>WOFM01000288.1:1535607-1920834 GCA_011428145.1 Ericerus pela
AATGGTGAAAATAGTTAACAGAAATTTTGTTAGATAACCCCTTTAGAATGAGCACATTGTGGGAAACCTTATACAAAGAAGAAATCTATGAGGTATGTGACGGCGGTCAGTTTCAATCCTACAACCCTTCGATTGTATGGCTAAGCAAGTTACATGAACAAATGTGGCAGGCTGTAGTCAATAAAGGGACCAGTACTGATGAAAAACAGTGTTGCTGGTTGGTTTAGAAGATATCTTTTTTATTTTCTCTCTAAAACAGTGCTGATACGAAATAGGTACCTAATAATTTTTAAAAAATATTAAAATTATTATAAAGTTACATAGATGTACTTACTTATACCCTTTTGAGGACGTATATAAGGAGGGCTCTTGCTGGGTCTGAAACTTCCCTTAGATCCAAAAAAAAAAAAAAATTACCTTTAGAAATAGTGTGTACGTTTTTTATTGAAAATAGTATAATTGTAGGAGGGGGTTGGAATGGAAAGTTGTGAAGATATGAACTCTCTTACGATCAAGCTATATATATATATATATATGTCTTTGTACCCTATGGATAGGCACGTATAATAGACAGGGTGAGACTGAGTGACACGCACCATAATGAAACTCTCTATATTGGTGCGCCGTGAAAGATAAGTGCAATATAAATTTACAATGAGTGAGGCGTTTATGACGCACCAAGAGTCGATTAAGATTAAATTAGAATAGCTGAATTTGAGATTAAAAATTATAATAAAACTGAATCACTGTGTAGTGTTTTATTGTGTACATGTTCAGCGTATCTTTTAACTTCCATTTTCACATGGTGCGTCATTATAATGCCTCACCCACTGCAAATTTGTACAGTACTTTACCTTTATCTGTATATTTATACGCCTCAAACTTTCCATATAACCGGTGTATTAAGAGTGGATCCAAAATGGTTTCCTACTTTCGTCTGATAGTATTGGCATAGGTATTGTTACATGACATAATTATACGTATTCATACGCACGAAAATTTTTTGAAGAGGTTCATTTACTAAACCATCCATTTAGTGGAAATTTTTATAAATGTTGAAAATATATTCCACTTTAAGTTTTCCATCTGTACGATTTCGCACCGAATAAATCCCAAAAAATTAATTTAAGTTCATATAATTGCACGTATTTTTCTTAAAAAATTCCAATAATGTCAAGCACAAATAGGCATAATACACACAGAAGTTTTTTTTCGAATTTGGCTGTCTAGGTATGCGGTATACACGTATGACAGTTGAAAATATGTTTCATTCTGTAGTATATACATAATGTTTCTGCTTAGTCACTTGACAAAAACTTATTATGGTAGGTTTTCAGTAGGCCCCAAATAATTAAATAAATGGCTGATTGAATTTCCCTACTTACAGGCTAAGTTTAATCTTCCTCCTCCTCAGCTGATTGTAGGTGAAATGAAATCACTGTATGTTTAATCAAATTTGAAATATGGTCTATAAAAGTTCATTCATATGTTGATGTTCATTTGGTTTTATTCAGGGCCGGCAACTTTTCATTTTCCCATGTGTAGCGATAAAAAAACATTTTTTTTTGGTGCAAATTTTGCACAGAATAAAGTGTAATTGTGTGTAAACGTAATTATTTCCCATATGCAGCGAAAACAACTTGGGAATTTCTCATGTGTAGCAATTGCTACACACGCTACACAAAACTTGCCAGCCATGGTTTGATTAAACCTGCTGTTTTCAATCTATACCTTCTGCATTTCAAATATCGTGTATATTTTTTTCCTGATTGGTACATTGTAGGTACTTAAATAATATTATGATATTATGGTTAATTACATGCTGGCATTTGTTTTCATACATGAGTGTTATCATTTGCACCAAGTGTAATTGCTAAAAGGGTAATTAGGTCAACTCTCTGTTAGGGGAGTATCATTCTTTCTGCGATGTAATTTCAATGTGAGGGTAACAAGCTCTTCCAACAAATAGCCTGTTTCTGGTTTTTTAATTGCTTTGTTAAACGTAATCTAAAATATGGGGGTCTCAGTGATATAATTTCAAACTCATAACCGGTTGTCTTACATTGTTTCATGAACCTGAAATGGACTCCAGTAGTTACTTAGTCATCATGCTATGTGTTACAGTTTGTTAAGAAGTTGGAATTTGTGAGATTTGGTCTTGCCTCTTGTTTTGGTTGAAATGTTACATGTCCACTCCATCAGGCATACCGTAACCCCCTATATTTCTATATTTTTATTAATTTATTGAAACAGACTCGGGTGCTCACGAACTTAACAGTGTTATCTTATTCTAAACCAACCTGAAAAATACTGTAGGCTACCTAGTTACCTACTAAACATGAATACAGTTTCCTGTGTTTGATATGGCAAAAACAAAGAATTCTCGACAAGTTCCGTTAAATAAAAGTAAAGCTGCTGACTTCTAATCTCTTTATCGTTATATTTAAGCTTCATGGAATGTGTCGATGATTACCATTGCATTGGTGGCTTAATTAATACCTGCTGTACCACAAATTTTTCAAAAATCACATTTTGATGTGATTTTTTCCTCTTTTCAAGACCTATTGACTGGCAATATCAAATATAATATATTTAATCACAAAATGAGCTGTTGGGAGCACTTTTTAATATCTGATTATCGGCCATGTGTTTGATAAGCCACGATCCAAAAACATTGGTCTTAAAAAACCCGCTATGTATATGACTGCAAAGAGAAACAAGACTGAAATTACTGCTATGTTCAATTTGAAGGCTACAAATACCTGCCATGTGTAAAAAAAAACAACAAATTTTCATATTTTAAGCCCTTACATAGCAAAATGTCGTTAAGTTGAAGTTAGTAAAGACTCGGGGGGGGGGGGAGGTGTTTATAAACCAGATAAAGTTTTTTTCATCATCTCCATTCATAATCTTTCAAATTTGAACGTTTTTTGCATCTGCTGAACAATTTAATTTTCAACACATTGCGGGTGTTAATCAGGCCACCGACGATTGGCTTGTTTCTAATAAACACTTTTTATTATTAAAGTTGAAAAAATGTCAGTTAAAAGTTATTTCTCAGTTCTACCAAACCATTTTAGTTCGGTGTCAATTCTGTCAAACGTAAAAAGTCAAAAAAGTGATAATTCAAACTGAGCAATTAAAAAAATTATTTTGATAAGAAGGGCATGTGATACAAACGTGATCGTATCTTCAGAAAATAAATTTCAATCAGAACCTACTCATACCGAGTCAAGTCAGCATACGTGACACGTGTTGAGAAAAAAATTTCTTTCAAATTCTAGCCAGGAAAATTGAACAGTTGTTTAGAGAAGTAGAACCACACGTTTCTAAATCGAACTAACTATTTTTTAAAAGAGCCTTAAGTTTACCACTATTGCTCCATCGAACAAACCTAGTAGTCAAGTTTTTCGTTTCCTGAGTTAACGAGATAAGTAACTGCTTGTTACAACTTGGGCACTCATCAGTCGTTTTTCTGGTGTTTTTTTCCTGTAACGATATTTTTGTATCGTTCATAATATGAAATATTTTCGTATTACTAATTATCATCATCATCATTATTTTCTCTCTATTTTTCCATTATTTCCCATTCATTAACTCTCACGTCATTTCTTCAAGTCAAGACTTGTTTGATGACATCATTTCCTACATAAACAGTTACTGTGTTTACTCATAAACAATGAACTCATCTTTTGTTTATACTATTTCTGCAATCTTGCATATATACTAATTTCTACTAACTTATTTGTGAACACCCAGTTTATGTCATATTCTTACGAGACCATTGGTCATACTTACTGTACATATATTTCTATTAACCAATAAGATCAAAACCCTTCTCCAATACTCTGTAAATTTGCTTGAACCTTCCTCTTTTTATTTACTATATAATCTCATGTTTTGTATTATTTCATTCATTCTACTTAATTCTAATTACTCTCTTTTACTTTTGATTATCTTGTTACTATTCTTTTAATCTTGATGTTTATTACTGTTACTCTTCTATAAAGTTTATGTCTAATACACCTTTTTAACTAACTTGTGTATTTGATTGTTCTGTTACGATATATAACCGTCACATTTCCCTTATTAATTTTTAATTCTCTATAATTTCGCAGGTTATTATATCCAGAAACAAAGATGGCTTATTTTGTTCGTTTGCAGCAAAATATTTCAATTACTATTATTTTTTGCATACCTTCTTATGGAAACACAAAATTATAAACAAACCTTTAGGCCTATTTTCGAAACATTACGGTACGTGTACAGATTTTGTAACACTTTACATTGACGTACAATTGGATGTACAAATTGTATGTAAATCGAGAAAAAATTCAAACGAATTCCTAAGACTATGTATGTTATACACAACAGCGAACCAGAAACGGGATTCTGTGTTTTAATTGCCGTCAGCAGTAGTTTTTCACTTCAAAATCATAGCATGACTGTAATTTTCCTAGCAGACAGGCTAAGAATGATGGCCTTGATTTATGTATATCTAAAATGTGTAAAAAGTTTCGAAAAATAGGTAGTTAATACGCAGTATACTCGAAATATTCCGTCGCATTTATCGCAATTTTCAATTGCTTCGCAAACATTGATGGCATTAATATTTGACGTAAATTGCTTGGGGGATTATTATATAGGTGCATGAGCATAATTATACACTTACGTATATACAGTGGAAACCGCTTAATGCGGACCCATTGGGTGGTACCCGTTTTGTCCCGAATAAGCGGTGTCCCATTTTAAACGATGTTGAATGCTCAGCTAAGGAAATAAAAAATAAATAAATATTCAAATTAATTTCTAACGGCAAATTTTAGAACATCTCACATTAAAAAACGTCAAATTATTGAATACCTACCCAATTAGATAAGTGTGACGAAAACGAAAACAAAGTTATTGGGTATTCTTTTTTGAAGAAGTTTTTACGTAGATAGGTACTAAATGCGGAAAGAGATTAATATCTACATCTATCTCTTTCAATAATAATGTTCAGCAACAATTTTTCCTTGTTTATCAGCTTCTAATGTCCCAGTGGACCGGACGCACTGTCCCCAATAAGCAGTCTGATTTCTTTCGGCTTAACAGCGTTGTTTCTAAAACTTCCCAGATTTGTCCCAAATAAGAATTTTCATATCCGGTGTCCTTAATAAGCAATTTCCACTGTCAGTATATTATACAATGGAAACCTATTGATAAGAACATATTGGGTGGTACCCTTTTTGTCCCTAATAAGGGGTCCCAATTAAACAATGTTGAAAGTTCAAATGAAAAAAAAAAAAAAAAAAAAAATAATAATAATAATAATAATAATGGTGAATTTCAGTATTGGACTTCTGGTACAGTCACATTATAAACAGTTAAGTTATTGAATAATAATATTATACACACCTACATATATTTATGACCACAAAAAAAACAAAAAAAAAACAAAGATAACAGGAGGTTTTGGTTGAAAGAGGATGGTAGGAGGTACTTTTTCATAACCTAACTAAAACCAATAGGCTCAAAACAAAATGAAATTATGAAAAACAGGAAGATTAATTATGAAAACTAACCTCTGATGAACTGAAACAAATTTATCATCGCTTTCAATAACAATACAAGGGAAATTTTTCCTTGTCTATGGACTTATTTTGTCCCAATAAACTGATGCATTGACCCCAATAAACGGTCTGATGTCCTACAGTTTTTCATCATTTGTTTTGGTACTTTCTAGATTTGTCCCAATTAGGTGGTTGTTTCTTTAATCTGATGTCCATAATAAATGGTTGACGCTGTATAATATATTGGTAAGATAGATGCGATGCTTATAAATAGATACCTAGTATATACTGTTTAATAATTAACTTTTCCTTTATCGGAATAACCTGTACCTAGGAAATAAATTTTTTAAGTAGTATAATATTACAATGTTCTTTTACTCCATAGGTATGCCTGCATTTTTTTCTTTCCTTTCAAATTACCAATCAAATTGAGAAAATTAACCGAATTTTTTTCCAACTTTTCCCTAAATTAACCATAATTTTCTAGTAAAAATAATAATAAAATTTTTATTACTCCCATTTTAAAAATTAGGGAATTATAGTCATGCAAAAAAAAAAAAAAAAAAACTATGGCAGTAAACCACACTAGAAAATGTAGATTTTCTTAACACAAAAAAATTAACAAACAACTAAATAAATGGAAAAGAAAAAATTTATCAGAATTCTGGATAAAAATTAGCCTAGGTATTTCAATTTAAAATGAAGTGTCAAGGAAATTCAAAACCAATATTGTATTGTGAAGTTATGAAAAACGCATACAAGTTATTAAATGATTGTTATCAAATGAAATATCAGCAAGCTTGCTTTCTAACCAAATTTATTGGTTCATCTGGAATTTATCATCTCTTTTCGTAACAACGATTTGTGATTTTTTCAAATCCCTTCAAAATATGAATCATCGAGCCAATAGAAACTAAATTATTCAGAATGTTAAAATATAATATATTCAATCGTAGGTTGTTGGCATGGAGAATCAAACTGGCAACTTACAGATCTAAAAGCAGTGATGCTGTCTGCATGGCTACACCATCACAAATAGATGTATGAGTATATGTAAGTATAGGTTCATATCCCCACAACCTCCCCCTTGCAATGATGTTACTGTGGTTGCAGCATGACAACATATCAGAGGATGGAGTTAGGCTGATGCAACCAAACCCGCAACACAGGCTTATGCCATCATAGCTCAATACAACTTTGAGGATGGGGGTGCATAAACCTCTGGAGCACTGTATATATTCACTCGTGCCAAGAGTCACCAGTTCTGTAAGTTGTTGGCATGGGGAATTGAACTGGCAACCTACAGACCTAAAGGAAATGACATTGTTCACTTGGCTAAAGCACTACCAATAGATAATGAATGAGTGAGAGTATAAGTTTACATCCCTACATCAATGTTTATCCTAAATTTCATGCCTATTTCTTAAAAATTATGAATTTTAGAACCTTTAAAGTTCCAAAAATGAAACATAATAGGACATACCAAACACAGTATTTGGCCTATGTAGACCCAAAAAACCAGATCTCATCTTTGTTAGGATCCAAATAAGTGTATCAAATTTCAATACTGTGGAATTCCTTGTTGTGAAAGAATATTCACACAAGAAGGTAATCAACAGATTATTTGCGTGTTCTGCCATTTCATATGCACACACATATGGGTAATCTAAAACCTTGGCAAACACTGGTGATTTTGTAACCAGTTTTGGGAGTTTATATAAGGAAATTGGCACATAAATATACATATTATGTATATGTGTTATAGAAAGTGCGTCTTTTATTATTATTGCCTTGACACTTGACAGTTGATAAGAAATGACATAATATGTTCGTGTACCAGTCTGAGACATCGCAGAGATCTTTATCTATTGAACTGATCTTACTTTCCTGTGTGTGCAAGTAAAAACATACGAACAAACAATATGTATGCATGTTTAGAGTGCATTGCACTTGATAAAAATGACGATGTACATATTTGTGTAGTCCCCACAAAGACTATCTGATAAAAATTGAGACCCTTTCTGTGTTGCATAGGATTTTAGGTATGTGTACATAAATAATAATTTCAGCTAATAGTTCCAAAAGTTTCATAGGTTCATGAGACAAAAAACAAATCTACCTCTGACCTTGTATCTTAATATCAGATGAATTTGAATACATAGCAAAATCCTACATAAAACAAGACCAAAAGAATAGATGCATATGAGTATGGCATAAAATGAAAACAGCAAAGAAAAAAAAAATTGAAAAAATAAATAAAGCTCCAACGTAAGTATCAAAAGTTGTGCTGGAAACAAATTATTCTAGATAATAAATACCCATTGTAAAATTTTCTTAGCTATTGAACGAAGATTACCAAATTCAAGATATGTAAGTAAACAAATTTGAATTTGGTACCTATATTAGGAGTGGGGATAATAGTTACAGAAGTGGTGCCATTTCACTTAACAGCGTTTGGAGTAGCGTACACTTCCTCTATTATATTTATTTTATACCTTTGTGGTCGGTTCATGGGATTAAAATTAATGCGTAGGTATATTTTTATGAATACGTAAAAAAAAAATATATATTGTGGAATACCTTGTCGTGAGAGATATTCTCACCAGAAGGAAATTCAACAGAATTTAAGCGTGTTCAGCCACTTCGTACACAAGTACGGGTAAGCCAGAACCAGACCAAACACTGGAGATTTTAGAGCCGATTTGGGTGGTTTATATACGGCTTATTTACACGCACACTAAGACATGTACGTAAGAATATACGTACGTCTGTGAGGGTGGCCAGGTTACCGCAATAAGAGATGGCTGACTGGTTCGTGTACGGATTGTGACATTGTTTCATTGTGTCACAATTTGGTACTCGTACATTACCTGCATGTACTTGCAGGTAATTACGATCGAACGTATTTAGTGTGTTTAACGTCACAAGGACGATTATTTACCTGCCCTTTGGGGCGACAACTGTTGTCGAGGGGTCCGAGCCCCTTTACCTCATACCGATGAGTCCCCACATATATATATGTTAAGAACATCCTTCGCCGAAATAGGTAACATTTTCTCATCACTAATATTCATTATTTCAATAAACATGATGTTATAATTTTTCCCAATGCATATTCGAAGCAAATTTTTCGATTTGTGCTTTTGTTTTTTTCGCAGCATCACGTCTCTCTCACCTGACAGATTTTCATGAAATGTTAATCTCATATAATTGCCTATTCTTAGATAGTTTCTACCAAGTTACGTTTTGAAAGCTCCATTCTGAGAGTTGTAATTAAGTTCGAAAATTTCAACTAGGAACCTGTTCTTTTCAAAGTTGGTAATCAATTTCATTCGACCCAGTGGTTTTTGTGTCGTTTTTGTATCTCTTCAATTTCCGTTATTTGATTTTTCTTAGGACTTTCATTTTTTTTTTAATGCCTAGCAATATGCGCGCTCACGTTGTCGAATGTTAATGTCAGAAAATTTTTACGCGGTTTTAAAACGTATTCCTATATGTGAAAAATTTCTGGTCATAACAGCTCGATGCCATTTCGTAAATTAGTTCAACTGATGAAAAATAGCCATCTTTCAAGTTTTTAACGTGTCTAGAGAGAGTCCAGTGGAATAACAAATACTGAAATTGCGCTTTCACTATACCTAATAGAATAGTCTCTAATGAAAAGTAACAAAATTTTTCGTGGCAGTCGCTTTTCATATAGCAGCATTATACAAAGACAACAATTTCATTTACTCAAGCATAGGTATCTATAACAAAGAAAAAAAAAAAAAAAAAACTATAAGTACTGAAAATTTCTCAGCCACTGAAAATTTCTTAGCTACTAAAAATAGCCTCTTGCATATCATATAATTTTGTACATATTTTCAAGCACACTGACTTATTAGAAATTGCACAAGTCACTTGCATAATTTGGCAGTCTTGATTACGTGGTTAAGGTTAACATGCTTAAGAGTGGTTCAAAAAAACTGGTGCTGATTGCCGTCATAAAAGTAAAACAATTAAAAATACCTAAACATAGGTATTATGAACTTTAAATTGTCCTGTTTAAGTCAGTTGAAGAGTTCTCAAACAAAATACCGAATTCTACTGACGCGAATTTAACGTATTTTGTAAGTTACAAAATGCTTTCCGGAAAATTTTTATGAATCCGTATTTTCACTTGTTTACGTCCGTTTTCAGTAGACATTCCTCCTCTGAGAATTTCGTACATACATTTTAGACGTAGGTACTGGAGCGGAATAAGATGTTTATATGTTGAATTTATCTGTACCTGAACGCAGAAGCGAAGCTAGGATGAGACATTTTTGTGGGATTGGAAAAATTAGCTCAAGGTTCTTTTATTATTCCTCCACTGAAAATAAATAGTTTTTTGTTTCTTGCTGTTATCAATAGTATTATGTTTTAGAATTGTTTTCGAGGGAGCGGCTCCACCAGAATTTATAGAGACAGCCCCCGTGCCGTCCTTGGCTTTGCCTCACCTTGAATAAGATCTAAAGTCGTACTATGGTGAGTTAGGTGTATTAATTGCTTCATTAATAAATAACTGTAAAGAGACAAAAGTAAATCTGCTAAGAACTCTCCTCAGCCTATGTTTGCCCATCGTCAACATTTTCTCATCGATCAAAATAGGCCATCGATCGTTTAATCGATTTTGACTGACATAAAAATAATCGATTTTAAAAAATTGATCAGTCCATCTCTAATTTTCCTTAAATAAATGTGTGAAAGTTATTTATTTTTTGGTTGTATCTAATTAACCCCACTGCGGCTCTTCAAGTATTGTATTGTGTTTAGTGGGCTACTGTAGTTCTGTAATTTTTGACACATTGAATATTTCAACTGGGCGACTAATAAGAACATAGCAGCAACCAAAGTCTGTACCGAACGATCGTATTTTTAGTATGCATGAGCCATAATGATGAAAAAAAAAAAAAAAAAATGCTGATGAAATAATAATCAAAACTAAGAACATAGATTTTTCAGAATTTGCCATTCATCAATCACAAATTTAACAAAAATCGATAAACTCGTTAGATCGATTTTTTTGGTCCCAGGGATTTATAAACACTACCTTACTTTTTTTTTCTTTTAGTTTCCGTTAGGTGGTTTAGTTTCTGAAATTTGGCACAATGTTGGTTATTTTTCGTTTCCTTTTCCATCATTTGGCTTTCCATGTCTGTTACATTTCCTGGCTTTACAAAAATTTTAACATTGGAAATGTTGAACCTGAGGTACTAAAAAGATGAAGTCATGTGTGAAAAATGTAAACAAAATGAAAAAACCTTGATTGTTTTGTTAGTGTGCGTGTGTACTTGATTATATTCATGATTCAACGCACGCACGCACACTAACACAAAACTGAATTCGTTGTTTCCTCGACTCAACGAATTTAGCAGTGTTACCCTAGTATGAACAATGACGATTTAAGCAGTGTTACTTTTGTATGAAAAATGAAATGTGTACATTTATTTAACAAAATTAAAATTAAACACACAAAAAATCCTAACCCAGCAGCAGCTCCATTGAAAAAAGAAGGTTTTCAAAAGTATTATAAAATTAGGTAGTCACTAAAAAGTTATTAATAGATCGTAATAAATATTTGTTCCAAATTAGGTTCCTATTGGTCCAAAATTGAGCATTTTATAGCCAAAATAAAAATGAAAATAGTGTTATCAGATGTACCTTACAGCCGATCCGCACCAAAATTTATATTAATTAATAATAGATTATAATTAATGTTTTTTTTTTATAAATTTCACACCTATTGGTTAAAACTGAAAATTTTATTGCTAAAACAAAAATTAAAATAGTCATACGTAAGTAAGTACCGTATGGCCAATCAACATCAAAATTTATAGCAAGTTATAATGAGTCATAGTTTATATATGTTTTAGATTTTGTAACTATTGGTTGAAAATTGAACACTTCATATCCAAAGTAAAAATGAAAATAGCCATACCAGAAGTACCTTATGACCAATTCTCAATAAAATCAATAGGTCAGGTTTTTTGCTTACTACTAATTTTCATTTCAAATTTCATGACTATCGGATAAAAATTGCGACTTGTACCCTGATTACAAGAAACTGACATATATATATATATATATATATATATATATATATATATATGAATTTGAGTTATTAGTGCCAAAATTTTACTTGTGTTATGAAATGAAAAACATATCCACCCCCACCCCTAGATTATTCCATCACACCAAGATTAATAAGTACATTTTCAAAAAAAAAAAAAAAAAAAACCTAATTAAAAATCATTTCTAATGTATCCTCAACTGATTAATAAATGCAAATCGTTTAAATTTTTTATTCAGTTTATGTTTTGGGTTCCATTTCCATTTTCTATTTCAGCAAAATTTTCCAAATCCTATTCAAATATCGATATATCAATATTTTTTCAATATTTTCCCAAAAACATTATACATTCATGACAAAACTTTTTTTCCCAAATCAAAAATTGTTCGAGTGAGAAATGGAAATGGAAACGATTCATCATTCAATTTCCATTATATTTCTAACATTAGTCTTGAAAGTAATTGGTTAATTGATTCCAATTCTGTTTCCATTTCAGAACTTTGATTTTTCCATTTATTTAGGTTTCTAGTATAAAAAAATATGGTTCATTTCCAAAAAATTTTGTTTCCTTTTTTGGTTTCTCAATCCTTGTTTGGTCCAATGTTTAATCATATCAATTTTGTTTTTATCGATTTTTGATCTGGATCACTACCTCATCCAGACCATATTTATTTTCCAAAGCATCAGCCTACTCAAGAACAAGTGTGAAACCTACAAACATCCCTTATGACTATGTCACCGCTGAGCAGTGGCAAATCCAGAGATCATTTTGAGGGAAGGAAATTATAAAAAATTTTGGGAAGTTGGAATTTTTTTCTTTTTTTGCTCTATAAAAAATTTTTAAGACTTTTTGTCTGGATTCTGTGGCCATACTTTTTTTTGTTTTTTCCTTTAAATTTGTTTTTATTCATTTTTTATTTTTTGGCATTTAGGGGTATTGGAACATTTGATTATTTGTATGAGCACCAGTTGGCTATGATGTTTCCAAGATATTTTGATGAATGGATAATTCTTGCATTTGATACCCAGAGCAATATAATACAAAAATACTTGTAAGATGAGTGAAGACTACTTTAACAATAGTTGATATGCATGCAGGAATTGTTGCTATCATCGATGAAAACATTCATTAATTACTAAATGTGACTTTTTCTTCTTGTCAAATTTGTTCATTAGTTAATTGGTAGCATTATATTCTGAATTTTTCTATCTTTTTCTCAGCTGAACGAAGATGTACTTATTAATAGTAGTCATTATATATACAATTTAGTATATTAAACACCAAGGTTTAAAAGAGAACATTTACATGTAAAGAAATTTTTTGAAATGAGAGTAGCAAGTGAACAATGCCAAAGTCATGTAAATGCTCACTTTTGAACCTTGTTGAGGAAGATATTTCATATAATTGATGACCAGAAAGCAACGGAAATGTTAAAATTCTATCATAATGAGTCTTTCACAAAAATTATGAAAAATGGAATAAAATATCAACCTCCTCATTGTGACAGATTTAACATTTCATTCAAACCATGTAACCTCTATGTAGATGAAAAGTGAATGTGCTTCCTTGTAAAAAGGTGCTTCACAATTTTACATGGAGGTGCATTCATGTTATATTGAGATTATCAAAAAATACCAGCATAAAGATTGCCTTCCCAATCATGTATTATATAAACATATTTTTATAATATGTGATCAGTAAGGCAATGTTAACGCTGATATTTTTTGAGTGAAGAGTGGCTCATATCATTGATGAATATAATCTCAATATAAAGTGAACGCACCTCCGTGTAAAAACATGAAGCATCTTTTTACATGGAAACATGCTCAGTTCACATCGAGGTAGAGGTTACATTTTCTAAATAAAACGTTAAATCAGCCACAATAATGAGGTTGACATTTTATTACATTTTTGATAATTTTTAAGAAAGACTCATCATGACGATAGAATTTTAATGTTTCATTGCTTTATCTAATCATAAATTATACAAAATATCTTCCTCAACAAGATTCAAAAGTGAGTTTACATGACTCAGGAATTGATCGCTCGTTTCGCAAACTCACTGACATGTGATCACTCACTTTTGAACCTTGGTGTGTAATATACCTACTATTATGTAAATTACCAATAAAATGCCAATATTTGCTTGTTTGCAATCATTTTGTACAAAGTTTAAATTAATTTTAATGGAAATGAGCAAGAATAAAACAACCTGAATTACTAGATTCTTCGCAGATTTTAATGAAGAGCCTGTTCGTATAAATCAATTTAATTATTGGTTTATAAATCTTGATTCATCTCACTAGCTAGTACTTTCGTATTTTAAGGGAAACAACTTTCAATCCTAAACCAAAGGAATTCCTATGATAACTGATAAGATATAGCAAGAAAAACGGTACGTCCAGCTGCTCAGCATATCAACTGCCAGATTTATCCATTCATGATATATATTGTTTTCTGTTACTATTTGTTTATAATTAGGACGGTTTACATTGTATTCTTAGCCTAATCTCGTAGTGTTTAAATTACCTTTATTTTCTATCAATAAATATTTGCGGTGCGGTACATGTTTCTTCGCTTATTTAATAACCTATTTCTTCAACTGATTCATTTATTCATTCGTCGCACATCAAAACCTCCATCGACGACCAATAGGATAAATTTTCTCGATTTCCTCACAGGATCCGCCGCTGCCATTGAATGAACTCGAAGTCCTCCAGCAAAACTGAATTATTTTAATGACAATGTCGCTGACAACCAGTTGCTGTGCTACCACCGCACGACGCACCTTGTACTTTCACAATTTCACCCCTTACACTTTTAACTACCCTCAACACTCGAGTAGACAATATATCGCCATTCGAACGGATACCGCCATTATTTTAATTCGGCCAAAATTTTCTCCATTTTCGAAGTGACATTTAATTTCATTACGCGAATACGTCTAATCAAAATTTAATACGTAACCCCTACAACCGCAAAAGGGTTCGTTCTCATCGTACGTAGATAGCCAAAAGAGTGGGTGTGGGGGGGAGGGTGTAAGGTTATACCGCGAATATTTCCAGCCAAAAGCTGGCCGCGCTCGAATAAAGCTCATGGACGTGTTTCGGGGGCTCTGGCGGGTTTCGCCGTCGTTTTAGAAAATAATAAATCATTAAATAGTCGTACGGAGCGAGTAATTAACATAAAGTGCCCGTCAAATGAGTGTTTCCACGGCGCGCCGCGTTAAAACTAATAAATAATTTTTATGAATGCAATCCAGAAATAAACCGTAATAAAGGTGCGCGAGCGTTTCTGTATTATATTCGCAGAGTGGTTTCTAACGTCCGATCGGCTAACAAACTCTACGCACGATTATGGACTACTTTATGACCGCCGATAATCTATGGCCGTTTTAAGTAGGTTTTCTACGAAAATCTACTTATTAATCTCGTGCTTATGGAAGGCCCCAGGGGTGGGAGTAAGTACGTATTTCGTTTCATGACCCAAAGAACATTTTGGCATCATTTTTGAAAATTCATATTTATTAATATGTATATGTATATGTATATCTGTATGTACCTACGTACGTATGTATGTATGTATGTATATATATATATGTATGTATGTATGTATGTATGTATGTATATATGTATTGAGAAGTCCGAGATTTTGGACTCGAAATAAAAATTATTTTGAACTTGATAATGACGTCACAATTTGAAGACAGCTTTTCAGAAATGAAATTCGAATTTGGACATTATAATATCCAAATTCGAACTCATACTCAAATGAAGGCATGACGACAGAAATAAAATTTGATTCTTTTTCAGACGATTCTAATACATTTTATTTCAGTATCGACTCATTCAGATTTAGAAAATTTTTGACAAATAATTTGGTTCGATTCAGCCGTAGGATATCGACAAAGTTAAAAAATAAAATGTCTTGAAATCACATTATCAAGACCCCTCGATTCAGTGTTTCGGCTGTATGATGCCCTAATTTTAGGACATTGCGACGTCATTAACATTTAAACACCACTATACATTGAAGGTTGACTTTATGAGCAAATCAATTTCAAATCTCCTCTTAAAATAAGGCGATTGATTTGGGACGCCTCAGTATGTATGTATCTACATACGTATGTACATATGTATGTATGTATGTCCCATTCTTATTAACACGATACAGGGCATAATTTTTGTTTGATGGTCTCAAAATTTGGACCAAACATTTGCATTAAGTCGAAGATGAGACCATTTGAATTTGGGGGAAATTGGTTTTATGGTACATCAGGAGTGGGCGATTATGTTGCAGTTTTGGCAGTTTTATGGCTCTAAAAAATGTAATTTCGAAGCAATAGTCACAAAATTTGGTATAGACATTAACTTAAACTTATTCTAATATCCTTTCAAGTTTGGTTGCGATTGGTTTTATGGTTCATGCCCTGTGGCTGTTGGATGGGCTAATTTTCGATGTTGACTCACTAAAACTTGAAATTCTTATCCAGTAGTTACAAAATTCAGTACAAACAGCACATTTGACATAAGAGCAAGACTTACCAAATTTTGATCTCAATTGGTCGATTTATTCGAAGCCCTATCAACTTTGGTCAATTTATTTCTAAGTTATAAGTCATTCAGTGTGATTTTGTTTATTTTACTCTTCGGGATAACAGCCCTAAAAAATTTATTTTTCAAGCTTGAAAGAAAAAAAAATTTTTTTAGCCTCAGAAAAACAGAATTACTTCAAAAAGTCAATTTCGTCTCTCCACCCACCTTAGTTGTCTTGCAGATTCAAACATTCCTGAATTACAAGAATTCTGTTTTTGAGTTTAAGCAGTTGGGCCACTGTTCGTTTTGATTATGTTGGAGAGTTTCAACGTAATTTGAACTGGCATTGTTCAAATTTATTTCATTGTGAGGTTCAGTTTGTGATATCCTATGCTCAGATATAGTTGTCTTTCTATTCTTTGGACAAAATTCATAATTCTTTTTCTCGAAAACCTAATTTTTTTAGCAAGGCTTGCTGCGCTAGAGTTTTTTTTTTCACTTCTTCACGAGTTGAACGAAAAAAAAGAAAATAAATAAAATTGAAAATAAAATTCATTCTGAAATGTCTAACTTTACCTACTCTTATTCGATGACGTGTAAATGGTGGCGCAGACAGCAAAGAAAAACATCAAATCCCATGTGCTCGTACGGTCTATACGAACATAAAGAAAATAATTTATTTTATTTGTATTAAGTTGACTTCGAAAGCAGTAAACCGAAGTCAAAATCACGTTAACCATCATCACATTCAGATGTAGGTATACTAAATACCTACATACAAGTTTGATTAGTTGCATACACTGCTGATTGCAGGCACTTGAAAATTTTTTACTTGACAAATCATTTTAGTAGAATTTTGCTCTAAATATGTTAGTGTAAAATATTTCTTTTCGTGTAAAACTGTGGTTCAACAAAAAAGTATGTAGCAATCTATCTATCCATCTATATATCTAAAAAGCCATCAGTTTTTTTGTAGCCTATTCCTTTTTTCTTCGGGAATACTGGACCAATTTTATCGATACAGGTCTCATTTGAAAGGGTTTCTAGTGTAGATGTGCATAATCTAATTACGGGAAACAAAAAAATTGCTGGAAGAGTGAGAATAAGGGCGGAAAAAGTAAAGGCGACCGCAAAATAGAAATCCATGCACACGAAACTGACTCCTCGCTAAATAACATTGTTTTTGTTTTTCAGTGACGTAATTGTAAAGTATTTTGTTAGGTGGGAGGAAAAAAAGAGAGATGAATCTACTTAATTAGAAAAATAAAATAATAGTTGGAGGAATGGAAATAAGGGTTAAAAAACGTAAAAGCACCCACAGACTGAATATACATGAGTCAGAAACTGATTCTTGAGTAAGCAGGTTGTTTTTCAGTGACAAAGCTGTTATACGTTGCAAAAAAGAATAGATTTAAATACTCTTAAGGAATATTCCAGACATGTTGACGATATGCACCCATAAAAAGCGAATTTGGTTCGAACATCAATGTAATAGTGCCCTGATAATTTTATAGGTCTGCTCTTTTTTGTAATGTCGAAGACAGTTATAGCAGTAAAGTTTTTTTTCAACTCATACACCAAAAAGAGGTTATTATTGAATCGACTGTGGTTAGCAATGTTCGATATTTCCAGTTTAATTTGGAACAGTTGGAAAAAAAAAATTAATTTCTTCCCAGTGAAGAAATGAGTTTTTTCTTAACTGTTTTTTGTTTGTTTCTTCACTAAAAAAATTTACTTTCTTCAATAGTGTAGAAATTGAGTTCTTTCTTAATAGAATTTATTTTTTCATTTTTTACGCGCCATTTACACGTACACAAGTGGTGCAATTTCAGCATAAAAAGGGACTGCTTGACGCAGTGTTCCCCAAAAACAAAGTATTTCACATCTCCGTAATTATCTAATTATTCGACAAAATTCTGTTAATTAAAGGCATTGACATATTTAATCGAATAAATAATAACCTCTGTTCGGTGGATTTGTTGAAAAAAATATCGTACTCAACTAGTAAGCCACTCATGATAATCCGCTTGTGCTGCAACTGCGCATTTCGTCAACAATCACTCGTTTTGCTGACTAGTTGAGTAAAATACTATTTTTAAATAGGGGAGAAGGGGAAAATCTAATTTTTTTTTAAACAAAATTAAGTAGAGTGGAAATGAAGATGAAAAACATTAAAGGTATCACTGACAGAAGCTTAAAGTGCGAGAAACTGAATTTTGAATAAATTTTATTGTTTTTTGATGGCATAGCTTAAACAATTTTTAAGATAGAGGAGAGTGAGCAAGGAGAATCTAATTTTCAAAAACAAAAGCAGTGGAGGAGTTGAAATGGGAGAAAAACAGAGGAGGACAATCACAACGTGGGGATTAATGGGCAAGAAACTGATTCTTGAATAAATCATGTTGTGTTTCAGTGATGTAGTTGTCAAGTTTATTTTAGGCAGGAGGAGGGAGGAGGGAAAAATATAATTTTTATAAAAACACAATCAAGCGAAAAATGGAACCAAGGGCTAAAACAATAAAGGAACCGACAAACTGAATATTCCTGCGCGAGAAACTTATGCTTCAATAGACAATGTTATTTTGCATTTTCAGGAACTTACCTGTGAAGTTTCTTTTAGGCAAAGGAGAGAAAGGTTGGAAGATTGTCAAAAATGGGATTGCAGTGGACTCCTCAATAATGAATCGTAAAAATTCTCTACCTCTACAGTCCATACCATACGTTTTTCACCTGAAGGCTACAGTTACCGATCATTTTTAGATTTTTTAACTTTCGTCAATACGTAAGCCTACAATAAATGTACATCAGCATAAAATTAAAATTGATAAAATTTGAAACAAACATTTTATTTACAATGTTTTACTACTCTTAAATTGACTGACTTACGAGGTGGTACAGAAGGATATTTTTTTCAAATCCTGATAATTTGCATTATTATACCAGTGCCAGATCTACACAGTATGCGGACTGGGCGGTCAAACAGAGCAGCACATTTTTGAGATGGCAAATGTTTAACTCCAGGAATTTATTTGCTTTGTTTTTCACAAAAAACACAAAAGAAAATAATTTTATGATACACAGTGTGGAATAGGGACCTTATGTCGTGGAAAGTAAACCAACAACAGAAGGTGTTCAACAGAACAATTTGCATGTTTATGCCAAAATACCTAAAAGGTATAAGGGAGCCAAGACCTCGGCAAACACTGGCGATTTGGCTTATGATTTTCTGGCCTTATAATATAGTCAGCTCCCTACACTGCACACATACACACTTATGTAATATTTACATAAGTACAGTGTAGATTATTCATCATACTTTACAGTTTCTATGGCAACGGTAAAGTACGGAGAATGCATCTCTATATCGGTTCGTGACATTGCCGAGATCGTTATCTATCGATTTGTTACGGACCGAGATTTGTAACTTGTCTATCTGCAAAAATGGACAAGTACAAACAAACATACATTCTATATTTGGTTTAACGTGCCAGGCACGAATAATGGTCACTGAAGGTGATGACTGTCGTCGATAGGCCAAGCCTATTTCCTCTTACGAGTAGTCTACTAATCCCCACACACAGTATTATATGGGCCAATAGCAATAGGCGGAAATCAAAAATTTGAACCGAGCGTCAGCAGGTGCTCTAATCTGGCACTGAATTATACAATTTCATTCGATATACTTACAATTTTAATTTCAAGAAGTACATAAGGCACCAACACCATCTGAATAATTTATATACCTGTTGCTTATATACCCTATAAACAGAACCTCTTCCTTTTTTTTAATTGATTAGTTACTACAGACTTCAAAAATCACGCGAAGATCATAATCTCTTTTATTATATAAAAGTAGATGTCAATTTTTTTTTCTTTTTTTTTTTGAACAACCCACCTTATTTATTTTCTCAGTTTTTCCAAGATTTTGAGAAAACTACGAATGGGATCGAGCCTAAATTTTCACGTTACATTGTCCTTATGTACGTGCAAGTCTCAAAGAATTTTGTTGCCCATTCGTACAAAAGTTTTTTGGAAAACTGGAAAAGAAAAAGTTTCTGAAGAAAACATGAGAAAACAAGAAAAAGAATTGAGCTAAATTTCTCAGAAAAGGTAGTTCGTACGTAGGGCCAACCCTGGTAGGAGTAACAGCTGAGTCGAGCGGTGAATTCGTTTCTAAGAAAATTTCTGAAAAAATTGTATTTCTGTAATACTGAAAAAATTGCAATTTTTCTCATAATTTTGGTAAATTCGTTGATTTCTCTCATTTTATGCGTGAGGGTGCCCCGACTATGTTAAGTTTTTTGCTAAATTTTCCGACTTACAAAAATGTTTGAGTTGTTGACACTCCCTATCCCTCCATTCGTCGCATCCCTGATTATTATTTTAATACTGAGCAACTCTTTCGCAATGATCACACAACCACTTGAACCGTAAAGACTTTGCGTCGACCGAATGAAAAGAAAATTACGTCAATCACATACAACTAGGCCACAACATTATCGTTTAGCACACTTTATCGATCAATACACATTTTTTTACCCTTCAAAAATCGAAAGTCGGTTCCCTAAATTATTTAGCGTGCTTCAACTTCGTATTCAATTGGCAGCTTTTCGTTTATAACCAACTTCGGGTAGTTAAAAATTTACGACTCCCAGAATTTCGTGCGTAGGTACGTCTTGACGAATGATGAAAAAAAAAAAAAAAATAATACAAACCACGAGATTGTAGCAGTAACAACAACAACAACGACAACACAACGACGAAAAAACTGTTCTGATAATATCAAAAAAAAAAAAAAAAAAAAAAAAAAATCAAAAAAAAACTTCACATTTGGTTTGGAAAATTGATTGACATCGTCTAATTACTTCTGCTGCATCAATGTTTCGTTTTTGTAAAGTTCTGCTGTGGCAAAAGTTGGTGAGAAAGTTAATGCAGGTGTACAATTATCTGCGTAACCCACATAAAATTAGGTATCTACGTTTTAAATTCGACGCATTCTTCTTGTTCGAATCACCTTAATAAATTCTACATGAGCCGAGTGTTTCAGGTAGCCTGACTCTCTTTTAATTATAAACGCGAAGCTTAACGTCGACGACGCAGATAAACGACGAATTAGTCGAAAGCTCGACAAACTTGTGGCTTTAATGGTCATTAAAGTAATTAGCTTCAGACTGATGGGCAACCTGTGAAAAACCTTATTGATCGTTGACCTTTTACACCATAGGTAAAACCGTTTTTGGTGGGACTTATAGCATATAAATATACTGAATTTTGTTGAAAATTTCACACTCCGCTCGTCCTCGCTATAATGAAAATTACTCATTTTCTCCTGCTCATCCGTCCCCACCCGCGCCCCCTAAATGTCACCCGAATTAATCGTAGCATCAACACGAAAAACATTATCGTCGTTTATTTATTACCTTTTTCACGGGTGAAAATACATAATTATATACTCAACTATATTATATTATATCTACCTATTTGGTATGAAATAAAATAAAAAAAAAAAAAAAAACACATAAAAATGGGTGGACTTTTTTGGTTTCACTCTCACTCTCGGCTAAGATTGATTTTTTTTTTCGGCAAAGTTCACGTGGTAATATAAATTTTCGTGAGAACCGCAAATGGAGAAATAACTTTTTAGGACATAAAATTTTCTAACCCTCGTCTTTTCAGAACTTTTTGGTAAAAATATTTCGAAGACGTATTTTACCAGATAATTTTAATTAAGATGGTGGGTGGGTAAACGAACTCACCGTTTCGATATAAACCGACTCGTAAACTTTTATAATAACCGAAGTGGAGTAAAGAGTTTAATATTTCAAGTCAAGACGTCAGTATGACGGACTATGTTTCAAGTTTTTCGAAGAAAAGTAATGGAAAGAAGAAAATAAAAAAAGGGAAGAAAATAATAAGAAGAAGAGGAAATACTCGAGTGTTTTAATATTTTAATACTTTTCTTACCTTTCTTTCTTTACTTTCTGGGTGACAAATTCGTGTCATACAGTCCTTACGTTACGATATTCGATGTTTCATTTTAATGTACCGTTTCTTTTTATCGACCCGAATAAATTTTATGCAACTTGTTTTATATTATGTAAGTTACGTAAGTATTATGAAAATTCTTTGTAGGCTCGTTTGTTATAAAAATATTTTTACCTGTTTTTTATTGAGTTGTATATTCAACATTATTTTATGATAGTATTTGATAAGGGTGGAGTGAATATATATATATTTTTTGCTTATATTTTTTTAACCGATATTTTCACCCTCTTATGAAATGTACAAACGTCGGGTGGAGGGATCCAACTTTTATTGGTGATTAAGTCATTAAAATTTAAATTCTTCGTTTGCACGGATACTACGTAAAAATATTTTATACTGCGTTTTGTGGACAGATTACTACACACTGGATCATTTTCAGAGAATTATTTTTGCTTCCCCCTCCTTCGAACTTCGTTCGATATTATTTACGTTGTTTTATGTTAACCGGGCGAGTATAAATTTCCTTCACTTGCGTTTGGCCTATGCAAAGTGCACTCGAGTTTCAAATTTGAAGATTTTTTGCCCGCATCAGTGGCGACTCGTGATTAATCACTCCGTTGAAAACTTCGTAGACATCAAACGTTTGCTCTAACCGTATTGCGCATGGCTATCTATACCTACATATACTGGCTATAAACTCTGGTATGTCAACCAGGGTTGGCATAGTCACGAACAAAACCAGGTTGGCCGCACAAGACTGTCCAGCTGATTTCTCGAAATTACAGGAAACAAACAAACTTGAATTTCCAAAACAACCAAAGTCCAATTTTGTTACAAAAGATTTTGACAAAAACACACAACTGCATAAAAAAATGTAAAATTTGTTGCTAAAACCTTAATTTTGGCATTATTTGACATTTAGGTAAAGGAGGTCACATAAAAAAACATACAAAATTTGAATAACGGTCTTGCAAATTAAAAATATTTTAGGTTATGCATCATCAGTGAATGTTTTTTCACATTTTCTTATATAAATCGATGTAGTCTACCATTTAAAATTCATTAACCATTTAATTGGGCACTATAAATTCACTCAATACACTAATTAGTGTCAACACCCTTATACTACCTCAAAACACATTGTTTGAAAAAGTGAATGCGGTGTTAACCTTGTGTAGACATAAACCATTAAATCCTCAAACACCGGGTTTCGAAATAGTAAACAAGCTGTTTTGATTCAAAACTGCAATAAGTTTGGCCTTTGCACCTTTAATGAAAAAAGAATGAAAAAAAATGAAGATTAAGAAACGTAGAATAATAATAAAATTTCAACTTTTCCATGGAACAAAATTTAAAATCACATGAAAAAAAAAAAGAAAAAAAGAATTGGTTATTGTAATAGGTTCTTGGCAACAAACCTAATAAGTTTACCTTAAAAACGGTTTATTAAAAGATAAGCTTTTATTTATTTAATTTTTTTTGGCTTTAACTTCATGCAAAATAAATATTATTTCGTTGTGGAAGATTGGCTGCAGTATCGGTATATTTTAAAATCGCAGTAGAATAAAAGCTTACAATAAAACACATATTTTCAGACACTGGTGTTTGGGTGTTTGACACGGTGTCATATTTCGTTACATAAAAAAAAATAAACCCAATAAGTTATTTGTGGGGATTAGACAATACTCGTATGAGGATATAGGCTCGGCCTATCGACAACAGTTGTCAATGACAAATATTTGTGCATTGCTTGTTAAACAAAAAAATGTGTGTTTGTTTGTCTGTACTTGTCTATCTTTGTAAATAGACAAGTTACAAATCTCGGTCTATGACAAATTGAGAAATAACAATCTCCGCGATGTCACAAACTTATACAGAGATGCATTCTCCTTATTTTACTATTGCCATAGCAACCAGAAAGTACGATGAATAATCTACACAGTAACCTATGTAAATAGTACATAGGTGTGTATGTGTGCATGTAGGGAGCCGGGTATATAAGACCAGAAAATGTTAGGCTAAATCGCCAGTGTTTGCCAAGGTCTTGGCTCCCTCATATCTTCTAGGTATTTTGGCTTAAACAAGCAAATTGTTTTGTTGAACATTATTAATAAATTAATGATGAGCAGAATTGGTCGTTTTCTTGAACTTTTCACAAAGTTCATAGGACCTAGACAAAGACGAAGAATCAACTGTACAAAACTAAGGTAAAATGTAGGGTAAAGTTAATGTCAAAAAAATACGAATAAACTTCAAAATTTTCTCCATTTTGTTTTTTAATGATTTAGAAACGTTTAATTACGTATTTCCTTTTGTCCAATTTGATCATTTACCAAATATCTGCGGTGAATCAAGATTTTTGTATATTTTGGAACGATAATGGTAAGTTTAATTTAGTCGTCAGTAACAGAAAAATCTTGTTAACAGAATAATCTTGTTAGACAAACCAAGGCTAAGATAAAGACTTGATAATGTAAGACCAAGGACAATTGGCCAAGATCAAAACTTGACTTTAAAAATCCAATACCAAAGCCAAGACGGACAGTATTTAAGTAAGACCAGTAAACCATAATCTAGATCAATATTACCAAAGTCTTGGTCATCGTCTGCATCTTGCGTTTCCTTTTACCTGAATAATATCAGCATACAAATAATGTACAAGTAAACAGTAGAAATACCAAGTGTGACATGTGTTAGCAAAGTATGTCCAAAGCAAAACCCCAAGCAAAACTTTTTGAGACAAACAAAAAATTTCCTGTATTTTCTCAACTGAAAGAGCTACAATTATTTTTATTTTAGTTTTTGGGTATTTTTGAAATGAATATAAATTTAAAAAATTGATATTCTTCCATCCTTTCCAATGACGTAATCTGATAGAACCCGACGAAATAAGAAAAAAACGCTCTACGAATTTGTAAACTATTTCTAAAATTGAAGGAGCTACACTGCCTCAAACTTCTACTGTTTTGTTTTGAATAATTTTTTAAAATTATGAAATTTTGAAGTTTTTTTACCCATCTTGTCTTTTTTCATATGAGATGATAACCACCTGATGCATTTTTTCAGTACATGAGACAAATAAGTTGCATACCCCAGACTTAAAATGGGAATTTTACCTTTGAGTCATTTTCCTAAAGTATGTGTCAAGTAAATTGCATACCCTTGACATATGAAAGTAACTTTTACAAAATATCATTATAATGGAAATTGCTTTTGTAAGTACAGAGTATACAACTTATTCGACTCATACGTTGGGGAAATACACCGGGGGATGTATTTTATTATTCTCATACCATGCAAATAAGACAATGTAGGTAGGAAAGTTTAAAAATGTCAGAATTTTTCTTATTCAAAAATAAGACACTAGCTTCTTCAATTACAAAAATAGGTTACAAATTCATAGAACTTTTTTTTCTTATTCCGTTGAATTCTATCAGATATCTACGTTATTAAAAAAATTCTAACATCAAAAATACCAAAAAACAAAACCAAAAAGAATAATAGCTCCTTCGGTGGTGATAATAGAGGAAATTTTTATAGAAAACTTTTGGTTGTCTCAAAAAGTTCTATAATGGATTTTTGTTTGGACATATTGTTCAGACATACTTTGTACGAATAGGAATTAGAATATTACATTTTTTAATGTCTTAGAGAAACAAGTGCAAATAAATTCGATGTGGGGGATCGGTAGATAAATGAAAATGACTTAACAGCTAAGTAAATATCGTATCGAAATTTTTGCTGGATACTCTGAACTCCGAATGTACCTAACAAAAAATAAACGATTTCACTGAATTCGAATGATTCGAAAAAGTGAGTAAAATATAGTATTACGAAAAGTTCAGCCGACTGTAACCATGAAACTTTTCGTCCTAAATCTGCTCCCTACTTATACCTTATTCTCGGTACTTATCAACGAATCAACGTGTCAGTCATTAGAATGTGTGACCGATTCGGACATCGTCAATAAATTCATTCGAGAACTGGAAAACTTTAACGACGATTACAAAACCACACGTAAGTAATGATCGTTTAGCTAATTCTAACATTATTTAAAATTTAGCTTCGCATCACTCTGCTGGGATAGGTACTCAGTTTGCCAATATTCGTTCCGGAATTTCGTGGCTAATGATGCAAAATTGAACATTTTATAGACAAAATAAAAGCAAAAATGGTGGTACCAGGAAGAACCGTTCGGTCGATCCGCACCAAAATCAATAGGTCTGGTCTTTGGCTTATGGTACAGATATTCGTACCAAATTTAGTGATTATTTGATAAAAACTGTGATCTGTACAGTGGAAACAAGAAATGAATTTATATATATATATATATATATATGAATTTGAGTTACTGGTGCCAAAATTTTCCTGAGATCATGAAACGAAAAACGTACCCACCCTCAACCCTGCGGGCTAGTACCACACCAAGCGTAACGAGTAGATGTTCTAAATAAAACCTACTTAAAAACAAAAAAAAAAACTTATGCTACTATTTTTTGAATAATACTATTACGACCACGTTATCAGCAAGAGTGGGCAGTTTCTCGGAAATTTCTTGACTGAAGGAATAGGATTCGTGATTCGTTGTTCCGCCGTTTGTAAATAAATGATTCGAATCACGAATCACGAATCCTGCCCACTCTTGATATTGGCATGTAATATCCTTCTACAAATTATTGGCCACTATTGCTACGATTTTCGGTTGAAATTAGTTCGGTTCGTTATACTTCGTTAAATTGAATTGATTGTTATGCTTTGACCAGGGCCAGATTTAAGGGGGGCCCATGGGGCCTGGGACCCCAGGGCCTCCATCATAAAAAAGCCTCCACCACAAAAGGGCCTCCACCTAAACTAAAAATATTAGTTCAAGTACCAGTAATTGAGGCTGAGATAAAAAAAGAAATATAGAAAGAAAAAGATTGAAATTTCTTCACATTTAACTTCAAGAGGTTGTTGAAGTTGATAACGTTTAATTTGATGTTTTTGTGATGATTTGCTGTTTGTGAATACAACTGAATGCTGAATGCGAAGAAATTGAAGATTATGAATCTTCTCGTATAAGGAAGGCGAATGTGCGTCTTCAGCCATTAGATTATGGAAAAGGACAGGAAGTGGAGTTATCCCAAAGAGATAAATTTCAAACCCAGTCATTTCTCCCAATCATCGACCAACTGATTATCTCGTTGAAAGATCGCTTTTCCACCTACGAAGAAATATGTAACTGGTTAGAATTTATATCTCAGATTTCAGAGCTTCAAATGGAGGAAATAAAGATTAAAGCTCAAGAGGTAGTAAAATTCTACCCGGAAGATTTAGATTCATCATTGGAAAACAAACTTCTTCAATTTCAAGTTTCTATCAAAAATTATGAGAAGCCAATGGACAAAGGCTTTGAATTATTCTTGTACAAAATGATAATTTGAAATAACATGCAATGCATCTTCAAAAATATTGAAGTGTTTTTAAGAATGTACCTTAGTATAATTGTAACAAATTGCAGTGGAGAGTGTTCTTTTTTGAAGTTGAAACTCATCAAAAACTCAAGATCGTCTTCAAGCATTAGCTCGACTGAACATAGAATTTGATATCATGAGGAGCTTAAATTTCGATGACATGAAAGATTTTTCCATAAAAAAAGCCTAAAATTGGCCTTTTAGCTTTAATTTATATATTCTATATACTTACATTATTATTGCCACAATATATCAAAAAGGAAAATTTTCTATATTTTTTAGAGGACTTATAAGGGCCTCCACCAACAGTGGGCCCCGGGGCTCCAAATTCCTAAATCCGGCCCTGGCTTTGACCATATACTAAATAGACCCGCCATGTCAATGGAAAATTGAAGCACACAGAAATGACGTCACAATTGGGCAAATGTATGTTAAATCAAATAAGGATTTTTTGAAGAAAAAAACAAAAAAGTTTATTTTTTCTTCTAAAACGAATTTCATAATAGAAAAAAAAAAAAAGAAATGATTATGTACAATTTTTCAAAAAAAAAAAACTCCAACTTGACTAAAATCAACTTCAAAAACCTGGAAATAACAGCAGTATAACCTGGGTAAAATAACTTCTTACACTAATGTGACGTCACACTCCATATGTATTACTGCTTCAATGGGAAGCATAATACAAGATTATACAGGGCGTGTCTATCTGGTATATGGTCAAAGTTGTTACGTCATTTCAATTGTTCTTTGAAACAAAATTTATAACATCAGCAAGACAGCAACCTTTTGATCGATGGTTGAAAAAAGTGGGCTCTGGTGGAGGTGATGGAAATGAAAAAAAAAATAAAGAGAAGGAGAAAAATGATAAAGGTAGTAACACTCAAACTTCAGCTATTCCATCCACTTGGAGTTGTGTGCCTTCCTCTGACCTTACCTCCACCATATTTGATTCTGAGAGTAGTACGAAAACAACTGTAGTATTCATTCTCAGTTGATCAGAATACCAGGTAAGACAATAAATAATTGCTACTATATTTTTATTTTATAAATTTTGACTGCTTAGAATGGAGGCATCTAAGCCACAAACTTTTGACATTGAAAATGTCTATGTTTTTGGTGAGTTGTTTAATATAAAGGGAGTAAAAATCGAAAAATGTCACAATTAATAAAGCTGTCACTGGAAGTTTAGCTGTTATCTGTTTGTTAAGTACGTAACCAGTAACCACAAACTTGTCACTTACAAATAACAGACAAAGGGCACGAAATCCAGTCACAAAAAAAATTATACAGGAATTTTTTTATCTTACAAATTAAAATAAAAATAAAAAGAATGAACTGATGAGAAGGAAGGTAAGAGGAAGAGAGGGGAACGTAAGTAAACAATGCAAAAAATGTTTAGGCTTTTTTTGACTTGGAAAAACTTGCCAAGCCTCAAATATTATACACTCTGGCACACACAAGGTCTCAGCTACGGGCCTGGGTAAGGCACCCACAAATACGACTGTGCCTGTCAAAGCTTAAGCGACGTCTCCGAAAATTATTAAATGCAGTCTGTTGTCTTCCCAATTCCCTCTTTTCCTCCAGATAGTCTTGAAAAAACCATTCCTCACTGAATATGTTTCATAGAATTATATGAAAAAATAACTGGTAATTGTCACACCGTGTAGATAATTCGTAAACCCAACACATATTTTCTACCCACTCACTCCCCTTCTATAACCTTTTACCATTCCTTCCACCTTCAAAGTTTTTTTATCTGATTCCTCCTTTACCTCCAGGGAATCTCGAAAAAACTATATTCACTAAATTTGATTGTTTTCAAGACTCTCCTTGGATGGGAAGGGGGCGTTGGGAAAACAACAGACTACATGTAACCGTTTTCTGTTGGAAGGAGTTATGGAAGGGGGTAGATGGTTAGAAAATATCTATTGGATTTACAAATTAACTACACGGTATGATAATTACTAGTAATATCTCTCATATAATGATGTTGAACATAATTATTCATTAAAGGATGGTTTTTTCAAGACTGTCTGGAAAGAAAGGGAGCGTTGGGCAAAAAAACTAAAAATCTATTTGTGGGGACATTACTCGTATGAGGTAATAGGGGCTTGCACCCCTTGACAACAGTCGCCGCCCAAAGGCTGGCAATAATCGTCTTTATGACGTTAAACGAATTTACACTGGTGCGTTTTTATGTTCGTACCTGTACGTACGTACAGGTAAGATACATTGTACGGGCCTAGATCAATTACCTGATAACAATCTCGGTAATGTCACGACCCGGTACCAAACGCACTGCGTCGTTTCTTATCACCTCAACGGAGACAAGAAACGACGTAACGCATGACATAATTACGTACATATACGTATGCATGTGTGTCTGTGTGCGTGTACCAAATCCTGTATATAAACTCTCAGAACCGGCTCAAAAATCGCCAGTGTTCGCCGAGGATTTGGCTCTCCCATACTTAATCGTATGAAGTGGCAGAACACGCAAATACTGTTGAAGACCTTCTAGTGTGAATATCTCTCACGACAAGGTATTCCACACTATATTTTTGTAAGAAAATTTATGCTAAACAATTTTTTCTGACCCATTTTTATCACAAAATTAAAATTAGTGGAGAAAAACGCAAAAAATCAAATTTTGGGGGACAAACACCCCCTCGGATAAAATGCAAGAAATGGGGAGGGTGAAATTTTTAATATGTTAATCTTTAGGACCCATCCAATAACCCTATACTATAGTTAAAGTTTATGTGTTAATTTTTTTTTTTTTTGTAGATTTGAGTGAACTACTTAGGTGCTTTGAATAATTTGGTAAGTTTGCACACTGTTGCATGGGTGGGCGTTTCCTGTGGTGCTGGCATGCTTGAGCACCAAGCAAAAAAATATAAAATAATAAATTCACTAGCAATACTTCAGGAAAATATTCAAGTCAAAATTAATAATTAAAGAAAGATCTTTCAATTTCCAATAGCTTTAATTTATGGTATTTATTTTCGAGTTTCGTTTCCATCAGTTTTATCCACTAGGCGTGAGTACGAGTTTGAAAAATTTTGATCATCCCCCGCCTCCCCCTGAAAAATAAAAATTGCATCCTACAAAAATTTTACCACCATATGGGGAAAAAAATGAAACGCCACCCATGCGCTGTTTTTTCGGTTGAATGGCAAAACAATACGTACCTATATCTTGTAAGTGGGGAAATGACTGTTAGTTGGAGGCAAGGTCGACTGAAGACGTTCTCTGTCTTTATAACATCTGACTAAACATGACTTTGCAATGTGGTAAAACATATTTCAAGCCTAGTAAGTACGATCGATGAAAAAATATCGGTTTCATTTGATAAAATAAACCGAAAAATAATCACATAACGTTGTGAATTTTAGGGTCCTCCACTATTATGGAAACTGGTATCTCGAAATTCAGGTTAATTTTCAAATTCGTAACACTCGGCCTCATTTTTCAGCATACAAATTCGCAATCTCTCAAATACGTAACCAATGTACAAGCAGTCACTCAGTTTGCCCAGGTGTTAGTGGAAATGAAAAATGTGTGGAGGACATTTCGTAAGTACCTATCGTATAGACTACTGTTTTCAACTACAGAAAATAGCCGGTGCATTATTATTGTCATTTTCGATCTTTCAGTTCGACAGCTATTATTATTTTTCTTTTCATAGCCTACCACAAATTTCGCACTAACTATCGTGTGCTCAATATCTGCGCTCTTAAACGATCCGAAAAAATAGAATTTTGTATAACATTATTAACTGACGAACGATATGGCTACGAACTTAACGAACATCAATTCACGAATATTTCGTGCCAGAAAATACTGGTCGATATTAAGGATAACTTGAGCAAAAAATCTATGAAAAAGTTGAAAATTTGGGCGTTCAAATGCCCTCAACCAGCGCGCAACGAGATATTTCATATAAGAACGTTAACGAAGCTGCGGGTCCACATCAACATGACGTATTACATTTCGAGTGGAAATCCGTACTCGTTGGCTATAATGTACTACAACCACGCCAGTCACTGGCCCACAATCAAGCCAGATATTGCTGTCGAAGTATTTCCGATGGAAATGCTGAAACACGTGGAAATGAGAGAAAAAAGTGAGACGTATTCGGTGGATGCGTTGTACAGAAAGTCAAATTATGAAGACTGGTACCCCAGTCGTAGCTACGGTGTTGGAATAAACTCAAATACGCTGGTCCAGCGTTTACCAGATTCTGCGGAAAGAAATTTGCTGACCTTTATCCGGAAAATAAAAAAAAATAAAAATCGTGAGTACTTTCAGGCTTGCTTGATATTTTCCCAGTAACTATAGATTCAATATTGATCATAAATTGTCATCGTTATATGATACCTAACAGTAAAATTTAGTGGCGGGAGGAGAGTTTCCATCATCTTCCGATTTAATTCTTCCTCAAAAAAAGAAAAACTTCAATCCAGCAATACTTCGTTAGAAAACTCAGTTTGCCAATTTACATCTACAATTCAACAAAAAATTTTGAATTCCTAATGCCTGAAAAAATTACAAAAAACAACGGATAATTATCGATATCTAACGAACATTATCGATCTATCGAAATTTCATTGTTACAGTTGCTAGTAAAACGGTACCTACATAAATAATATACAGGGTTTTCTGTAACCATACGCAATCCTATCAATGGTGTGTATAACAACATAAGTTACGTTGGTGTATAATAGTTTGCCTACCGCCTGGTCAAAGGAACTGAGGTACAGACCAGCGTAAAAATTTTGATCTGAAGAAACTTTTTTGTTTCTCTTAATAGAAAAATGCTACGAATTTGAAATTTTGGCAGCTATTAGTGATGGTATTAGGAAACCATCCAATTTTCTTTTAATATGAAATCTCAATCGTTGCCGGGGAAACGGGCATAATTATAAAAATAAAAGTGAAAAAAATGCAGTTTTTTTAATTTTATGAAAAAACTTACCTACTCCATAAACCAACCAATTTTATGTTTAATTTACATAGTACTTTAGGTCCAATGTATGCAGTATCTTTTTTTTTAGAAGTAAAATTTAATAAATAATTATTATTCCTCAAACTTGAATTTTTTAAGAATAAAATTATAGAAGATCAAATCATCTCTACACACCTAACTTTCAATTTTAATGTAAACTTGATCCAATCAAATGTATTTCTGTTAGGATGGAATAGTTATATGTCTCCTTGTGGTGTAACAGTTATGGAGACTTTGAACTTTTTTCTGATGCAATGTGTTGGCATTTACATAGTGAGAAAAATGTCTAACCATGACCATCTGATGGTAATCAGCTACACTGATTCAAATACAAGGTGACCTAAAGGTGAACCTAAAATTTTGAATAGTAAAATTTTTTGAAAAGAGATTTAAATCTGAAACTTTGCCCAGTTGTAGAAGAGTGTTACTCAATTATTCATGAAATATTTCAGCTCTATATTTGTCATAATACATTGTAAAAATTTTTAATTTTTTATCAAAATTTTTTAATTTTTGAAAAAATAACTCTAAAAAATTTGAAATGGCAAAAGTTATCCAAGAATCTTGAAACTTGGCACAATAATAGGGGTCAACTATCTAATTAAACAGGTAAAATTTCATCTCTGCATCTCAATTGATTTTTATTTTACGAATTTTTCTGGTAGTCCATACTAAGCAAGAAAAACATTTAAAAAATTTTGAACTGTAAAAATTTGTTCTGAAAATTGGTTTGGAAAAATGTCATCTTAGTGGGGTTGTTTTTACCTGTCACCCAGTTGGTTCATTTAGCAACTGGTAATAGACTCAGTCAGTGATGTGAAAAATCTCGTTAGAAATAAAGCAAGTGGTATGGACCATAGGTGAGCAGGGAAAAACATTTTTCAATTATAGGATTATGAGCAGAGCTTTTTAAATTTGGGGATGAAGAAACTCTGAATAACACCTTGCGCTTTAAATGCAGAAAAGATACTTCAAGCAACACAGGCAACTTGCTTTCTCCAGAAATTTTTTTTTGTTTTACACTTTTCCAATGGAACTAACGAATCAATAAGCACCAAACTCCTATTAAACCTGGTCTCTACAAATGGTGAGAATTTTATTTTTATCCCCTTTTTGTAGTTTCTTCAAAATCCTGAGAAAACATATTTTTCAGGAAGTTTTTGTTCTCCAGTTTTATCGAAAACTACCGAACCAATAGACACTAAACCTTTGGGAGTTTTTTCAAAAACACAAATTCAAATTTAGTATATATATGTCGCAGTCAATTTCCAAAATCAGCCTTTATCGAAAATGACTAGGCACTTATTATTTTGCGATCAAATGCTATTATGAATCCACTTTATAGCTTATGACTGAATGAAATTACGCATGCTTGGAGTCAAAGGTGGAAACATCCATATTTGGCAAAAATGAGGTAAACACGGTTTTAGATACTACAAATCACGCTACATCACGTGGGCATATCAGTTTGTAGCCATTTCCATTCCTTCATGCCTAAAAATCACGTCAAAGTATACCCTTGGAGTCAAAACTTACATCATCCAATGGATTGTGTTCGGTTCGGCACCAAGACTAATTTCACCTCGAATTGCGGTACTGATAAGAGGCGCTGTTGATGTCTAACAACGTTCTGCTTACAAAGTTCGCTGTTTTATCACTGTGTTATCGTTATTTTTATGATTGTCATGTTTCAGATTATTTATATTAATTTTTCAGCTATTCTGTTTCTATGCTACCTTTAAATTTTTGTAATAAAGCAGGTAATTTTTGTGAATCCATTATTATTGTGCTCCGATATTCTTTTTCAACATTGGTTGTGTCATTTGTATGAATTAGAGTCGATTTTACAATATCATAAGTGATTAAAGTGACAGAAAAACATAAAAAAGTGCTACCTTGGAGTCTAAACTGACAACATCCATGTTTAAAAGTGGTAAATCTTTGCGCATGTGCACTGAATCGTTGAAATTTCGATGTAAGTCGTGTATTGGGTCACCCTCTCACCATTTAAAACTATTACCGAGCATTCACAGTCATCCGCTTAGTCTGTGGCAGTTTTTTGCCAATTCTGAAAAAACAGTATTTGGGATGTTTCCACCTTTGACTCCAAGCCCCTTTATATAATGCGCATTATTCTCTGCATTTTCGATTATTTCATTACGGAATTAGGACAAGTTTTATTAATGTTATTCTTTAGTCATAATCAAAAAATCATCGAATACTAATAGTCAAATTAATTCAAACGTATTACTAGTGAAATATATATTGTGGAAAAATTTCCGTCATTTCAGCATAGTATTGACCAACATAAATATTATATGTTCTAAATATCGCTTATAATGACTCGGGGTTTCTCCTACTTGTAATAAATCTGCTACGAACAGCGACTAAATTTTTTCTTAAAGTGGGTTCAAGCTTGTGAGCCCATTAGTTTCTATTCCTAACAATTAAGTGCAGGAAAGTAAAAAGACCAAAGTTTGTAAAATTTAGATTATTGAAAAAAATTGGATAAAGCAGGAAACAAATCAGAATTTTTTGCAACACCCAAGCGAAAAATACGTTTTTTTGTGGGCCTTTACTGAACAAAAAGTAGAGATAGAATTTCAAAACGTGAGAAATTATGATTAAACGCAAGCGCATTTACAAATTGACTTCTTACATGGCTCGATCACTTTCTTACACGGCTCTGGTTTTTGTTAAAAATAATATTTAAAAAAAAAAGAAGAAAAAAGCTAATTCCAGTAAAATTGATTTTTTTTTCTGTATATTGGTAGGTAACCGTTTTTTAGAATGGGGGCAATAATTTTAAAATAATATAAAATTATTATTGAATTCTAGAAAAATTAATAATTTTTTTTATTTAACATGAATTTTATTTTTAGGGGTCCTGTGGACTAGGTTGGGACTGGTTGTGATTTTTTAGTCAAAAAAAGAGAAGTTATTGATGATTATAAGTTTGGCAAACCTATTACAATCACCAATTATTTTTTTCTTTTTTTTTTTATATAATTTTAAATTTTGTTTCGTGGAAAAGTTGAAATAAGAAATTAATTATTTAGTCATTAGTTTATTAGTTTTCTGTTGCTTTGTTTTATCCATTTAAGTGAATTCCATCACATGTGAAATTAGTTCGAGTTCAAAAATCAGTTGCTTGAACTTGAGTGTACTGAGTGTACTTACTTACTTGACCAATTCCATAATCGCATGTAAGTGGACTATCTTGCTTCGGGTAATTTTGTTATTTTATTATTATTCTGTTTCCTAATTGTAAATTATTTATCTATTACGTTAATTATTGATTTGTCGTCTTTGCCTTTCTTCAAGAAAACTGATAACCCTTCTTGCTTTTCATTCTTTTTTCATTAAAGGTGCAAAGGCCAAGCCTCTTGCAGTTTTGAATCAAAACAGCTTGTTATTATTATTAGTTAAAAAAGCATTTTTTCAAGATTAATTTATTTTTTGGAGAGTATGTTGTAAAAAATAGGGTGTAACACTTGCGCGAAGTAAAAAAAATAGTAAGAAATCGCTAGGTACTCGTGTAGCACATTTCACACTCGTAGCGAAATCACCAACTTTATGCACCTGTATCACAAAATATATCAATTCTAGGTCAGTAGAATAAAGAACCTTATGAACGTGAATGAAGGGATTTAGACAGTATTATCTGACAGCAGTGCTGAAAATAATTTCGAACTCGGAAATGAATAGTTGAGGATATTCAAAAATGTTGTAATTTAGGTCTGTTCCAACAGGAGTACCAGAATGTATAGGACACGGAGGTGTAACGGTTGTGATCAAAGTTATTTATTTTTGATGCGCAAAATGAGGATATATTGTTTCAGCGTACGAGAAATTTCGAATCACTTACAACCGTAAAAGTCCATGCAGTCTTCCTGGAAAACAGTTGATACAACTTTGCAAATTTTCATTTGCCAACAAAAGTTACGGATTTTCGATTCAATCTGATGCTGAAACAACGACTTCGTGCCAGAGGAAAACTATTTTTTTCGTGTTTCATGCAGTACCGCCGAGTACGATGCCAGTTTTTGGCTGTCCGTTGACAGAGAATATGTCAAAAAATTTATATTATTTATCTGTGGGCGAAGGCAGCGTTGACATGATCGCGTACATGCGAATTCAGCCACATTTTGAGCTACTAGCTGACGCATCAATTCGTGGTGTAAATTTTGCAGAACTGGGGATTGAAAGCTGAATTTTTTCTTTTTAATGTTACTTTTTAGCAAGAAATAATTTTGCAGGAAATTACTTTGTCATTGAAAACCTTAATTCGCTGTAAATTTGTATGTTCTTATTTTATCAGAATACCTTGAAAAATCGACAATTAAACCATAAATTTAATCAGCAGGTAAGGTTTTTTGTGTTGCGACATGAAAAAAAGAGACAGATATTCAGTCATAGTATAAATATAAAATATTCAGTATAGAGAGAGAGAGAGAGGGACTGAGAGATTCGGTGTTTTCATTCTCTTTAAAAACGTGATCTTTCTTATTCTTCAGGTCACACGTAAAATTTTTGGAACATGACACCTGTTATGCAAATAATCGTTTTGTTTATTAACAGTATTTATTTTTTTTTTTTTGGGGGGGGAGGGGAGTACAAATGATACTTTGTATTACCCCGTTTTTCGTTGGAGGTACATTCCTACGGCACTGTCTACTTCAAGTATATAAGTCGTTGACGAAAATTACCAAATCAGCAATCAACTCCATAACTAAAAATGATAAGAACTTGATTTTTTTTTTTATTTAACAGATGATAATATCGCTAGAAAGAAACTCTTTTCAACAATTATCTCTGAATTAAATATGTAAATAAATTATATGAAAAATTTCATCGTGGATGTAACCACCTGTATCTTTGATGTTATTTTTGATTTCATAAACACAATTTCAGTGCTGAATAACATCTTTTATGGAAAATGTAAAGAAGAAAGATGGAAGGATGAGTTAGTAACAAAAACGAAATGGTAAAGGATCAATAACAGATTGTATAGGTTACTCATAAATTGCAACACTGGTTTTTATTTTTTTGATTTGTAAACATCTTAGCACTCGATCTATTACAGTAGTAGGGGCAAAAATGAGAATTAATATTGTAACTTGTACATCTTACAATAGTTACAATATTGTGAACTGTTGGCGTGTAGGGGTGTGCGTGGGCAACGCACATGCTCACAACCAATTTTGGTTTGTTTTATATGCCACGTGGTGTCAACACCAGGTCGACACAAAGAGGTACTATTCCGTTCTTGCAAGATAAATGCAGCAATTGAAGAGTGGAACTGGCTCAAAAGTAGTGGAATAGCTTCCCTCAGTGTCGCCCCAGTATCGTTACTTTTGCCAAATAAAACGTAGCTATTATGTTTACAGGTCAATCCTTCCAGAGTACCTCCATTTTTTTAAATATAACCATTTTTAAATCAGAAAATTTCTTATTTCCATAACATATTTTAATGGGGAAAATGGTTAGACTGAGTGTGAACGGCATGCTGCAGTCAGAGTCTTTAGCCGCTGGTGTGCTGAAGCCTTTTTAATCTGTCCACCGGATAATTCGGATTGCCAATCATTTCGGCCGAAATTGCCTGGAAGAGATCAAAATGTATCTTTCTTGTTACATTTTCTCCATTTAGTTCAAACACATTTTTTGATAAAACAGACAATAAATTAGCAAAAAATGCCTCTAAATAATACAAAATTATTTCAGATTTTTGAAGTATCGTTCGAGAACTTCAGCTGGCTACGCTGATTTCGTAACATGTATTATATTAATGTTGTTATGTCTAGGCTTACCATAATTATGAAATTCCAAACTGGAACAGGAGTATGGGATTAGGATGGGTATAATTTCACCAGAAAAATTTTGTATGAAAATGTTTCAAGTAGGTACCGACCTTCGTTTTCTACGTAAATCTACTTATTAAAATTGACTGGGAGCGGGTGTGGACACATTTAGTCATAAACTTTGGAACTGAAGTTCATTTTGTTCTATTTTAAAATTCTACCAATATTTTGTTGACGTTGAATTTCCAGTTTATGCCGTAGAATAACCTACCAATTTAAAGAGAATTCTTCAATTTTTTTTCATGGAAAAAGTCTTTTAAAGAGGGATACCTCATAAAAAAAATGTAACAGTCAAAACTATGACGGCATCCGCCCCTCCTCCCGCCAAAGTTTCTCGATGATCAGCATACTGTGTTTTTCCTGACGAGCCTTGCTATATCCTCAGACTACCCTCTAAATATAAATATAAATAAATAGAAAAATAGATAAATATATAGATTTATGGCATATTGATTTGAATATGTTAAAATGTAGGGTTATGGGTATGCATTATGTCAGCGGCAGTTGAATAGGCTGATGACGTCATGATTCTGGACTTGGGAATTTGGGGACCTTGTCAGTGGTTTAAGGGGCTTCCTGTTGAGGTTTTAGGTATTTATTTATGTGGCTAATTGATATGGATATATTAATAAAGATGTTTTCTGGCAACATACATATTTGACACAACCACTTTCTTTTTCTTTTTTTTTTTGGACAAATTTGGAGTAAAACTAGAAACCTGAACATGAAGCTCAACTGGCCAGAACACCAGAATTAGTACCTCAAAGCAGGACAATGGTGAGCCTAGTTATGTATAATAATACTTACTTCTGCTTGTACTCTTCTTCAAATAGTTCTTCTCCGTTTTAGATTTCATCAATAACCGCATATTATTCGTTTTTGATTCAATGCATAGATTATTCTTTATTGGTGCAGTATTTATTTTGTTGTCTATTGGTGTTTATTAATTACTTGATTTATTTATTTCGTCTTTATTACTTCCTCGTACATCTACCCCCAATATTCATTATGGTCCATCCACAATTTTCTTCATTTCTCCTCTGACTGTAGGTATAATGAGGGTAAATACATTGGTATTCTTTTCTAAAGTGAAAAATGAAGTTGTGCAGCGAAAATTCTTACAAAATAGTTGATGCTCTGAGAGAAATGTGTATACTTACCGTATTACAAGATGCTCCATTACGCAATTAAATCAAAAATATAGTTTTTCTTTTCAATTTTCAGATATTTTCCTACTTTTTTTCATGTCCTCTGTTTAATTCGGTTTTCAAGTTAGTCCGAAAAATACTCATATGGCCCAATTTGTCCGCATTAAGTGGCACTCGCCGCATTTGGTTGTATATCTTTTTGTATCATGGTTAAAAAAGTGTTTTTTAAAAGCTGTTACAAAACCGTGAGATGAAATAACCTTCGAGTGACGACAACAATCGCTGAGAACTCTAGTTTGAAATCATGCGAACCCATAATACGTTAAACATTACTTTATGTTTTCCTCAGTACAGTCTACCTTTGACACTTAAATAAATATTTTCGTTCTAAAATTTTGTTGATTTGCACAACTGAAAACAGTACCCACCGTACCAGAATCAATAAAATCCGAATGTACAACTTGAAGCATTGAAATAAAATTTTATTTTCAACTTTCAATTTTTCAAAAACTACTTTTCTTTTTTGCTTTTTTCACAATGATGCGAAGACGTATCATCTACATCTCACATTTCCTATTCATAGTTTTCAACGCTGTTGACGCCGAACTTAAATATTCTGTGAAATCGAATTCCGATAAACCTGTGGATGATCCAATTTTTCCCCTGAAATTGTTGGTGCAACTGCGACAATTTTCTAAAACAAAACGTGAGTATACACCTACCTACAGTGAAAATTAAGTACTAAACAAAGTTCTGTTGCCCTCGACTTCTGGACAGTGACGGATCCAGGGAGGGGAGAAATGGGAATTCTCCCCCCGAAAAAATTCCGAAAAAAATACAAAATTTAAGTAAAAAAAAAAGACAGTAAGACCACAGAATTTGTAAAAAAAACCATCAAAAATTTGTTGAGAGCAAAACAAAAAAACCTAATGCAGCAGCAGCTGCGTTAGAAAAAGTTGGTGTTTGAAAATTATAAAATTAGTGTGGCTTTGTTTGGTGTAGGTAGATACTACCTTCACAAGCTTCATGGAACCCAAAGGAAAAGCAGTTTACATGCGGGCGACCAAATTATTTCTCAGTACCAGTAGCCAGATGGTTTAAATGCTGTATCATACACTAAGCATACCTACTAACTGGGGCAATTGTCCAAAGGCAATACGGTACCTTATACGGACTGCAACACATATTATATCAGCAAGTACGTACTAATTATGTACTCGCCTTTCTTTGTTTACTGTTTGCTGGTAAACATAGAAATGTATCGTCTGTATGAGTGCATACAGACAGTATTTTGTTTAACATGCAATGCACTATTAGTTTGGGTCGCAGATTTTTGGTCTGTGACCCATCTGTCTACGCAGGGCTGACCCCTATAAGGAGGAGGTTAGGGAAACATCCCCACAATTAGTAACTAAAAATTTATTAATAAAACACAATAGTAATGATTGTACAGAATTTTGTAACTATTGACGTAGAATTACACAGTTCCGATCCATTATCACTTTCACAATTTAAATAAAAATAAACTTTTTGGAAATACCTTCCGGCTGATCCGCACTAGAATTGCCAGCATGTTGCAATAAATTGTAGATAGCAACAAATTGTAGATAATATTTTTTGAAAATTTCTCACTTATTGGTTCAAAATCAAGCATTTTATAGCCATAATAATAAACAAAATAGTTGCGCCGTAGGTATGTCTGGCTAATCCGTAACATGTTAGAATAAGTCATAATAAATATTATTTGCGCCAAATTTTCCTATTGGTCCAAAATTTGGTACCTATTTTATAGCCAAAATAAAAACAAAAATAGTGTTACTGGAAGTACCATCCAGCCAATCCGCACCAAAATTGATAGCAAGTTATAATAGATAATAACACATTTGTTTGAAATTTTGTAGCAATTGATCTAAAATAAAAAATTTTAGAACCAAAACAAAAATGAAAATAGCCATACCGAAAGTACCATATGGCTGATTCGCAACAAAATCAATAGATCAGGTCCTTGACTTAGTAATAATGTTTCCAGATTTCGTGACTATTGGAAAAAATTGTGACCTATACTATGGTAAAAAAAATTGGCTTATACAAGGTGTCCTGGTTTCTGTTCCTATTTTGCAAAGGTATGATAGAACTCATTCAGACTATTGATTATAATTATAGATATATACTATCGTAACCTAACTCACAAACCAATGTTAAATGTTTTCCACCAAACTTGCATCTGAGAGATAGATTCCACCTACAGGTTTCCTTGTTGTAGTAGGACCCGAGTTTGAAAAAGAATAAAAAGGTACATGACCATTCACATTTTCTTTTTTATGCAGTAAAGAAACCTTTTTTCAGAGGGTTTTAATTTATATTGCCTGCAGAGCCAACTCTTTGTGTATAGGTTTTTTATAATACCCAATAATAAAAGGACTAGTTGGAGAACAATTTGGAGAAATATTTGTGACAATGGGAAGATCTATGCTATCAATGAACCATTTTTATTTTAAAAACCAACTTGTTTTAAGTCCTGCTTATCCACCTTCATTGGGTCAAAACTGCACTCCAACGTTTAAAACAAAAAAAAAGGATGGGTGTAATAAAAGTTGCACAGCGCAGGTTGAAAGACAGTTTCGAAAAAACATGTCTTAGTGGAACTGCTTTTCAAGGTGTGCTGTACAACTTATATTACAAATATGTTTTTTCCTGCTTCAAACATTTGAGAGTAATTTGTGGATAAGCAAGACTTTCTAGGTTTTTATTTTTATTTTTTTCTGAAATTTGTCCTTTCATCTCCTTTTTTTGGTCTATAATTCAGCCAATTTTGAAGTAAAAGCATATGTGAAGAGAACTTTTTTTTGTTCCGAATTCTATCATACCACTGTAGGATAGTAGGATAGGAAGAGAATATATATATATATATGAATATATTCCTTGAAATTAGAACAACCATTATTACATATTCAAGGTTTTTAGTTAGAAGAATCAGAGAGTGGCTGAATGTGCCTTCTATATGATGTAATAATAACCAATTTAAATTTTAAGATGTAATCGATGCCAAATATTGATAAATATAGAGCAGATCAAAACAACCATTGTCTGTGGACATTGGTTGTTTTAGTTCTTTAAATGAGAAATGTTTGGGCGAAATATTTAAATGCTAAACTTGATATATGACATTATGGTTGTTCTAATTCCAAGGCACATATATATATTCTCAATTATAGGAATGAAACAGTTTTCATGTCGCAAGTTGGCTGCAGAACCAGTGAACCGATTTAAATGAATCTTTTACTAAATTAATTGTCCTGATCTTCTGCTGGTTTAAAATCAATAAATTTGTAAATCTATTAAATATATCTGATATAAATTTCGTTATCAATAAACAAATAATTGTGGTATGCCAAGGGGGATACATTTGACAATCCCTTTTTTAGCCCCAACAATATTCTTTTACTACAATTGTCACGGTTGAGGATCTTTGGTAAAATTGCCTACACTGGATGGTGGCCACAGAATCACCACCACCCAACCCAGAGTAGCATGCCAGGTGTTTGTAGACTCAAATTTTGACCACATCAGGGGATGAGTTTAAAATATCATTATACGAATGGCTATTAACATAACCGTGGAGAAAACATAAGATCGGAAATTAGAGATTTTACATACTTTATTACCCCATTACCACTCGAAAATTAACACATCATTGTAAAAAATCAATATATGTTATGAAAAATTACAAGTATAATAAAAACCAGCTAAACATGTTAAATTATTTGCATCAAAAAGTGCAATGTCCAAAAACGAGAAATGTATATGTATATAACATTATGAGAAAATAAAGTACAAATTAAAATACGAGTAAGAGATGAAAAAAATATAAGCAGAATTTTAGATTTAGAATTAGTCTGTCTACGGAGGTTAGAGGGGATGAAAAATAGGTGGAAAATTGCATTAGAATAGCACTGGAGGTAGAGGTACCAATGGATGGGAAGCGGAGGGTTAAAAAATACACGTAGTTACAGAGTAGAAATTCATCCGTGACAGCATTTTCAGAAGGAGAGAAGAGGGAGTGATGGAATGATTATGATGAGCATAATGAATGTGGTGGATGATAAGAAAATATGAAAAAAGGATGAATAATAAAACGACAAGAAAAAGAGTGAATTGTGAGATGATTTAACGTGAATCTGTGAAATGAATGAAGATGGCAGTTCGTGAAAGTATATGTATAGATAGAAAAAGTTCTAGATGGAAAAATTTACAGATGACAGATGGAATTATACACGTAGCCTAAACTTCTAGGCTAAGAGAGAATAAAATACAGTATGTTTATAAAAATCCGCGGACTATTTTAAATCTATCAGGAGTTCTAAAACATTATTTATATTTTATTTTTAAATTTTGAAAGTTGAGTATTAAGCCGCATGCATCATAATCCCTCAGATAAATGGTGTGATTCTGTTCGTGAACAGCTATAAACATATGGGACTGCTATTTTGTTTATTCCCCTTTCATTTTTCTATTCTTCAACTTCATAGTTGTTGCAGTTGAAAAACCTTTAAGTGGCTTTGACTTTGTTCATTCAGTTGATGTTTCTCATTCTCTAAGTTTGGTATTTCTGCTTTTGCATATATCTAATGAAAAATCAGTTAGGTTGCTTAAATGTGATAAGTAGAGGAAATTTGGTATTTTCATAAGTGATTAAGCCAAAATTATACCCCCACCGACAAAAAAAGTTTAGAATACTTTTTTATTGATTTTTAATCTTCAGTCAATTTTAAGCCTGAAAGGTAATGCAGGTGGACTACTGAATAAGCGATGAAAAAGCATGACCCCTGTACCATTTGCTTCATTTGGGGGGTGCCACTACTTTTGGCTGTTTGTTTCGTTCTACAGAAATACTTCAGTAAAAAAAAGTCCCTAAAATTTAAGACAAAAAAATTGCAAAAGAAAATATTATACCCCTCACCCGTGAGAAGCCAAGTAAATTAGATAGTATATATATATATATATATATATGTATGTATATATATATATATATAACATAGAGTTCCCTGTGTCAAAATTTTTTAGTTATAAAATGAAAAAAACAGATACACCCCCAGGTTGTTCCAACAACACCAAGATTAACAAGTAGATTTTCAATGGAAAACCTACTTCAAAAACTCAACTCCATAAAATTTTTTGTCATTTCCACCCCCTCAAAAAAAAAAAACCACTTTCTGAAACCGCTCCTACTTCTGGACAACGTTTCAATGTTTCATGGTACATCGTGGACTTTGCAGCCTACCGTCGGCTGGGCTACACATCGCGTATGTTCAACGTGTGCGGACTTCGTTACTACCAAAAGCGTGCGATTTGCGAACGATTATTCTCGGATGAAAAGTACGATTTGCAATTGCATCACGAAAACGAGGAATTCGTCGATCTTTCGTGCCACCGAATTGTCATCGACGCCAGCGAACAGCTGCGCACAGCTTATTCGAAAAGCGCGACTATAACCGCCTTTCAGTGCCCACCTCCGTTTCGAACCGAAATTTCCGCAATGGGCGAATTTGACGTTTACAAAAAACACTTCCTCCCCATTCGTTTCTACGTTTCGGGAAGCGTTTATCCGGACTGCGTAATAATGCACTATCAGCACGTAGCGCGTGACTACGCCAAAATCAGGCCAACGTTGGTGGTGTTCGGATTTCCAGCGTTAGAGCTTGCGGAAATGCGTCGTCTTGGTGCGCAAAGATACTACAAAAGGTTGACCGAATTCTATTTGAGGCCATTCGACGTGCGGCGAACAGAACGAACCGAAAACATCGTGTGGCAACAAATTAGCCAAACTCCCGCTACGGCCGAATTGAATGCTCTTCGTAACGAAGAAATTAAGAAAATGCCTCGTACGTTTCGTATCAGTATAATTTGTGTACCTGCGTACGTATAATTAATGTGAATTTTTGTCTGCTCTGTCAGTCTGTATGTTTGCCCATCACTTCAGAACCGCTCAATTGATCGAGCTGAAATTTTCAGAGACATATTTATGGTGTCCCAAGGAAGTTTCTAAGCCGAGTGTGAGGTCCGTATCTCCCGTGAGGGCGAAGTTGTAGATTCTAACCCCCTTCCCCCAAACCCAAAAAATGTTTTTAAGAATTTTTTTGTCACAAAAATCTAATTCTATCTACTCGATGACTCAAGTATACCCTCAAAATTTCATGGCTCCATATTGCTGCTCCCTTATTGAGATATAGGGCTGCAAAAAGTTATGAAGTTCAAAATCAGTACCATTGGTTATACATATATACTATCAAAACCTTCAACCATACACATAATGGACTATCCATACTGATAAAATTAACATTGGCTTATATGGAAACACAGTGAAGGCCTACATTTCATTCAAAAGTTACCTTTTTTCAGGATTTATCAAATATCATACGTCAATTGATTAAATAATTTGGAGGGCTTTGCATTGTCATTTTACAAAATGAAAGGGTTTATTAATTTAAGGGTGACGAATCAAACAGAATTTGTAGGTGAATTCTGTTCGATTTGTCGCTGATTCCTAATTGCTTTAAGGGCGACGAATCCTAATTAATTTAACAGCAACAAATCGAAGAGAATTTGTAGATGAATTCTGTGAAAAATACAGTTTGATAAGGGAAGGAACTTTTGAATGGAATGTACATTTCATTTGGTTGCCTTTAAAATTTTATCAGTATGGGTTGAAGATCAAAACCAGACTGACAAACAGCGGCGGATTTAAGTCTCTCAATGCCCCAAGCTGTAGAAAATTTGCCGCCCAAGAAAACATTTTCATGCCCCCTCCCATCCAGGAGCAATGTAAGGTATTGTTGTGTTTAGGTATCATTTTTTTTAACTCAAAAATTTGCCGCCTGAAGCTGCAGCTTTGTCAGCCTGTGCGTAAATCCACCGCTGCTGACAAACCAATGTTGGTTCCCACCAACAGGTTTCGTTGCTGTTGTGAAATCCAAGTTTGAAAAAGAATGAAAAGGTACCTGACCATTCACATTTTCTTTTGTATGTAGTCACTGCGGTAAACAACATTTTATTAAAGGATTTCAATTTCTATTGTCTGCAGCAGCCTACTCTTGGTATATAGGTTTTTTACGATGCCTAATAAAAATATAATTATGAACAATATTTGTGAAAAAAAGAAGATCCATGTCTTAAAAACAAACTAGATTTTCTCTGGAAAACTTCTACATTAGTTTTGTCAGTTTCATATAATTATATTCAGTCATCAATCAATAGCTACTTACCTATTATACCTACTGTATTGTGAGAAAAATGATATATATATTTTATGGATAGAAAAGTAGTTAACTTCTTAGGCCCAGTTGTACCAACTTTTGACTGTAGGATAAACTAGGTTTAAATGATTAGACACATGGTAAAATAAAGTTAAATCCTACTCATTGGGTTTTAACTATTTGGTACAACCAGCACTTAAAGAGACAAAAGGAAATATTGAATGAGAGAGTCTGAAAGAGAGAAGGAGGGAGTGTTGGGGACAGGAGCAGGAGCATGAGAGAGATTAGCCAAAATATTATGTCATAAATGATTTGTTATCTTGCATCAGCTGCTGCTTTATGTAATCTCAAGATGTACTTGCCACGTGGAAGGTGTTGTGTTTAATTCCCACACCATATATAATATTTTTCAATTTTTCTATTCACATATAGAAGCTAACTACTCCTAACAAGTAGAATAATCAATTCTAGAATTGCCTGCATCACTTAAAAGGAGCAGATAATTTTTAAATATAGGTACCTATAAAGGCTAGGTAATAAAATCGACTTTAAAAAAATTCTATTACAGGAGTAAATACTTTGCTAAAAAACCGAGTTTGTCAATTTACTTCTACAATTTCAGCTCATTTTCAAATTTTGAAAAACTATCGATAGTTATCGATATCTAACAAACATACCGATCTATTGAAATTTCATTGTTACAGTTTTAAGTAAGAAGAAACTCTAGCGCAGCAATACTGCGTTAGAAAACCCAATTTACTAATTTTCATCCATATTTAAAAAAAAAATTGAAATTCCAATTACAGTACTTGAAAAAATAGCAAAATAATATCAATATATCGATATCTCATTGCTACTTGTTGAGGCCACCAATCCTTCTCCCCTCTCACTCCTGTGAACACACGATTATCTAAACACATAATTTATATATCTATACGCGACTACACTGATTTACCACTTCCGCCACTCACTCGTCCATTTCCATTTACATTTGTTTATCACACTTAAATTGTACTTTGCTTAAATTATGTATCCTTCTTAAAATACACTCGCTTCTTGGATGCAACTTCGTTTAAAACCTTTTTTCATGTATCATCACCAGTCCTCATCCTCTATACTACTCTCAGGTAAATAAATTACAATAAACTATACATAATTATCGATATCGTTTACAAAAATATTAATCTATCTCTGTTTTATTGCAAAAAATGATTTTCCACGTTTTTATTTTTTTCTAGTTTTCTCAGCAACATCTGAACCAGACCTGATTCCATATAAGGAATAGCTTACCTTTCATGAAAATTGTAGCCCTATCTGTTTGGAAGTTTTCTCAAAACCATGAACACAAAATGTTTTTCAACCACTTTTCTTCTCCAGTACTATCAGACTTACACCTACATAAGAAGAGTTATCGTGAAAGTTTCAGCCCTATCTCTTTTGTCGTTTTCTTAGAATTCTGGAAAAACGATATTTTTCTATGAATTTTTTGTTTACCTTTTCTCAAGAACTTCTTAACCAATGAGCCCCAAACTTCTTCCAGATCTGCTCTTATATAATAACTATTTCTTGTAAAATTTTCAGGTCATCTGTTTGGTAGTTTTCTCAAAACCGCGAACACAAAATTTTTTCCACCAATTTTTTTTCACCAGTTTTCTTAGAAACTGCTGAACTAATAGGCACCAAACTACTATCATATGGATAATCTATTGTGGAAATTTCAGCTCGATCTCTTTCGTCATTTTCTGAGAATTCTGAAAAAACGACTTTTCTAGGAATTTTTTGTTTTCCAGTTTTGTCAGAAACTAATTAATCGATAGGCAAAAAACATCTTTCAAACCTGCTCCAATATGAGAACTATCTTTCGTGAAAATTTCAGTCTAATTTATCATACAGATTTCTTAAAACAGTGTACACAAAATTTTGGGAAATACATACATACATACAGGGTGCGGCGGAGTGACACGCACTACATATTGGCGCGTGAGAATTTGTAGTGCCTGAGGCCTTAATGACGCACCAAATGTCAATAAAGATTAAATTCGAATAGTTGAGTTTGAGATTAAAAGTAATAATAAAAATGAATCAATGTGTCACGGCGTATCTTTTAATTTCCATTTTCACACGGTGCATTATTAACTCCTCATCAATGACAAATTTGTATTGCACTTTACCTTTAGTACCATATTCACAAGCACCAATAAAGAGATTTATTATGGTGCGTGTCACTCCGCCTCACCCTGTAAACTGTACAAATATATGAATTTATTTAATTTAATTAATTTAATATTTTTTTAAAGTTAAAAATTAAATATATTTAGAAGTATAAGTTTCTAAAATCAAGTCGAAATGGGAAAATGGTACCAATCGTTTTATTTTCTCATGAAATGGATAGTTTTCATCATCCCCACCTCCAACCCCTTTTGCGGTCATTTTAAATACCACGTTTGCCAGAAAACTGGGTAAAAATTGAGACACATTATAACAGGTGGTTGTAAAAAATCACAGTTGTGTTTTAAGGTGTCACAACATACAAACAAGTTTTTCAAGATATAAAAAAGTATCACATCGTATGAAAAAGTTTTATGATTATGAGGAAAAAACGTTTTTGTAAAATTTAAAAATATTTTTTCCTCACCAAAAACGAATATTTCGAGTCTGGTATTTGGCACAATTGAATATCAGTCTAATCGTAGTCTCTGAGAAAAAATCTACCCATTCGGGTGTAATGGCGATTTTCCATTCTTACACAGCCACAGCCTTTATTGTGTGAAATTTTATGAAAAATTCCCACATAGAACTGAATGAAAGTAATAAATTATGATATGAATCAGGCACGTAGGTAATTCAGAATTCACTCTTACAGCCCAACTATCTACTTCTGAGGAAACCATTTCGGTTCTACAGATCTAGACGAACGTTATTTTCGTACAGTTTTTGCTCATAACACTTTCATCATTACAAATACCTAGGTAGAACATATTATTTATTATTCTGGCCAAAAAACGTTTATCGGCAACATTCGATTTTAAAAATTGATAAAATTTCAAAACATTTTTCACATAATGTATAATTCTGAATTTGTGAGTTTTTTTTTTAGCTCTTTTTTTTTTTACATTAGCTTTCAAGAAATTCGAAATGACGTACCATAAAATGAATATTTGTGCCATGACTGTGGCAGATAAACTGGATCTTTGTCGACAAGTGTTCGATACACCCGTTTACGAAAAGAAAATGGTGAATGTTGAGAAACTTGAATGTCGTCGATACAAAGTCGTCCAAAGTTACACCTTAAATGAAGAATTCAGTCATTTCAATGTAGCATCAATAAAGTGTCTAATTAGGCGTTTGGGAACTGTATACGCATTTCTGCTATCCTCATTGTACATCGATATTGGAATGATCGCTTTTATACAGATACTTCAGTTTGGTGAAATTTTACCTGATGCGCTTATCACCGATGTAAAAACTGACAAAATGAAAAAGATACCTCAATATTTACTGCACCGAAGAAATTCTGTCAGTTACCATGTTGATCAGTGGAACTTATAGAATGAACCTCAAATCTTTCAACATGTATGGTATCACATTTCCGTAGGCTCAAAATAGACAGTTTTTATAATATTTTTGTTTATTTGGAGTACTCATAACCCCCAGTATTGTCATTTGATTATGCGGAAAATGCATCAGAAAAAAAAAGGTATGACGTAGGCATATATGAGAAAAATAAAAACATTTTACCAAAGCAAATTTCGTTTTTCAGAAAACCGTCGGGAGCGGTCTTTTAAAAATCCCACCCCTTTATCTCTGGGGACTAATTTTTTATAGGATATTGAAACTCTTCAATTTTTTTTTTTTTTCGGGAAAATCTCGAAAACTTTGGGAAATAAGTTACCAATGTACAAATTTTTCATAGAAAACATTTTTCTAACTCAATTTACTACAAATTTGATTGTCACATATTCCTTCATAGAATCAATCATCTAAAAATAAGTACATTTACCGAATGTATGCATTTGTTGTTAACACGATAACTGCTATAATTTTCAGTTGATAAGGCTGAAATTTATTATACAAATACATTCTGCGCTAAAAAGGTCCTCTATTTAATTTGGTACAAATTGTAGTTGCGCCTCGTCCGTTACCTCCAATTTGTCGTTTCATTGTTGGTTGTTTTTCTTAACACTATACATATGGGGAGTAAAATTCTAACAATTTTTGAAAAATTTGGTAGTTATGTAGGTATTACATTGCAGAAGAATGCCATTGATTTTAGTTTTTTTGGAGTTCTAAACCGTCTGAAACAAGTTAGATTAAGAGGTGAGGAGTGGGATTTTTAGTATGACGTTTATGGGACCACACTTTCAACAATGATCTGCCAAAGAGAAGGTTTTTCATTGTTTGTCTTTGTTCAAACTGAATCCCACAAAATAGTTAATAACTCCAGAACAAATGAAACAATCAACATTAAAATTGACAAGGTTCTTCTACATTGTAATACTCACATATGTACCAAATTTTTCAAACATTGTAAGCCTGTTGCTCCCCCTGTAATGTTAATAATAATAGCCAAAAAAAACCTCGCAAAATTATATCGATTGAAAATATTTACATCAGTAATATTGTTATAACAAAAAATTCATATATTCAGTAAATGTACTTCGCTTTAAGGTGTCGTTTGAGTGCTTAAAATTGACTTAATGAAGAAATATTCAATAACCAAGTTTGTTATAAATTGAGTCAGAAAAATGTTTTGTCTAAAATTTTTTTAGGTATATGGGATAGTTTTTGAGGTTTTCTTGAAAAACTTATTTTGAGTAGGTTCAAACCCCCATGAAACGACAAATTGGAGGTAACGGACGAGGCGCAACTACAATTTGTACCAAATTAAATAGAGGACCTTTTTAGCGCAGAATGTATTTGTATAATAAATTTCAGCCTTATCAACTGAAAATTATAGCAGTTATCGTGTTAACAACAAATGCATACATTCGGTAAATGTACTTATTTTTAGATGATTGATTCTATGAAGGAATATGTACCCAAAAGGTGATTGTGGAATACCTTGTTGTGAAAGAATATTCACACAAGAAGGTTTCAACAAATTATTGCATGTTCTGCCACTTCATATGTATACAAATGGGTAAGCCAAAACCTGGGTAAACACTGGCAATTTTAGAGTCAGTCAGGATGGTTTATATATTAATTTATTTACACACGGACATACACACATGTAGCAATTATGTATGTCTGTGTATAAGGGTGGTTCGTAATTTCTTGCAGTGATAAGAAATGGCGGACTGGTTTGTGTACCGAATTGTGACATCACCATCTTTGTTTGATTAGTCAAGGTTTGGTACTCGTACACTACTTGCATGTACATACAGGTTATTACAATTCAATGTACTCGGTGCATTTGGTTTTACGTCATAGAGACAAATATTTTCCAGTCTTTTGACAGCGACTATTACTGGGGGTCTAAGCCTCTTCATCTCATACAAGTAAAGTCCCCATAATGGGGGTTTAGGATTTTTAATATAAAGTTTAGTGAACCTCTCCCAACAATTTTCCAAAACAAAAATTTACTTGAGTAAAATGTTTTTATATTTTCTTGTTTTCTTACACATAGCTGTATAGCTTAACAAAAATTCTCTTGCAGATCAAGGAAAAGTGAAAATTAAGTATATATTTCATGTTTATCTTTTTTCTCTCAAACTCATAAGAACTAAGTTCTAGTTGATAGGCCTACCTGAGGCAGAAAATAAACCTAACCCACCGCCAATTCATCTATCATTCAAATTTTTGTAATCATAAATCGAACCTCAAAGTAGGCTGAATAGAAATACTACAAAAAATAATTTTCAAAAACATAATCAACAAACCACTAAATTTGTAAAAAAAAAATTAAATTATCCTTTAATATTGATATTATTTTATTTTTAAATAAATCCTAGTACCAACTTCAACAGATTCCAGAATATTATTTTGTTTGGAATACAGCTTTAAAAATAAAATCCTTTTGATACTGCAGTCCACTGCACCCTAAACACAATATTACTATTAAATACAATGCAGAGAAGCTGCGCTTGTAACTCCCTGCGCAATAAATACGAAAAGAGATACTTCAAGCAACACATGAGATTTGTTTGAATCCCTTGCCTCATGAATCCACAATAATGCAACAGTTTTTTGCGACTTTTTATGGCTTTTCTGGAAACTGCTGGAGCGAAGGCCACAAAATATTGACCGTATGCTATCAAAATTTGACCCCTATTTCTTCAACAGTTTTTTTTATAATTCTGCAAAAACCAATTTTTATGCAACTTTTTTTTCAAATATTTTTCTCAAAAATTACTAAACCAAAATAACCTTGGTAACGAACTTCTTCCTCATTCGCTCCAATATGAAGGTTGGGTATATTTCATGAAAATTTCATCCTTATCTGCTGCACACTTCTCTCAAAACAGCTAAGAAAAAATTTTTTCCAACAATTTTAACGTGACAATAATACGTCTTACTTGGCAGTACAATAGTGTATGTTCAGAAAGAACAAATAATTAAATTTATAACTATAACACTGCGGAAAATAATAAATTTAGATTAAAAAACTAGTTTTTAAAAAATACGCTTTTATAATTTGAGAAAAAAAAAAAATTTCCATCCCTTATAGGATTAGAACATAAGGTATTTTGAATGAAAGTAAAAGTTGCTACCATACACCATGGATTTAGTGAAAAAGCAAGCAATTGATAAGACGTGATAATTGATAATAATTTTTTACCCTCCCAAAAAACACTACACTCGCACAATGACGCAAATTAAAACAGACGTTTACATTCGTGTGATAAATCCGTAATTCGTTGAAAAACAACTGATAAAAAATGTGTCGCAACATATGAAAGCAGCGCTGAAGATGGTCATCCAGTGTACTTCAACAAATTGAGTGAGTAGAATATTAAAGCATATAAAAAGGAATGGCGACATGCAACAGATGTAAGCGAGAGTACAAACTCTCGTAGGATGAAAACTATTTTTAGGAATAAATGATGGAATAAGTATTAAGGAAGGAACTCACTTCTCAATTCTCTAATCTCTAGTCTATATTCTGTAAAATTGGGAAATTTTAACTTCCAGAGAATAGATCTAGAGAAACAGTATAAATCGAAAACTGTATTTCCCTTTAGTAAACTTTTTACATATTAGATCATAGAAAATAAATCAACGAGCATAAACCCTCCTTTACAGAATGGTTGTCAAAATTTTTAGTTAATAGATTATGCACCATTGGTGCATTTATCTGGGTATTTTTTCAACGTTTGTTATCGATCTCAACGGTTCAGAACTCATAAAACAACTACACATTATATAATTTATACATTTTTTATTATAGCATTCATGTACATATTTCCTTACTCTTCATGTACGCAGGGATTAATTTGTACAAGTGCATCGATTGTTTAAAAACAATTTCGTGTAGCGAGTAAAACTGACAAAAATTGTGTGACGTTCAATATCTGGGTAAATTTAAAGCGAATAAATTCATAACGACTCGTTGGAACATCATGAATATCATCTTATGGGTCACATTTATAGTTATCTGTTTTTTTGGAACAATCTCTCCAACTCCATTCCAAATTAGAGATGAAGAATCTGTCAACTCCATCAAGTTATTGATACAGATGAAAAAGTATTCCAAAAATCGACGTAAGTACCAATACGTTAAACGTCATTAAAATTATGTACCGACATAGGCGGATATAGGGAGGGCAAAGAGTGTTGCTTCAAATCTGAAAAAAAAAAAAGTGCAGTTGGAAGGGAGAAAGAGAGAGAGTGAGAGAGGGAATAACTTTCTCCTCTCATAGCAACATTATTGTCATGAATCAAGAAGAAACAAAAATGAAATTTACACAACATAGGTAGCTAATAAATTATTATAACAATTTTTTTTTCTATTTGAAAATGTAATATAATTGTAAGTCGAATACCCAAGGAGAAATAATTGTATATTGTGTACCCGGAGCGGAAAGTAGATTTCCAAACAAATGTGAAGTTTGTTCAAGTTGTAGGTGAATGTTGCACAATTTCACACAAATGAAAAATCATCTTTTTATACTTGTTAAACACCAAGTAGATGCAGGCAGGTAGTTTTTGTGGCAGCTGTAAAGAATGCTGGATCTGTTCACATGGCAAAAAGTATACGTCATTAGAACTTGTTGGGAAGAAAGGCAGTTCGATTTGGAAAATTGAGGCACCAAAACTTTGAAGAGGCTGTTTTGGTTTACCTGGATGAAACTAAAAATAAGTTTTTTCTCAAAAAGGGTGAATTAACCTGATCTGACTTGGTGATTAGGCTCGGACAAAAAGTTCTCTCAAAAAATTATCTATATTCTAATTCATTCTTACAAGAAGAAAATTTTTTAAGCTGTTGTTCCGTCCCGTTTTTGCAGACGATTCAGTTTGTCTACAAAAACGTGTCGAACAAATTATAGACAACTATTATTCATAATTCTCGGAATAATAGCTGTCTATATTTTACCTAGCTTCTCACAAACAGACACCACCAGATATGCTGACAATGAAGAGTCATCATATTTGGCGGATGTTCCGTATCACGCCACCTTTTTGGTCGGCCATCTTTTGATTGAAACAAAGAAAACGAAAGTGATGTCATATCTTCATTTTGAAGACATGGTCATTCCTGAACTAGCAGTCGAACAGAAACGTTAAGGTCCATACTCGATGTTATGGACATCAGGTCTCACTATTATTAAGAATCAGTATTAAGTTAAAGTTTAAATGTGTTTTGTAATAACTTGAAGTTCAAATTTAATAAAAGATAAATATTTGTATTTTATCTTATTTGTTGAAGTAATTTAAAAGTATTGAATTACTCTCGCAACAGCTGTTGTTCTATTTGACTTTGTTAACTTCGCAAAACAAAAGTGAAGGAGGCGAAGATGCCGCACCTTTTGAATAACTGAAATCGGTTTGGATGGGAGAGTTGAAAAGAGACCATATTTGGCGCATATGTACTTCAAGGCCTTGTGTATCTTTTGCTACCATTCAATAAAATGTTAATTCAAAAATAACGAAGTAATAAAAAAAATACAAAAACTCTAATTTTGGCCATCTTATCCGATGGGGTGGGTAAGATGCCGCACAGTTGCGGCTAAGATGGCTTATGGAAATTTGCATGTACCTCAAAATAAAAAATTCAAATCCAAAATTGTTAAAATTTTTGGAAAAAATCTATTAAAATTAAAGAATAACTACATAGTATCATTTTTCTTGACTTTTGAAAATAGAAACAAATCAGTTTGAATTGTTTTCTAAAGATAATCTTCAGTCCTTGAAATCACAATATGTTTTTTCAATGTATTTTCCAAGAATTTGACTAAAAATAATAAGTTAGGTTAAAAACAAGTTTTAAAAAAATATGTTTCCATAATTTGAAGAAAAAATTAACAGTGAAAAAGAAAATTAAAATTTCTCACTTTTTTTCCTTTACAGTAACAAAGATTAAAAAATAAAATTGATAACCATGATGAAAGCTTTGTTTGTTAAGAAACAAATTTTGAAGCAAAATTCTGTAAATACAAAAACTAGCACACTGACTGACCTAATATTTATAGAATAGTAATGAATCATAGTTAATAACACTCTACAAAAGCAACCCCAGTGGTCTGGTACCAAATTATATCATATTATTTAGTTGCGTTAGTAACTACAATAAAATACTACCTATAAAAAAGAAATTATATAAGGTGGTACCTATTTTAATTATTCATTAACTTTAATCAATTAAATACCATTCCGCAATGAGTAATTTCAATATTTATGTGGAATCTTAGCCGCTATGAATGTTGACCATATTAGCAGATTTTAATTTTTTTATTATTTCACATTTTTCAAATTAAATAATGATATTACAAATCAGCGGAATTAAATAATACTGCAATTTGCACAAAATTTGCTAATTATTTTGTAAATTATCAAAGGAAATAGGACAATTCATTTCCATAATACCTAGCATCAAAATTCAGGTTAATTATTTCTAAGCTTATCATCAAAAATACAATTTACTTTAAAATAAAATGCAAAGAGAAACCAAGATTTCTTGTCACAAAAACTTGAACAAAAGGTCGCTTATATTCCCTTCAACATTGCTACCAACATGACTTTGTGAAAATGCGGTATCTTTGCAACCTTTACCTTAAACCAATTCTAAAGCCACAAAAGCCAGTCAGAACAAACTTTCAAAGAACTGGACTCACACAAAAATATATTTTATCAACTATGCGAATGAAAAATAGTGATTTATAATCTTGTTCACTAGTGGATGAATTACGTTTTGCCAATTTCCTTGTCACTGGGAATAAAACAGTTATTTTACCTTCTAATGAAGATAAGAATCATATTATTTTCTGCTCATCGCTGTATATCGTCATAGGAGCTGGTTTTCATGACAATGACTGGAGCATGAATGCGAATGACTCAATATTATTAAAAACAAAGAAGAAAATGCCATTTTTTTAAATTCAAAAATTTTATTAGTTAGGTTAATGAAGTATCATACACAACTTGGTCAGAGAGAGCAATTATCAACTTGTATGGTTACCACCCACGCGCACTTGCCTACGACTTGTACTAGCAAACTTCACCCTTGTTGATAATTTCTCACTTTCCTCCCGTGTTACGTAATATACTATTGATACAGCACTTTTCTAACATATCAAACAGTTTGAAAAAAAAAAAAAAAAAAAAAGAGTAATACTCCATTGAAAGCAAAGTGGGTAAAAATTGATTTGATGTATTGGCTAAATACGTAGCCTACAGGTAAACTATCTTGACCCTATCAATTAACTCATGTAGCCTGGTGGACGTTGTGATGACATGTCATGGTACAAATTTTACAGTCGCCAATTTCAAGTGAAAAAACTTTTATAAATAAAGAAAATTAAATTAAATTTAATAATTGCTGAACTTAAATTAAATTGGAATATTTCCTCTAAAGAAAATGTGTAGAAAGTGAATGAGGAACCAAAAAGGCATGCGGATAATAGATATGTGGAAAGTATCATAGGCATGTCTCAAAAAGAAAGCATTTCGGTGCACATGCAGAGACTTAGCTACAGGGGTATGGGGCGACGACCACCAAAAATATTTTTACAGTTGGAAAAATCGGCATGTATCGTTGGAAAATCGTGAAATTTGATAACCTTTTTTTGTGTGGAAACTTCAAAATTTTACAGTATATTTGGAAATTTTGAAGTAGGAAAATTGGCAATTTTACCTATACTATACTTGGTAGTTGGAAAATCACTCGTTTATCATTTTTCTTTTTTTTAGCTATTGGAATTTAAAAAAATGTTAGTTGGTAATTTTCGTTCGTCTCCTACCCTGAAAAATGGCTTTCGTTACGTCCCTGTGCACATGTTACAACAAATAGGTGAATTTCATGTGACCGTAGGGTAGAAAAAGATGGTGGTAAGTGGTAGTAAGTAGCACGTAAAGCCTATAAAATGTGACGGCTTAAAAAGATCAAAGTCTATTTTGTTGTCAAAAATAAGACTGTTTTTATCTTACGACCTACAATAATTTACAATTAATAACTTAATTCCAAGGCGCATTTTTTTAAGCAAAAATACAGTATAATTTGTCCGAAAATATTAACAAAAGCAATAAAAGTTCGTCCACTCTTCCCTTATAAAACTTGTAAAAATGATTGAGAGTCCAAATGCCTTTTCAAGAAGCCAATTATATAGTTCGTGATATCATGGCACTAATAAGAGAAGAGAGACATCGAATTACCAGGATTTAAAAATTTAGTTTAAATTTTCATGCATATAGTTGACAAGACAAAAATTTTAATGAAGATTTTTATATGTTCAGTGGTACATTCCCTCCCAAGCATAGATGTTTGGTTATCAATTTTGCCCCCTCCGTTCAAAAAGACTGCATCCGCCTATGACTCTACGTGTACCAGATGTACCGATTTGTGTGTTACCGATTTCAATTTCTGGTCTTACTTTCTATAGCATACAGAAAATTTGGATTCACGTATGCCAAATTGAGCGTTTGTATGCTTCGTTCTTATCAAAAACGTAGAATCTGTTTGGAGTTCTTCGCCCAAGAAAAATACCAATTAAAAGTGGTCTCTGAAAACAAGGAGAATCCGAATCTTTCATGTGGCATAAAATTTATCGATGTCGGAGACGTACTACAGGTGCCTGGTTTCAAGGAACTATCAATATACGCGTACAAATGTCCCAATCCTTATCGCAAAGAAATAGCTCACTATAATGGTTCGCAATATAAAAGAAAGTTCTTCATACCAATACGATTCTACGTTACCGGAGGCGTTTATCCAAATTCTGCGATCGTTAGTTACCAGCAATTATCAAAATTCGGAGAACGTCCGATCAAACCTCAATTAGTTCTCTTCGGAATTAACTTTAGAAAACTTCGGAAATTGTATTTTGAGAAAATTGACGAACCATATAATTTGTATCCTAAATCCGGTTTAAGACCATATTATGAATCAAAAGTTGAACTGGCTGAGTATGCGGACTACCCAATTTATCGATCATCTTACATGGCTGATTCGAGTGTTTTGCACAATGATAACATTAAAAAATTGGCTCGTAAGTACGCACTTATTATTTCTATTATGTGTACCTACTTATTGGTATCAGTTGACAAATGAGAGAACATAATTTTCAAATGTACCTAGTCCAAATACTCGCGACTATTGAACAAAAACTACACATTCGAGGCCCTAATGCACGAACCATACTTAAGTATCAACGGTGTGACTTGAGAATTACTTATCCAAATAAAGTTATCTACGTATATAAATGTGAATTTTTGTCTGTTCTGTCTGTCTGTATGTATGCCCATCACTTCAGAATCGCTCGATTGATCGAGCTGAAATTTTTAGGACATATTTTTGTTATCTCAAGGAAGGTTTTAAGCCAAGTTTGAGTTCCGTATCGCCTTGGGGGCGAAGTTGTAGATTTTAATCCCCCCACCACAACAAAAGTTTTTAAGAATTTTAGTTTCACAAAAACGTATTGTACTCAATGACATAAGTATACCTACCCTCAAAATTCTATGGCTCCATATTTTTGAGATGTGAGGCTGTAAAAAGTTACCAAGTTCAAAATCAATACCTACTTATTACACTTACACTGTTAGTATTATAAGAAAAATTAGATAGGCTATTTATTTTATAGATAAAAAAATATAATTTCTTAGAGGGATAAAGGGAAATATACAATGAGAGTGTGTGATGGAGAGGAGGAGGAGAGATAGGGAACAGGAATAGGGGAGATCAGACAAAATAGTATTATATATGATAAATTATTTATTATCTTGCATCAGCTGCTACGGCATGTAGTCTCAATGTGTACTTGTCATGTGGGAGGTATTGTGTTTGATTCCCATATAAGTTATAATTTTTTTATTAATTCTTTTCGTAAAGTGAGTGGTTAGAGAAGGTGAATTTCTTTTATTATAATTTTTTTTTGTATAGTTGGTGGTTAGGTGAGGTGAGATAAAAAAAAAAAAAAAAAAAGAAAAAGAAAAATGGTGTTTGGGGGCGAAGTAACCCATTAAATAAAAATTTGAAAATTATTAAAACACGTATACTAATTTCCTCTATGATGTCGAAGAAGTTTGCCTGAAAACATTTATCAAAAATATCTCCACCGTATGCAAGTAATTTGTATTTATAGGCACGAGTGAAAAAGAGAGATGTTTTCCAATAGGTAGGAATTCTATACTTATAAGGAAGCTAACTACTCTTAGCAAGTAGAATAATCAATTATAGAATTGCCTGCATCACTTAAAGCAAGCACCCAGTATCTATTATACGTCATATGTTTATATATAAACGTAATTATTGATAATGGAAAAAATGTGAGAACTATCTAAAAATCATTCTTTCATTCGGCCTTGAGTGTCATTAAACTGCAAAAAATGCATCATAATCGCACCTACCAAGCATAGTACCACCCGGGCAAACAGTATCAAAATCAATAAGTTTTGTTCATGTCCCAAAACGAATATCTGTGGTACCAAATTTGGTGATTCAATTTGAGATTTTGGTGCCAAAAATTTCCTCGAATCATGAAACAAGAAAGGGAAAATACTTGATTCCAAATCTAGGTCCTTCCATAACAAAATCAATGCTTAAGGGAGAAGCCCAATCAGTGAGACACATTCTCAAATTTCTTTCGCAACTATGTATGTCATTTTTTGTTATTCTTCAAAACCAATGATTTCATTGGAAAGTATGTGAACGTTTAGCTTCAAAATGAATGTTGATTTGAATAATTAAATTATAATTTGAGTAACTTCCTCAGGAACTCCCATTAAGTAAGTCTACAATTGCCTCACTCTTTGGACCGGTATACAACAGTGAGACACCGTTATTGCGGCTGTAACACAGCAATAATTCAAGACTAAGTAAATAAGCCAATCTAATGCTGAAAAGACAAAAATTTTGAATGAAAATATGAAATTATTAATTTATAAATTATTGGTAAAATTATTTACAAAACCAATGAATGAAACACTAAGTTCTCATAGCATCCATCGAATTAATATTTTCGAAAATTTTCAGTTTCTCATAGAATATTAAATAAAATTTTTGATAAATTGTGGTTCCCAGTGGTTATGGAGCTGGTGAGAATTTCGTTACTTATTTAAAATTTATGCATTTGTCATTTTTCCAAATAAAAGTGTCTCACTGTTGGATATTACTAAGTGTATCACTAGTCACTGTTGGCAATTTTGACAAAATTTAAAAAACTGAGCCTCTCATGAACTCAGAATGCTACGGGATTTGATTTTTTCCTCAAATTGTAGCTGAAGGTTTACTATTTCAGATATAAGAATTACAGTTTTCTAAAGGTAACAAAAAATTTTTAAATGGCTTTATTCTGATATGTATAGAGGTCCAATTTACCCCACCAAAAATTTCTTTCTTTATCAGCTTGCGCAAAAATAAACCAATGATAGCATCATTTATGTTAAAATGTGTGGTTTGACCACAAAGTATTTCAAATATAATAGAGAACGTATGCCCGTCGAAACACTGTTACAAGAAATGGCACTCCTTTTGAAGCTACTATCCCCACTTCTACGATACCGAATACGAATTTGCTTAGCCTGTCGTCAGGCAAATTGACAATATACGGAAATTTTGTTTCTCAAATAATTGAATTAAGTGAACAAATGATATCAGTATAATTAATAATAAAATTCAAAACCCACAACAAACACAAATTTTTTAGTTAAAAATAAGATTCAAAATTATGCGACCCGGTAGGAGTGGGTATGTTTGTCTTGAAAGTGGTGCAATGTTCGTAATTATTGTTAAAGATACAGCAAAAAATTCATGTTAGTGGTTACAAAATCATTGTTATCTTACTGTTTTCACTGTCTCACTGAGTGAGCCTCTCATCTAAGTTAAGTAGATTTTCATAAAAAAAAACTTACCTTCTTAAAAAGAGTAAAAATAAATAAATGAATAAATCAAAATAATAATTAATGATGAAAATTAAATTATTTTATTTTATTCCAATGAAATTCATTCGAGACTTGTGTGAGAAAATAGAGCCGTAGCTAAAAACACAAATTTCGCAAAAAAAGTGGTTGAAGAAAACATATATTTTTTATCAATTTCTGTCCAATAAAATTAAAAACATTGAAATCTTCTTCCTAAAAACTGACTTTATATCCAATCTGATTGTTTTCAAGTGTACGTAACATTGAGCCATTGATTACCTACACTGAAACTTTGTTAAAACACAATCCAGAATTCAAATACTTTAAATTATTTATTTTGTTGTGGTCTCACTTTTTGTGAGAAATCAAATTTTTACTTTTTGTAAAATACCTATTAATAAATTAATATTGCAATAACTTTTGAACAACAAACTGAATATCTATAGCAGACAAAATAAGCAGTGTTACCTGGCATATGACACATACCTAATTTAATATGACCACTTTGGGTAGAAATCAAAGAGAAGTTAGTTTTTTCTATTGTATACTGGTCTCCCCCACCAAAGATATACCGTAAGTACCAAGTTTTTTTAGATTTTCAGGGTGGAATAAATGTGGAAAATAACGATAAAGAAATTTTCAAAAATTAAAAAAAGAATTATACCGGGTATCCGAATCTCGTTAGGAAAGCCGGTAAATGTGAATAAAACTCAATGAAACAAAAAACAAATTCATGGACAAAAAGCTGCATATTTCCTAATTGAAGACGCTATTGTACTTCGAATATTCAAAAATCACAATTTTCAACCGACAATAATCAGTAGAATACAATTTTTGACAGAGAAATGGTATAGTGACTGAGATGAAAACAGAATTATATTGTCATGTTTCGCTCATTCTCAAAATTGTCAAAGTAGGAAAAAATTGAAAATTCAGAAAATTGAATTTCATGTTCATAGGCTGAAAAGGCTGAGTTTTCAATTGTCTTAGTTTTTCAGTATACCAGCTATGTCAATTTTCGAGAAATTTATTTTGGTCTCGGCTTCTACTACTATTTCCTTCAATCAAAAATAATATTATATATTACTAATTAACTTTTCTGTTGTCGTGGGTTTAAAACCGAAATTTTTCAGAATTCGAAACGCTAGGCGCCTTCAATTAGTGAATATACGACTTTTTGTACATGAATTTGTCTCTTCCGATTTATAAACACCCCGTATAACAGGTACATGGGTGTATCAACTCTATATTAATGGTAATGTCATTCCTATGAGTGCTAATGTTTTCATTTTTGTGGATTCTTTCTATTGTAAAAATGCTTTTTCACAACACATGATCCGAAAGGCAATGTTTACAATCACATTTTGCAAGTGAAAAGTAATGTTTATCATTGATGAATGACATAACTTCGATGTAAAATGAATTTCCATTAACTTGAAATTTTAATATTTTTCAAAAGTTCACTGGCATAACAAGGTAACAATATTACAATTAGTAGTTATTAATGGTTCTGCTCCTATAGTTTTGTTGTTTTCTGATCATTAATTGTAAAAAATATCTTCCTCAACAAGGTTTGAAAGTGAGTTTACATGACTCAGGAATTATTCACTCACTACGCCCCTTTCGCAAACTTGTCCTTGCATGTAAGGCCTCACTTTTAAACCTTGGTATGTAAATAATATACCTACTATTATCACATTCTCTGAATGTTTGTCTGTTGCCAGCCTACGCAAAATTCAAAAATACGTACAACAAAATGAATATTTGCGCCATGACTGCAAAGGATAAATTGACTCTTTGTCGCCAAGTGTTCGAAACAGTAACTTACGAACTGATCGTCAAGGAAGAATATGGAAATCTGAATTGCCGCAGACGAAGGACTGTTTTATATTTTTATGGAAAAAAACGATTTATTTTCAATATAACCTGCATAGTTTGCCCCATTTGGAAAGGAGGAAGGGCAAATACGTATCTATTAACTTCAAATTATCAAAAAACTGGCTTGATTGCTTTCAGGCAGATTCATCCGTTTACTAACATGTTACCAGATGCAGTCATTATGATTATTGAGATAGATAACTTGGAAAAAGTACCACTGTATTTATTAAACCAGGAGAAATTTCTCCAAACCGAACCGAATTATTTTGGAGAAAAATTTGTTTAATAGATTGTACAAACACTAGGCCATGGAAAAATACAAATTTGTTGAGTCAATAAGAAAAAGTTTACATGCACATTTCTTTTCTTTTCGTTCAGCTGTTTTCCGTCTTTTAAACATACTATGTTACGAAATACCTGTTTGTAACGCTTGTGAAGACATCATTTTAATGAATTTTGTGACAGCTGTCTTAATTACCCACTGACCAGGCCTCCAAAAAATTAAAGATCCTTAGTCGGTGTGATATGATGCACATAATATGGCGTATATTTCTTTGTAGACACTCTCTTGTAGGCTGTACCACAATTTTTAGTTTCATTTTCCCCATTAAGATATGATCATAGTAGAGTCATCTTATACTGTAGGTAACAAATGCGTTGCAAAAATGCAAATACATTCAGTATTAATGGAAGAATCATTTATATATGTATTAGAATGAGACAATAATTGGTTTTACTTGATGCACTAGCTTCTGCACATTGTAAATTCTTTATGACCTGGCCTGTGTGCATGCCTTACTTTATACATTTGATTCGAACTTCTAAAGATGATAGAAAAATTATATGATAATAAACTTCAGAAAATTTTCTATTCTTTCCAATGATACCATTTTCAGCTTTCTAGCTCAAATATCATTGAGAGATTATTGAGTGAAAGACAAGAAGTTTCTAGAATCCAAAAAATGGCAAATTTTCCATTATTTAAGGTTTTTTTTTGTTCATTCGTTTTTTCTAAATTGGTAAAAACGATTATAAAATTGTAAAAAAAATTTCTGAGTAATCGTTGAATGAAATTTAAGAGGTTTGTTTCAAAATTAAAATGTTTAATTCAACTTCAATTGACAAGGGATACGCACACAACCACACACATACAGGAAACATACATATTTTATTCTATAAATGTGAAAGTTTGTTTGTATATATATCCATCACTTCAGAACCGCTCCATCGATCGAGCTGAAAATTTTAGAACTTATTTGTATTGTTTCAATGAAAATTTTAAGCCAACCCCGAAGTCCCTAGCTCTCCCTGGGTAAAATTTGAGGAATTTGACTCTTGCACTATTTAATACATTTTTCAAAAAATTGTTTTACCCAAATATATGATCCTCCGTGATATTAGTATACCTTACAAATTTCATGCCTGTACATCACCCTCTTCCCGAAATATGGGACAAAATTAAACTAAATAACTAATAACATATGAACAAATAAATCAATTAGATTCAAAATTTGTAGGTCAGTTCCTTTTGTTACAGGTAACATTTTTACCAAATTTTCCAATTATTGAACAAAAAATACGCCCTGTATCGTGTTAACAAGAATGGTATATACATAGAGTACATATACTCATACCCCACCAATACACACAATGAACATTAACGAGTCTTAAGATCTGACGCCTGACCCTCGTATGTCTCGCTAGCTCTTACCTTATTTAAGATGTTTACACATCAAAAATGTATCTTGTGTTGTGGCTCCGCCCACAGGGTCCAGCGCATAGCTTGTGCGCTGGTTCTCCCACTACACTCCTAACAGAGCTACGTGGGGATACTAGTGTTGAGGCCAGGCAGTTGTGAGTTACAAGGCGTGCGATGCAGTGTGTGACTCCAACCAACTTCCTTAAACCACTTAACTATAAGCTTCTACCCACTACATCTTGTACTTTTCAAGTGGGTGTTCCAAAAAAAAAAAGATAAAAAAAGGTTGGAGCAGGGACAGCAACCTTTACCTCTATAAGTGAAATTCCTTCCATATCTTACCTCTATAAATGAAATTTACTTTGATAACTGACAATTATTATATAATTATTGTACTCTTTGTAAGTGAAACGCCACTCTATGGTGAGGTAATGAAAGCATTTTTTTCATCAGTCTATATAGGTACTTAATTAAGAGAAAAATTATCATTATTTCACGTCTGCAAATGAAAAACTTTGCTAACTGAAAATCTTCATTCTCCTCCTAACCACTACAAGTGAAAATCTTCTCAACTGAAAAAACTGTTAACTGAAACAATTTGCGTTCTTCCATGCAATTCACTTATTACAAGGGTTTTGCTGTACTTGAATGAGGCCATACATAAAGGGATTTGTGTGATTAGGATGTTTATTAAATGGGTATTTTTTTCAAAGAATATGTGCAAAAGGATAATTATTTTGTCAATATTTTCAATAGGACAAATAGACCAGGAGCCACCTTCCATATTTGCTCAACGTTTTGATCTCATGCTGAACTTTTTCAGCCTCCAAGAAACTGGGATATACACTGCGTAGGTTCACTGTTTTGGAATTTCATTCAAAACAAATGTTTCGAGATCTGTATGCAGTTATTTCCCAATAAACTCGAAACTAGTTTGAGAAACCCTTCCAACATCTACATATAAATAAATTTTCTACTGAAGCGTTCATATTAAAAGACACCTTTTTTTACTCGTCATGCATTGTAGTAAGTATACAATCATGATTTGAACAAGTGTACATACGATTGGTGGGAACATGCGGTTATACGTACCTACCTATAGCACGCGAAATCGTTAAATAAAATAATTTACTTTTTTCTCAAAAATTTCACATTCAAAAGCAAATAGTAGCCACCTGACGGTAAGTTACGTGTGAAACAAAAGAAAGTTTTCCTAACGACTCGTCGAAACATCATGAATATCTTATGGCTCATTTCGTTGGGTTTGTATTCGGCTGCGATAACTTCTGCAGCTCCTAACCAGGTTAGAGATGAAAACTCTGTCCTTTCCATCAAGTTGTTGATACAAATGAGAAAGTATTCTAAAAACCGAGGTAAGTATTTACGATAAATTAAGAGAGTTTGACAAGTAGGTAAGTAGTACATTAAACTGTGTAGGACACGCACATGTTTATTCAGTACATATTGGTAGAGGAAGGGATGCAAATATTACTGTATAACTGAAGTAAACGTAAGTACATACGATCGAATATGGGCAGCCTCAATTGTTTAACGAAAATATATTTTGAGTTTTAAAAGTTAGAAACTTTTTTTTATATATATATATCAATTGTAAGATTTTATTTTTTTTATTTTATTAACAATAAAATTTTGTTTCAGTTATCGGCTGAAATTTGATTAGTTCATTTTCAAAAGTTTTCATGCGGTCATTCACAAAATTTTTTTCTACTAGATTGAAATAAATTAAATGGACTAAACAAAAATTTGTACACACATAGGTAGGCCTCTTTTATAACATTCACAAAGCAGAATCAACATTATCAGATGTTCAATTCAGAAATTATTATGTCCTTTCGAAAATACAAATTGTTAGGGGTGCCAAATAGAAGCGCCAAAAAATTTTGAGCAAAATGTTATGAAAATTTTCCTTTTTTTACGAAATTGGTAGAGATAGTGATTAAAAATGGAAATGTTATTCACCAACTATGGTATGTTAAAAGTAATTGTAGCAGTTCACAGTGAGAAATTTAACTATCTGAATAGAGCCAATAAACAATTTGTACTCCTTCGCTCATTCTTTATTTGAAAAAAGTGAGTGCCAATTAAGCTGCTGCCATAAGTACATAATGGACTAAAAACTGTTCAACACCATCGAACAGAATAACAATTAAGGAACTACTGTTTATAAGTGCAGAAAACATTTTTTGGTCTTATTCACCTTGGTATTTAGAATTTGTATAGTTTTTTTATTTTTGAGTAAAACATGATTTTTTATATTTTGCATTGAAGATCTTTTAAGCTTGGTAACATCTCGTCTTCATTTATGTGATAAATTCTGCCCACTTGGAAATTTTTATGAAAATACCTATAATCTACTATACAATATTTTTTGCAACAATTAGCGTATGAATACTGTATTTGAGACTGGGGGGAATAAAACAGAGAAAATTAGTGAAAAAATGACGAAAAAAAAAAGGTATGAAAAAGGAAATGGGAAAAAATTACGTACCTTCAAAAATGAAAATTAGAATTTTCAGACGAAAGTTGGCGTATCAAAAAAATAAACGCTGTTTTATAAACATTAAATTTTGATGCGACACGAATGTCGGTTCGATGGCAGAAACAAAACCAAATGTACACAAATACTTTATCATCATCTCTCATTGCCAGATAGTTTCACAAAATGTAAGTATAGTTCATCATTTTGCCACCAGACCGTATTAAAGTACAAAAAACACCAGTGGTCAAAGAAGCCCCGTAAGGTCAAAGTAGCCCCCCTTTACGGTAAACAGAAATATAGAAAAATAAAATACAAAACCTCCTCCTCCTCCTCCCCCCAACAGCATTCAAAGAAAATTCTCATTTGCAATATTGATGTACAAGCAGATTATCAATGAAATTAAAAAAAAAAAAAAACTGACTGACGCAAACAAATCGAAGAAAACTCTCACCCTCCTAGAAATGAGATCTTGTAGCCTAGCTAAAAGAGTGCATCCTTCTAAATTTTTGGTCAGGGGATCGAATCCTGATCCGGCAAAGAGAATTTTCAAGCAAAAAAAAAAAAAAAAAGAAAGAAATTCATAATTTAAATTAAAATGGCTGGAATAAGACGTCCTACTGAAAGGTGCAGGGAAACGGAGGAAGCAATTAGGCGTAGGGAAAATATAGTTTGAGACGTAAGATGATCACTAAATATAGTGAGAAAAAGAAATAAAGGAGTAAGTAAAATGGGTGGTAAGTAAGAGCTGTGAAATTGGCCGTTTTCAGGCTTAGATGCCTCGAAAATACAGCAATTCGTACCGTCTACACGTGTTGCCAACGATTAATTTTTGTCGCGAATTTACTGTACCCACTAAAACCAAGTGGTATTCCGAATTTGTATCCCCTCCTCTATCTATTTCAATATCCGCCGATACTTTTTGTAGTGTACAGAAAATTCGGATTCACATATTCCAAATTCGACGTTTGCGGACTTCGTTACTACCAAAAACGCAGAATCTGTTTGGACTTCTATTCGCGAAAAGAATACAAACTAAAATTGGATTCTGAAAAAGAAGAAGTGTACTATCCGAATCTCTCATGTGTCAGAATACTTATCGATGTTGAAGAGGTGCTGCAGACGACTGATTACAAGGACGTATCGATATTCGCGTATAAATGTCCCAACCCCTATCGAATGGAACCAACCTACGTCGAAAATCGAACGTCCAAAGTAAAATTCTTCGTACCAATACGATTCTACGTTGCCGGAGGCGTTTATCCGAATTCGGCGATCATTAATTACCAGCACTTATCAAAACGCAGCCTACGTCCAATCCAACCTCTATTAGTTTTCTTCGGTATTAACGTCGAAAATCTTCGAAAGCTGTATCACGATCAGACTGCAGAACCATACAGACGGTCTCCTAAATTCTATTTAAAACCATTTGTAGAACAAGATGTCCGACGAACTGAGGCTGCGCAATATCCACTTTTTCGATACCCTCACTTGGCTGAAGACGCCGTTAAAGAGAATGATGAAATTAAAAAAATGACTCGTAAGTTGGCCTGGTTCATCGTTTATATTATTGCCAAACAAACTAAATCGACCAACAATCGATACTGAACCGATATCGATTTGGGTCGATCATTGATCGATTTTTCATTCAAGACCATATGTTCGTGTATTTAACTCAGGCTAGTAGCCAGGTTTCAACTAATCAGTTGTTTTATAGTGTGCGTGTTCCGTATTTTATTATCTGAAGTTGTGGCACACTCCGATCATTTAGTACTCTATACTCAGGTAAACACAAAAATTTATACCAACATTATTGTTCTAAAACCCGTAAAGAGGCACAGATTTGACTTGATTTGACTGGATTCACAGCAAGGTCTTAGATAGCTTTAGATTCACTTGACCAATGTACTGAAAGCAGAAACAAAAACCTACTGCCCAGGTGCATAAAATCTATGCTTATTAACGAGTTTTGTAATCATGGTACATTTGATTAACATTGGTGAGATACGGGTACTGGGTATCCAGGTCTAAATGATCAAAGGTAGCACATTGGTTGCTTAACTGATCCTCACGCTTGGAGGCGTAGGTTTAAATTCCAGACTGGCCTCATTCTAGGAATGGTTTTTTTCTTTTTGATTTTCCTATATTTTTTGAAATAATTCAAACACATATTCATGCTTTTATATAATACAGAGAGCTAGGATTCACTTCACGCCACATTTTCCATTTCTTATACGTGTGTATCGACATAATTATTTTCTTAATATGAAGCTGAGAATAAAATAAAAGACTTCAAGTTCGCCAAAGAAATTAGAATAATGGTATATCTCATCAATATATGCAGTCTGTAGCCGTGTTCATCATATTTCATGTCTGTCCATACATGGTATCCTAAATTATGGAAACTAACCATCAGAAAAATAATAAAGTATGTAAAATCACCACATATACTTTCGTATATTTTCATTGTGATTTTAACATTTAATTTTCACCTAAACTTAGCCTCAAATTTATTTCACTCGATATACGTCATCTTGCTGAATCTTTGTCGATTATTGCTCACTCGTCTTTGTTAAAATTAACCGGTTACCTACATTCTCGTTTTATCTTATTTAGCCTAATATTCTTTCTTTCCTTGAACTTTATCGGCATTCGTTTCTTGAACCTGGTTCGATTCAGATATATTTGTCGGATATTTTATATCCAGATTTATCCAGATTTATCCAGATTTATCACTTGTTTTTTTTCGATTGATGAAAATACTTTAATTTTCCAATTTGTAGGTTTCTTCGTCGTAATTGAGAGTAATTTGCCAATTGCTTGGAATGGGTTTAAACGAGTTCAACGAAATAATATTTATTTTAAACCTAACACAAGAAATTGGAAAATTAAAGTATTTTCATGAATCGAAAAAAAAACGAGTAATAAATCTGAATAAATCTGGATATAAAATATCCGACAAATATATCTGAATCGAACCAGGTTCAAGAAACAAATGCCAATTAAGTTCAAGCAAAGAAAGAATATTAGGCTAAATAAGATAAGACGAGAATGTAGGTAACCGGTTAATTGTAACAAAGATGAGTGAGCAATAATCGACAAAGATTCAGCAAGATGACGTGTATCGAGTGAAATAAATTTGAGGCTAAGTTTAGGTGAAAATTAAATTTTAAAATCACAATGAAAATATACGAAAGTATATGTGATGATTTTACAAGTATATTCATTTTCAGCTTCACAATAAGAAAATAATTCAGATTATTATGATTTTAAAAAACATACACGGTACTTTTTCATCACCATGTAACTCAGACTCTTTGATAACTATGAAAATAATGTGTTGAAACTTTTTTGTAACAAATTATATATTTATTATTATTTTCGTGTGAAGTACCTACTTCCATTTTATGTCACTTACGCTTATTGAAGAAAATTGAAAAAACTATAAATAGTGACACATTGTAGCCATCATAGTAGAAACACCAGGTATAGGTAGGTGAATAGACTGTTATCATCTACTGAAAGGCCCACTCGAATCTGTTTAAACCATAAAACCTTTTGCAACTATTAATTTGAATTTAACCAAGTACAGGTTGAGTAGTTAAGCTAAATAAATTAAGTACACAATAAAATTTCACAATTTTGAGCAACAGGTTGCCTAATACTTACTAATTTGCCACACAACAGTCCACCTGGGAATAAATTCTAGCTGTTTAATACAGTAGGTATTTTACCTATGCTTCATAACAAATAGAAGCACCTTCTACCAATGTCAATGCGTCAGTCATCCAGGCATTAGGGCCACCAACAAAAATTAAAATTACTTACTTGCTTGTGTAACAAACAATTAATCTGCAGATACTGATGTTGGTAAATGAAAAATTTACTTTGAGAAACACAACTTTTTCTTTTCTGGCTTGGATGAGATTACAAATATAGAGGAACCAAGAGCTTGTACATACAAATTTTCTTAATGATTTTTACTCTGAAAATCATATGGGAAATATAAAAATCAAATTATTTTCAAAAAAAATCTTATACAGACAGCTTACTTTGATGCATCAACTATAATAACTAATCCCTTTGAATGAAAATATTTATATTTTAACCTGGTTGATTATAATACTGTAAAAATACTCTTCTCATTTTTGTTCTGTTGTTTACCTATTGCCAGCATACCAGAAATTCCAAAAAACATACAACAAAATGAATATTTGCGCCATGACCACAGAAGATAAATTGACTCTATGCCGCCAAGTATTTGAAACTGTACTTTACAAACTGTTGGTGAATGAAAATGAAAATCTACGTTGCAGTAAACAAAGAGCAATTTTATATTCGGATAAAAAACAATTTACTTTGAAGATTTCTAGCATAGTGTGCATCTCTAGGAGGAGAGTAAGTGAAAATTCATATTTATTAACTTCATATTATGGAAAAACTGGCTTAATTGCCTTCATGGAAATTCATCCCTTTCCAAACATGTTACCTGATGCAGTCCTTTCATCTGTGACGACATTACTCTTGAAAAAAAATCCAAAGTATTTATTAGACCAGGATAAATTTCTCAAAAATAAAACTGTCTGACAATCTTAGACTTAAAATAATTGATAAATCATATTATTTTGACAAAATTACCATATACTTTAATAAGATTTTAAAATAATATTATAAAATACAAATTTATTATTTTACTTTACACTGCTGACTGGGTTTATTCAGTCTCTTAATGTTTTCCGGTTACAATAGAAGTGAAGATCTAGTAATTTTAAATTAAGGAAATTAAACATTAATTCGTCGATGATTTGAGAGCTGATTTTTGAATGCTGCGATAATGACACAATAAGATGATGTCATTTTGGGAGAAAAGCTTGACCTAAAGACAATATGATGACAACATAATTCGTACACAGTAATTATAGAATTATACATATTTTGTGCCAAGACACTGATGTATTTAGGTACACATCGTGAAGGTTATTAATAATGTGACAGAGATGGAGATTTTGTGTGAGAGAGATGATGCGTGCGTGGGAAGATTCTTTTATGGTACCTGAGTTATGTTCTTAGGAATCTATTGCACTTGTTATACCAGTTGATAATGGTTTTAGGGTGTGATAATATATAAATGTCAAATTTTTTCCAAGAAAATAGCCAACTTTTAAAAAATAAATAAATCAACAAAAAAAAAACAAAAAAAACATCAGTTTTATCAATTACTCAATTTTGCCAACCGACATTCAGCCAAGGGGTGGAAAGATAAAAAAACTTGGGAAAAAGATGAAAAAACAAAAAATGTAATTACTATGGAATAGACTTCGTTCAGTATGAATTCAATAAATAAGTTGATCATAAACATTTTCCTGGACATTGAGTATTTCCCTGTGATTACTAGTACTATCATAGAAAATCTTAATCGCTTCACATAAATCTTCATCAGAATGATCAAAGTAGCTAAACATCTAGCGGAAATTTGTTGAACTAGTGAAATCTTAATATAACAAATCCCCAGGGCCCAAAAAAATAGTTTGTCATATCAATAGTTCGTTATATACATATTTGTTATATCGAGGGGTAATTTATTATACCAAAGTGGAAACAACCAAAAAAAAAAAAAAAAAAAGAGGAGGAGGCCAAAATGTTATAATGTTATAGAATATTGAATATAAGTCATCATTATAAAGATATACCTATGTGATTATTATAATGTATAATTTTCCCTGTTATTACTGTGGATAAACTGAAAAATTTGAAAACATACTTGTAGGATGACTATCCCTTAAAAAACTAGATTAAAATTTCTCGCTTTTTCTCTAATAATAAAATAAAATTAATAATAAAAATAAACACACGCACTTTAAAACACCGTGAGTGTCTTCGGCTAGGCTAAACTCTTAGCCTAGATACGTAGCCTAACGTTTTCCCTCTCTTTTAACCTTTTTGATGTATCACGCCACCAACTTATTTTTAGTGGTGGTAAATTACAATACAACCTCGGTTGTCGGAATTTCCCTTACCTTTTTCTTCTAAATTATTATGTTATTTCTGGTACTCTGTAATATTATGAATTTTGGTACAAAATCATCCTTCATTTTGTCATCAACCATAACAGGTCGAATATTTTTTCGTCCTTCATTTTTATAAAACTTTAATTTTTTTAATACATAATATTTTTCTTTCTCAATATGGTTTAATTTATATTTGCGGGCATCAGGCCCACTCGAAGAAATTAACTGGGTTAATTCAGGCTAATCTTTTCTAAAAGACACCTTCTTGGAAATCGGCTATGAGGTAATTTTTTTCAATTCACCTTTTTTTCCTATTGCATGGTATAAAGCGGTTCAAACAATCACCTGGTTAGCTGAGCAGGTCTTGGGCTCTTAACTCGCATCTTCACCAAATTCTGTTGGTGGAGATGCTCTCGGTTCACTTAATTGAGTGTGTTTTTTATTTATGGGAAATTATGTTAGGTCTGTATTGGGCTGGATTCTGCCACCCAGGGTCGCATACCACATACTCTTGAGTAAAATGAACTAAAAAAGGGGCAAAGTGGGACTTAATATATTTAGGGGCATTTATTTAGGTAGAATAAAGTGTTTTGTTGGGTGTACTGAGATAACCATTCTATTCCATTGGTTATACGATGTAGTCTCCCTAATTTTTCAGTTCATTATATCAAAATTCCAAGATCTTACAATTTTTAAAAATATACTATATTGAGGTAAAAATAAACAGCCAAACATAAGGAGTTTCCTCTTACCAGACTGCCTGTTCCATATATTCAAGTAATTAGTTATATCCATGTTCATTATATCAAAATTTCACTGTATTTGTAGAAAAATGATGACTATAATTTTTTTTCAAATTTTTGTAGACATTAGTAATTATTGTTTTAATGAAAAAAATTAAATAAAATTACAGACATTATTTAATAATTTAAGCCAAAATTAAATTAAGGTACCTTCCCATTATGACATTTTCAACCAATAAAGAATATATAGCTCTTATTTTCATGATTATATCCTTTCACAGCGTGTTCTCAGTGTCATCTAGTTCCGACTTATATCCCAATAGGTCGTTATTTGTTTGAACAAAACTATAAAGACGGTGCAATGAATTCTGAATCGCTCTTGACAAGTAGTGATTCAAATTTTGACGCACCAGATGTCAATTTCCTATAGTGCGTTGAAATGAGAAACACCCTGTATATGGGTCATTCCATGTAAATTACAAAAATTATCAAACCAGTAATTATCCCGGTAACTAAGAATGCTATAAGTACCTGACTTTTTATTTATTTGATAGATAACAATCTCCCCTATCATCGCCAACCATGATAAATTTTCAACCAGCTATTTATAAATTAAATACATGTTAATAAAATATCGGAAAAATTCCATCCTCGTTAAAATAACCACTTACATTTTTATAAGCTTTTATTCTACGCACTATTGCGATTTTAAAATATACCAATACTGCTGCGAATCTTTCACAATGCAAAAATGTTTATTTCACATTAAGATAATGCCAAAGAAAAGAAGCTAATGTTTCCCTTAATGGTAGGTATATTGTCTGAAATTTTCTTCTTTTTTTTTTGGGGGGGGGGAGAGTTTGTCATGTTTTGAAAGGTTCAGTCCACCATCTTCCTGTTAGCTTCGCCTTTGACTCCCTTACAAAACATTTTTCTATATTTAAAAAAAAAAAATGAAAATATCAAATTTTTGGGTTGCGAAAGAATTTTATAATTACATCCCCCCACCATTGTCAATGTTAAATAGGCTACTGTTTTACCAATTAAGAAAATTCCTGATAAGTTACACTCCCAACAATTACTTCGAGTCAATTAGGTATATATAATAATATTATTAAATTTATGCATGGCTGTAAACTGTGGCGTATGATCATAGACAAGCTTGTTTGGAAGTCCCTAACATTCATCATTAACAAATTAATAACCTACCTATTGAATTAGTTACAGTATCTAACCATTTGCTTAAATATTCGTGATTTTCCATCCATTTTTTAAAGATTTTTAATTTTTTATAGTTTTCTTCAGTCCTCTAAAACATTTATTGTAATCTTTCCGTACTTCTTTCCCTTACAAAAAACAATGACAGTCACACCTTAGTATATTTAGACAAGTGGAATTATGGGCGAAAACAGATACGTGGGTACATACCATTTACTTGCAAACCCTGTTCTGTACGAGAAATTCCGAAGGTAAGTACTGACGTTACCAAAAAAACAATCATTACAACCCAAAATAAGATGATTGGTAGTACAATTTTTTGTATCCTATTCTTATATTTTGTGGTGGTCCTCGAAATTTCTACAACCACACATTCAGATTCCACGATGACGACCGAAACGTCGCTGGTTTTCGCGTAAGCCAAATTCTCTCTGAATCAGCGTGACTGAAATTTAAGTAAAAAATTTCGTCTCCTAGTTTTACGACACACTTTTCAGCATGCAGAAAATTCGGATTTACAGCGCACACATGTAAAACAAAACGTGAACTATGCAATATTTATTACTTACGTCAGACACATTCGACGTCAGGCTCGTGTCCGAAGATGCAGATGAGTACTCAGACCTTTCGTGTAGAAAACTATTCACGGACGCCAGCAGAATAATTCGACAAAATGGATACGATCCAAGGTGGCTGTAACCGCGTACAAATTCCCAAATACGTTGGTACCATTATTTCGACCTCTTCTATCTGAATAGGTCAATGGATTGGGGCAAAAATTTCATCCCCATACGTTATACTACCTACATTTCGGCAGTCACCTATCCAAAATCTGCTGTAGTGCTGTACCAACATGTGGTACCGAGCTACACCAAAATCAAGCCACACTTTGTTGTTGTGTTTGGGCTTCCAGTTTGAAGTATTTCGTTCATATGAGCTGCGACCAGACTCCAGGTTTTCATTCAGTCGCGTGAATATTTGCGACCATTTTTCAAACCAACAGTAAAACGAAAAACTCTAGCGCAGCAAGCCTCGCTAGAAAAAATAGGTTTTTGAGAGAAAGAATTATGAATTTTGTTGGTCACATTAATTGTCCGTAAGTTTATATGCGTTAATGTTATGTTATGATTGTATGAAATGTGTTAGCTTGTGATGTCTGAAAACAAATGTACATCCTGAGTATAGGAGTTTGATATCACGATTTGAAGTATATCAATGAGTCTCGATTAATCGTAGAGTTGAGACCACAAGTCAGCTCAAACAGTTAGGCCACCAGCCTACCAGCAAAAGCCCCCAAGGCCTACAAAGTATGTCGGGCAATTTCGAGTAATCGGAATAAATAAGTTGGCCAACCCATTATCACAGTTCAAGTTTTTATTACAGTAAAAAGGTTACTTACAGTATGGTAACTATATCAGGTCGTGCAGGTATCACAAATTATATTGCCTCTTGGTCATCGATGTCCGGTGAACCAACAGATTCCAGCCAAGTATATTTGTTGGAATTGAAAACAATGTAACGAACTTTACAGTTTCTGCTAACGGCATTCACATTTGTATAGTTTTGGTGAAAACAACTTGAAAAAAGGTGACTTGCTGTCGTATCAAAAGCTGTAGTATGTCGTGAATAATATTTCGTATTCACGACGAATGGATTTCATCACGTATAAAACAAGACTGACTGTTCACAGTTCAACCAAATTTGTGAACAGTCGAGAGAGATAAGGTGTTGGTTCACCGATGACCGAGATTTGAGAATATACACGTCACCACATTGTACAATAGTAATCGATCAACGTGTCTTCATTTTTTCATAGAATGGGAATTTATTTCCACGTGGAATCGATGTATTTCCATTGGAACTTACTGATAGTACAATCTTAATATTCGTGAGCCATTCCCTATTGTAAAATATGGTAACAATCGTAATTCGGTGGTAATGTGAGGGTAAGGCTGTAGGTAATCAGATGTCACAAGCTATTGACAAAATATATTAGACAATGTGAAATATAAAAGCATTTTTTCTTGAAAAAATGAAAAATAAATTAAAATAATAAAGTATGGTACATCACCATACAATTTAAAATAAAACCAATGAAATATAATAAAGTTATGAAATAAAAAAAAACAAAAACATGAGCATGTGTGGTTAATTTTTGTAAAAAGAAAAGTTCATGCAAATTAGAAAAAAATAGAGAAAAAATCTCTACCAGAAGTATACCGTGAGGTCGGAGGTCGATCCGCATCAAAATTGGTAGCATATTACAATAAATTTTAATGAATATTTATTTCATAAGAAAGAAATTCATATACCATCCTATTTACTAGCCTCTTACAGTGATAGTGTTAATAAGACGGTTCAACTTAAGGTTCGTTTACACACGGCTAGTTATGGCACTATCAGCCAAGTTAAAGTTGACATAGGCCCTATTGTACCAACTTGTGAACTTGTGTGTAAGCTGGGTCTAACTACAAAAATGTACGGTATGAAAAATTATAGTGGTATTATAAGCTATGTTTTGTTCCTGGCATTTATCAATTTTTTTTTCTCTTTTTTATCTTGTTGAAAATGATTGAAATGATGATAACCTTATAAGAAGTTGAAAAAATAGTAATATTGCCGGAATGTGAGGTAGCCGATGACAAATTTGAATTTTTCACAAATACCATCAACAGAAACTTTTATTTATATATTGTTCTGGTAATGGTATTGAGTATTACAACTATTATGGTATTGGGAAATAATGGTATTGAGTTGAAATGGTTTAAGAGGTTCTGGTATTGTTGTTGGTGTTTGTAGCCATTAATTTCATTTTTGCTATCATGGCAATGGGATTCCATCCCTGGTTTGAACTTTACTGTGAGATAATTGTACTTTTTCTATCTGAAAACACCGTTCAGATTCAGTATGTTTTTGTAGCAAAAGTAAAGACTACAGAAGTAGGTAGTTAGGCCTATAGATTTTTATTTATTTCATTTTATTTTTTCATAACAGATTTCGTAAAAAGAAATAAGTGCCTACCTAAGTTTCTAAAAAAAAAACCGTGGATCGATGGAGAAGTGACGCCGAAATAAATTTCAACGAGCAAAGTTGTTGTTTATGCCGAAGTAATCACCACGTGAGCAAATTTCGCTTCGAATTGAGGGAAATTGCCTTAAATTAAAATTTTATTTTATTAGTTCGTGCGACGAACGAAGATGAATTTAAATTTCATGCTCTTCAAAAGCCTCTTTCGGAATGCATCAGAGTGTAAAAAATACACGTTTACAATCGTCAATAATGGCGGAAATTTTACTGCGATTCGTTATTCGTTCATTTTCTTTTCATTTGATGGTTTTGATACTTGATACTACAAAAAAAATGTTTTTAATGCGGTACCTCTAACTTTTAGAATTTTGTTTGGCTTTTAAGGAGAAATAAAACCATTTTTTTTTTCATTATATTATTCCCGTTTCACTTTCATACAATTTGATTCAATTTTTTACCTGCACTTACAGAAACAGTCGAGCTATTTTATTGAAAAACAAATGAAAATGTTTTTACTGTTCATTAATCGGGAGAAAAAATGCGTTTTTATCGTTTCCGTAAGCTATTGGAATATACAAGGTGTCCTATTCAATAAAAATTTGACAGTCAAACTTCGAAGTGATACCTACTCCACAGGATAGTCTGAATCGTACTTTGATTTAGGTGCGTTATTTAATTTTAAGAATGAGTCTTATAGGCTTATCTTGACTGCAGTAGCTCATTATTGTGATAGCTAGATTTTTTTTCTGTCAATTTTCGAAAAATTGACAGAATGAGGGGCATTGAATTACCGTGTTGGAATCTTGTTTAAACAATATGGCAAATTATAAAAAACCCGACTGTAGTATTTTACCTGCACATCGAAAGAACAGTGCACAAACTACATATTGAACATGTCTGGGTGACATCCAGCAAACCTGCAAATGTCATGCTTGTTTTACACTATAGACATATATATTTCAATTTTAAAAATGGTGTATGAATCGGTGGGGAGACTTTTTTTTCAGAACAAGTTTTCCAGTCTGATTTTTCTAAAAAAACTGATTTTCAATACAGTCTTTTTTTCAAAATTTTTCTTTACTAAAATTATAAAATTACAAACCCTGAAGCGCCGCTTCACGGTACTTTGGCTTGTACTAACCTGGCAACACTGATCAGTTCGTTATTGGGATGTGATATATTAACACAGGTTGAACAACAACCGGAACGATTCATTGTCAATCATTTACTAACAGAGAATGCTCTATGGAAATGTTGGTTTTTAACCATCACCTGGTTGACTTGTTTGTAACTTTACTTTTTTTGTCTGCGGTTTGGGACTCGTCTTTTTTCTTTCCATATGAAAGATGTATGTATAAATATGACTATATATAGGTGTATGATTGAATTGGTTTTTTTGACCCTTATAACCACATTTTTGTATTTTTTTTTTTGAGAACAGAAATTGAAGAAAACGCAAATAAATATACAATCAAACATTTATCTGTTTTTCATTTTCATAAATTCGAGAGGAATGCATAATTTTTGATATGAATCCCAACTAAATTCTATACGATCTGAGTTATTGAACGTAATTACGAGACAACCGCTATTTGCAGAGAGCTGAAATTTTTATGACATATTTTAGTATGTTTGTTGAAGATTGTGTGAAAATTTCAGCTCAATTATACGTTTCAAAGTCGAGATATTGCTGAAATTACACAAATCCCCAACTAGATTGAATCCTTATCACATGAATTACTCAATCTGAACAGAATTTCAGTGATACTTCAAAAAGCAAATGGAAAATCAAGTTGAAATTCTATTGAGACATATTGATGTACATTAGTTGTCAATATTCTGAGAAGATTTGGATGAAATTTTACATTTTATTTACAAGATATCGCTAAAATTCCAGATTGAGTGATTCATGTTATAAGGATTAAATCTAGTTGGGGATTTACGTAATTTCAGCAATATTTCAACTTTGAAAAGTACGATTGAGCTGAAATTTTTACACAATCTTCAACAAACATACTAAAATACCTACGTCATAAAAATTTCAGCTCTCTGCGAATAACGGTTCTCTCGTAATTACATTCGATAACTCAGATTGTATGAAATTTAGTTGGGATTCATATCCAAAATTATACATTTCTCTCGAATTTATGAAAATGAAAAACAGATAAACGTTCGATTGTATATTTATTTGCGTTCTCTTCAATTTCTTTCCTCAAAAAAAATTCAAAAATGTCGTTATAAAGGTAAAAAAAAAACGAATTTAATCAAACACATATACATACATACATTTTTCATATGGAGAAAAAAAATGAGAAGTCCGAACCGCAGACAATCGAAGTAAGTTTTAAGAAAGAATGAAGAGTCAAACAGAGAATCAAACATAAGAATCAAATAGGAGCATACTCAAGTATCGTTGTTGTTCAAACTGTGTGAATATATCACATCCCTTTGTTATTAGGATGGAAACAACAAAACATTTTGAAGGTAGTTGGCGCATGCGTCTTGAATTTTGTCTTAATAATTTATCATCCATTTTTGTCTTAAAAAATGGGGTTGTACATTATTATTATAATAATACTTTATACCTATTCCAGAAATTTTTTCTCCTTTTTGCATAATAATTAACAGGCCCGTAGCCAGGTCATTATTTCAGTAGGAGCAAACAGATTTCTTGGGGGCAAATCTAAATGCAGATATCTACCTATAAAACTTTTTGATCACCTCGCTTGCAAAATATGCAGTTTTCTCCGTTTTTCTCTTAAATATATACTTTTTTTTTGAAAATTCATTTGGGGGCCAATTCTCTTATTTCCCCCTGGCTACGGCGCTGATTATTAATATTGATTTGAAATTTCACGAAGTTTTGTTATTCCCAATTTTACAAATATAAATTTATACATCATCACTTCTGTTCTTGTAGTAGGTACCTAATTGTGCTGTAGAGGCCTCGAGATGCTCAACAGCTTTTCTATGAACCATGTCCATTATTTTAACAGCAATAATTCCCTTAACATTAGTTGCATAAATAGGTTTTAGCTTATCTGATCCCTTCAGCACTATAATATTTTCAGTATCACTCAAAGTTACAGTTCAAGGTGAAAAACCATGTTATTAAAAACATGGATGTTGTAAAAAAAAAAAAAAAAGGCTGGTTTGGAAGGTGAAGCCTTCATTAAATAAACATTTGAAAATTATGAAAACACACACACTAATCTCCTCTATGATGACAAAGAACTTTGCCCTAAAACCATTTCCAAAAATATCCCTACCATGTACAAGTGTATAATTATAATTATTATTTGTAGCCATGCGTGAGAGAGATATGTATTTTAATAGGGAGGTATTCTACACTTATACAGAAGCTAACTTATCTTAGCAAGTGGAATAATCAATTCTGGAATTGCATGCATCACATAGAGCAAGCGGATAGTGCCCCATATAATCACTGGCAGATCTAACAGAAATAATCTCAACAAACTTACACACCTAGGCTTTTTACAAAAAACATATTTTTGGCCCTTTGCTGCATCTTAAAAAGTTATCAAGTCCTCTATCTTCTAACTGAAATGGGCCTTTTTAAGCATTTTGTACCTGTAATTTTTTCCTAAGATATCTGCCACTATATGTATTAAGCATGGTTTGCCTCCGAATGTAGTCTGATCCATCTACCAAATTTTTTTAAAATAAAATTAATTATAATTTTTTATGTTTATCACCAGCTCCCCATGGTATCAGCCTACTTGACAGATGTTTAGGACCTTTGACTCTAACCCTGAACTAAGTGTTTGCTGATATGTTACATAATAAAATCTGAAAATAAAAAATTTTCCCCTTTTTGGGCTTCATGAAGGTAGAAGAATAGGTCTAATAATAAAATTAACATCAAATTCGAATTCAGTGCTTCAAAAAACATGTCCAATGATATATTACCCAATAGAATCTGAAAATGAAAAATTCTCACCTTTTTGTGTTCAATGAGTGTCAAAGTATGAGTTAAATGATAAAATTAACATCAAATTTAAATTCAGCGTCTCAAAAAACATGTACAATGATATTCGGCAATAAAATCTGAAAATAAAAAATTCTCTCCTTTTTGAGCCCAATAAGGGTCAAAGAACAGGCCTAATGATGAAAATAACATCAAATTTGAATTCACTGCTGCAAAACACATGTTTGATTCATGCATTAAAATATAAAAATCAGGAAGAGGCTATTAAAAATAGCACTAATAAGTTTGCATAATGTTTTTTCTCTCTTCACTATATACATACAATAATATTAATCTAGCCTTCATCGATTTTCCTTCAAAAATAAATTTTTCAAAGTGATAAATTAATAAAACCAAGCCTAGAACCTTCCTATCTTCATGAAGAATGCATGTACAAAAATTTATCAACATCGATCTGGTAGATTCGGTAATTACCATAGACATACAATTTTCCAAACTTTCCTCTTTATATATTTTTATAGATCCTTGACTGAATATCTATATAAGACTGACAAATGTAATGGAGAAGTTTTCCACAGAAAATCTGGTTAGTTTTTAAAACACAATGGGGCATCAGTATCACAGATCTTCTCTTTCTCACAATTATTTCTCCAAATTGTTCTTTAACTAAGTTCTTTTTTTTTAGGTATCATAAAAAACCTATAAACTGAAGAGTTGGTTGCTGGCTGCTGCAGACAATAGAGATCAACACCGTTTAAAAAGATTTATTTACAACACACAAAAGAAAATGTGAATGATCATGTAACTTTTTGTTCATTTTCAAACAAAAAATCTGAATATGGGATCCATTTCTCAGATCCAAGTTTGGTGGAAAAGATTTAACATTAGTTTGTCAGTCTGGTTCCGATAGTATATAATTATAGTCAATGGTATAGATATAGATTAATGCATGAAAAGGATAAGTAGTATGAACTTGAAAAGTTCTTAGCAAAAACAAGTGTAATTGTGTTGTTAAATGTCAAAAGAATTAAACTTCTAGAAGTTTTCCTCATTCCACAGTAGCAATTTGAATTAGGGCGGTAGCCATTTCCCCGGTCTCCCCTAATACCGACATTCTTTTGCATAATATTAATAATAAATTATATCTACAATTTAAAAATTTGAAACACATTTAAAAAAAAAAGTTTTAGAAATGCAAATGCTATGGAAAAAAATATTTTGGAAATGCAATTCCACGAGAAGAAAATGTTTCTAATGTGTAAACATTCTTGCTCTCTAGTCCGCTTCCTCCCAGGTGTAAAAAAATATTAGATATGAAAAAGTTGAGATTGCATAAAAAAACTGCACGGTGCACTGTCCAGTTTCGAATTTTGTTTGTCATATAACACACACACACACACTCATAAGCAGACATCTGTGGCGGGCTGGCGGCGCTCAACTAAATGTTTACACATTAAATATGTGAGGGGGGACCCTCACACGCCTTTTTTTTTTTTTTTTGAAGAACGGAACTTAGTTTTGTTTGGAAAAGCTGACTTACAATCTGTATGAATCTTCCTATAAAGCACCACAGATTAATACAACTTTGTCTAATAGTAGTAAACTGTTTGTGTGACAAAATACGAACATAGCTCTGTCTCTTTCCACTCACAATTGATCCGATATATTTTCTTTTTCGAGTGAAATATCTCTCCTACGAAATTTCATAATCACAACTTTATTTTATGACTTTCATGCAAATGAATCGTAACATACAAAACACTGTATAACAATCCTCGTCTTACTTAGAATATATACCATTCGATTGTCTCTTTGGTAATAAAAGTAGGTATACGTATCTATAAGACGGTTTAAAATTGCCTTAAAACCAGTCGAACCCCTTTCTTATGAAGGCATGTATAAAATAACTTTATAGGCGTTGTTGGTTGGGGGTGAAAATGATAAAATTGCATTTCACGATATACCTACTTTTTCTCGTCCTCGTTTATGAGGATCAACTTCATCTCTGGAGCTGTTTTTACGGTTTGAACATTCGTTGATTTATAGTTTCACTGACATGTATCGTTTTCGAATTTCACTTGTCAGTTATGTAAAACATCATGAAGGTTCAAGTGCAAGTAATGTTTTTTTTATGAATTATCGACCTATGTCAAATTCTTTTGAAAGAAAATTTTTTGAAATGTATTTTTTTCATCCTTAGTAGCAGTATGAGGTCTACTTTAAATAAAAAGTCTTTGAGTTGGAAGTTTCATTTTTTTTTTTTTTTTTTACCAACCTTGATATGACATTCTGGTTGCCTTGGAGGAAAATACCTATATGTTACGAATACTCTTGAAATAACTGAAAAAAATTTAGCAGTTACGCAAGAAATTGACATTACCTTTAGTCAATCTTTTTTTCTTGAATTTTAAAGAAAATCAAAAGATATACTACCTATCTAAAGTTTTCTATCGAGTGAAGTTTTGGAAAACTTTTGATTGAAAAACATAATCTATTCAAAAAACATAGTCGACTCTAAATGATCGAGGGATAATTTATTTAAATTACGTTTTAAAGTACCCAATTATTCAAAATCAGGTTTATGTCGTCGATTTGTACATTTCGAGGTTGTTTCTCAAGAAACCCCCCCACAACTTCAACTTAACTTAGTATACCATAAAACGAATTTAAAAATAAAAACTTTTGCGCAGCAGAAGAAGCAGGTTTAGAAAAGAATTTCGTCTGGTAAGAAAGGAAGAACACTGAATTAATTTTACAAAGATTTTACTTACTGAAAAAAAAAACAAAAAAAAAACGGACGTACCGCAAGTACCTTTGCGTCGATCCGTACCAAAATCAATATGTCAAGCCCTTGTCTTTGTACTTGGCAATTTTTTTACTAAATTTTATTACGATCAGACAAAAATTGCGACCTATACCATATTAACAAGAAATATACGTACATACACACACACACACACACACACATATATATATATATATATATATATATATATAAAATTATACTATTGTAACGACATAAAAGAGATATAATTGTATCAGGTTATACTCTTTTATGGATTACACCTTATACTAGTATATTAATATCAGAAATGATTAAATATCTCTAAAGAAAATAATTTATCATCCACACTCGTATGGTGGACCTTAACTGTTTTGAAACTATGATTTTAGGAAAATAATTTAATCACATGGAGTAATTTGACACTCTAATAATTTTTACAATACAGTTTTAAGAACAGTGTTGAAAATGTTACAAGAATAGAGTCTAAAACAAAGTGTAACAAAGTGTAACAAAGTGTAACAAAGTATGTCAAAGTTTGTCTTATTCTCTTTGAAACAAGAGTTTATATACATTTTTACGGATCCGTTTTTACACTGTGGTTAGTGTGCAGTGGTAATACATGAAATTGAGGGATTTGTATATTCGAGGGACCAGTGTAAATAAAGTCACAATACCGTTATATAGTCTTATGTATAAAGTAATTTTTTAACAATGGAAAGAAGAAGAAGATATTCGTGAAGAAAGAAAGAAAAAATCAATGTTATTCAGGGATATCATTACGAAAATGAAATAATATCGCCTGCGTACGAATATAGTCGTCTATAATTTTTATTGTAGACTATATTTGTTACAACAATAATTATAATAATTATACATATACATATGGATATTTTTCTTTTTCTCAGTAAAAAATAAAGATAATATTTTCCCCTTTGGAGGTACTTATATATTATATATTATAAGATGAACTGAATAAAATCGAATACTTATAACCACTCACATTAATACTTCCTCCTCGGCACCCAAAATATTTTCAACCATACTTCACAGTTGTTTTCAGGATTTTCTCGTCAAAGGATGTCTGTCTTAAAGAAAATTTTACTTCATATAAAAGGTTTTTTTGAATATTTTCTACTAATTAAGTTATCATATTTTTCATCGGCTCAACAGTTCCATAGTTGAAAGCTGTTCAACATTTTATTTTACAAAGCTTTATTTTTAGTGGTTTGTAGAAGGGAGTAGCATCAGCTTGAGGGGTGGAAACGTTTCTGTTTCATAATATCCATTACTCAATACGTAAACTCTCCATAATACTACCATAGAATATTTTGAAAAAATTTTTTTTTCTTTTAAGTAATATGGTGACCTAAAAAGGAAATAATGAAAAAAATAGCATCGTTAAGAAAAAATTAAGGAGTACGATATATTCCCATTCTGACATAGTCGAATGATTATAAGTACACAGTGAAAAAAAAAAGCCCGCCTCTTTACCTTCTGTTTTCTATAAATAAATATTATAATTATGGATTTAAGTTTATGGTACCAAAAGTAATTTTTTGTCTTGAATCGAGAAAAACGTACCAGCTGTCCTACCCCCAAGTCTTTTCATGAGAAAGATTTTAATAAGCTGGTGTTAAGAAAACGTATGCTTAAAAATAGTCTGGTAGTGTTAGAACCATTTTCTTAGGACAGGGTTCACAGATTTTTTCTGAGGATAAGAGGGTATATTTTACGAAAAAATTGACAATACTCGAGCAAAAAACAAGGTCATAGGCTTATTTTTTGACATTTTTCCAGCACTTTAATTAAGCAAATAAGAGAAGAGTCGCTTGGGCTGACTTGATGTAGGCACAGTATTAATGAAGAAACGAAATTAATATACATTGACTATTTTGGACCACAAGAAAAAGAAGACCACGTAAGTACATAATTTTTTTGTCAAAAACTAGATTAAATTCTCTAAAAAAGTGTGTACTTGTCAAACCGGTCAAAGACGTTTAACATTACATATAACTTTTAATAAACGTGTGCTGTGTTCTCAACTGTGGAGGAGTCATAGGTTACTAAAAGCATGACATTAAGAAATTCGCTATAAAATCCTTATTACTTTTTCAAAGGGCTCAGACCCTCTAAATGAATAAATTTTGAAATAAATAGCAATTTTCAAGTAAATATTTAAAGAGGGCGTCAGGGCCGTATCTATGGGGGGTTTGAACGTCGAACCCTGCAAGGTTAAAAACAACCCACTAAAATACATGTCTAGAACATAAAAAATATCGAAAAGATTTCATTCCCTCTGCTTGCGAAATTGTTTTCTCAATTTTTAACTTCATCCCACAGGTAAATCCTCCGTATGGCCTTCAGAAGACCCGTCAATTTATTCCCCCCAGCCACAAAATTGCTCTTTGAGGTCACGTGTTAATGTCGTGGTGAATAATTCGTTGTTAAAATTTTGGAGGGAAGGGCTTCTGAGAAAACACCCTTTATAGTTTTATATTTTATAAATATTTCAGATGTGAGTGGGAGAGGCCACAACCCCCTTCAGTGCGGACACTGCCTCAGTTACGTGAAAATAAAATAAATCATTAAGTAATCCTACAATTTTTTACAAAAAATATCACAAAATTTCGAGGTTATAAATTGTGTATCTTGCATACGTATTACGAAATTTTATTGCATTCCTAACCAATGCAGTAATGCCAGCAAAAGTATGGATCGCAACTTTTTCAACGATGTTTAAGCAAGGAGAATACCCCAATTATTATCGTACCTACTCAGTTTAATGCTGATATTATCATTCGTATCTAAGAATAAGTAAAGCTAAAAAATAACAACCCTCTTCAGCCAAATGATGACATTTGGAGGAAGAAACCGAAGATTTTATGTGAATTTAACTTTTTAATATTCTGCTGCGTTTAGTGAGGTATACGGGTTTTCCGCAACCATACGCAATTATTCCAAGGTGGTATATGGCCACATGAGTTACGTTCATGTATGTATTTTTGCATACCCTCCTGGCCATAAGCGCTTAGGTATGAGTCCTTAACAAAATTTGATCTTTCTATACAAAACATTTTTTTTTTTCCAAAACAAAAATAGTTACAAACCTGAAATTTTGACAGTTTTTTTACAAGACATGTGGCAATGTTCCAAATTTTTCTCGGCACAAAATCTCACCAGGGGTGGGAGTGGTGGGGTTTCAAATAAAAATTTGTGTTTAAAAAACCAGGTTTTTTTAATTTTATAAAAGAAAATGTCCTGTATACATTAAAGTTTTATGTTTGATTTGAGTATTAATTTATATTACCTATTTGGTAAACATACTTTTAACCCCCTTGCTGTAGTGTTTTCTCAAGGTTAAATATAAAAAAAATGTATTTCTTTATAAAATTTGAATTTTTAAAAATGAAAATATAGAGAGTTAAATTACCTTGATTATGTTAAGCTTCAGTAATAATATCAAACTAATAAACAGTTTTTTCTTCTGTTATGAGGAATGGGGTATTTTATCCCCTTTAAGTTAAATCAATTTTTCATAATTCATTTTTTTGTCTAACCCAATAGATTAATACTAACTTTCTAAGGAAAAAATGTTCTATAAACCTTCCACATATCTCTAACAGGTGATGAGCTACATTAATTTGAATTTATCAATAATTTTTCTTAATAAAACTCAACTTAGATACTTCAGTTTAAATATCTCCTGACGGTGCAGATTTATGAAAACAATGAGTGAATAACGTTTGGAAGATTTTTAAAAGGGGAACAATTTTTGTATGAAACATTTTTCTTTTAATTCAATAATTACAAAGTTACAAAGGAAAAACTACATTCTTTAGAAAAAAAGTTACAATTTTTCAAAGTTTTTAACCAATATTATGAAATCTTTCAACTTGAGACAAAAGTTTTGATACAAAAAATGTGTGTCTACAAATTTTCTATAAAAAAAGTTATCTTCATTTTTTTTGTAAACCTATTAGGAAAAATGATAAACAAATAAGAAAATAGAGACCAATTCTTACAATAATGCTTCCATGGAAATTGTACACACTCTTTTCTCAGCACTTTAGACCCGGTCAAAATTGCTTTTTGAATTTAATTTTACATCCAGGGCTGGTTATTGACAAGTGGAAAGCATCTTTTAAGGCAATGAGTGACCGAAGAAGCTTAATCTTACAGACCGGTGGAGAGGAGAACCACGTTTTTACATTAATTCAGTAATTTAATTATTTCCATGGAAATTTGCAATGAATTTCCATCATATGAAAATAATTTTTTTTTTAATGGTATTATCGATCAACCAGACAAATCGTGGCCATATATCACTTGGAATAATTGCGTATGGTTGCGGAAAACCCTGTATATCAAGTTTTTGAACGTTAAAATGAAAAAAATATAATGTTTACACGAAAAATCACCAACAAAGATTTTAAATTTTCGACATACCTATCTGAAATTTCGTGTAAAACTTACCTACTCAAAGCGGCAGTTGAACGTCGGAGATTTTCATGAAATGCATTTTAAATCTACCGTTCCGATTTCTCAAAACATTTAACGACAAATTCTTTATCCTATCAGTTAAACGCTGTATTGAATAATTTTTTCACTACGAACCTCGATTCTATAGCTACATTATATTCTCGATAAAAAGAAATTTCAATTACGTTTGTTCGTTTCTGCTACCAACTTGGATCCTTTTAGCCCACTGCTTGGAGACTCAAGTTATAACTTCATTATAGTGTAGTCTGTCTACGTTTACATTCTGAAATTATTTTTCCTACAAACCTAATCACATAGCCCAATCAAAATCGATAAAGAACAAAAATATACAATATTTTCTTTCGCCAATCATTGTAAACTATAAACAGCTGTATGCCTACCTAACAGTTTAGTTTCATTTGAAATTTTGAATACGAAATGTGATGAAAAAAGAAGAGAAAAAATTGCGAGGAAAAAATTGTTATCAGCATCACGTAATTCTTTCACAGAAGTTTTTTGTAAAAATATTTTACCTTGTTTTTATACGTATATGCTTACTTTTTTTTTTCACATTTTCTTTCTCTTTCCTTGGCACCCTTTCTGTTTAACTTTTTCTCATTTTTTTTTTTGCTATTCTTTTGATTCTCTCCGAGAGAAAAATGTTTTTTTCTTAACTTTGTTACTTTTTCCATTTCATTTTACTCGCAAGACTTTTAACTTTTGTACGAGTTAAAAAAAGTTTGACCGTTTTTTTTTCGAAAGTTAAGGAAAGTTTACTAAAATACGCGAACAATAGAGGGATAACGGACGAAAAAAGAAGGGGAAGAGCACAAAGGGCGAAAATGGTGAGAAAAAGTGAAGAAAAACAACGAATAATCTTATGGGACATTTATTTGCTCAAATGGGTTAATAGTTTGAAGTGAGTCAGAATTTTAAACTTACGAGTACCTAATCATTTAACAATATTAGAATAAACCATAAAAAAGGATAGGTACTAACCTATAGATACCAAATAATTGTAGCCCTTACTATTGTTTATTCCAAAAAAACAAATTGACTATACTAATTTATGTTGTCAATAATTTTAAAATCGAGATTTTCTTTGGATTCTTTCAAAATACATAACCGAGTGTTTCACATTACTAATCATATTATCGTTATTCCAGTAGGTATTCATAATCACACTAACCCTGAGCTAAGTGTTCATTGCTTTAACAGACTGTTTTTAACCTAAGAAAAAGAGATTAAACTCATCTCAGATTGTCGTCTCTTTCCACAATTAATAATTTAAACTTGTCCCTGGTCAAGAAATAGGGGTGCGAGGGTCCCCCCTCACATATTTAATGTGTAAACATTCGAATGAAACATGATAAATATGTATCTAGCTTGTATGTGTGCATGCATGTAATGCACCGCCAGCTTGCCACAGATGTCTGCTTGTGAGTGTGTGTTTGTGTGTTATGTGACAAAAAGAATTCGAAACTGGACAGTGCGCCGTGCAGTTTTTTTATGCAATCTCAACTTTTTTGTATCTAATATTTTTTTTACACCCGGGAGGAAGCGGACTAGAGAGCAAGAATGTTTACACATTAATAAATATTAACTAAAACTTAAAATCCAGAGCCTAATTCAAATGTTTTCAAAAATGTTGACAAAACAATTTTAAAATCTACAATTTAATGATTCATCATAAATACAAAATAATACCGAAACACAATGAAAAGATTATGACGTCAACCTAAAATTTTTGGAACTTCTTCAGTCAATCACTCGAATTGTAAGGAAGAGTTTTAGAAAGTTTTTAGTAATGGGTAGATATATTAGATCCTTGAAGAATATTTTTTCTCAATAAATGTATCAATGCAGTTTCAGTACAAATGAACTGATACAATTGAATTTCTTATTGAGGTACACATTTCTATTTTCACTATAACGTAAAAACTGAAAGGTGAAGGAGGCAGGCATAAATCTTGGTGTAAGATACGGTGCAAATTTTGGTGTAAATTGTTGTGAAAATCTCAACGCAAATTTTAGAGCAAAAATTGAAGGAAGGAGAGAAGTAAGAAAAATTTGTTAGTGTGCATGCGTATTTAATTGTACTCAACAACCAATACTAATAAAGAAAACAAATTTGTTGTTTTGATGAAAACAGCAAATTATACAGTATTACCAGCCAGAAAAAATTTAAATGATGAGGCGCAACTTTTTCAAAATTTAAAGGCACCCTTTTTTCTCCTGCTGAGTGTCTTAGTTTAGACCAGTGATTGAAAGTATATATGACTGACAAACCTGTGGGAACAATACTTGTATGAGGTATAGGGGCTTGCACCCCTTGATGACAGTCGCCGCCAAAAGGCTGGCATATTTTGTCTCTATGATGTTTAACCAAAATACACATGAATGTTTGTATGTTCATACCTGTACATACGTACAGGTAAGATACATTATATGGGCCATGACAAATTACCTGATAAGAATCTTGGTGATGTCACAGACTGATACCAAATGCGCTGCATTGTTTCTTATCAACTTACAGAGACAGGAAACGACGTAATCTATGACATAATACTATATGTATATGTACATATGTGTGTCTATGTGCGTGTACCAAATCCAGTATATAAGCTCACAAAACCAGCTACAAATTGCCAGTATTTACCTTGGATTTGGCTCTCCCATACTCAAATGTATGAAGTGGCAGAAAATGCAATGCTGTAGATTACCCTCTATGTGTGAATATCTCTCACAACAAGGTATTCAACAAAATCTAATCTAGTTTGTTTTTAAAACATAATGGTGCATTAGTAGTATTAATCTTCTATTTTTCACAAATATTGCTCTAAATAGTTCTTCAGTTAGTTTTTGTTTTTATTAGGTATCATAAAAAATCTGTATACAAAGAGTTGGCTGCTGCAGACAATACAAATCAAAACCCTTTAAAAAGGAAATTGTTTACTGCACACAAAAGAAATTGTGAATGGTCACGTACGTTTTTGTTCTTTTTCAAACTCGCATTCCACAACAGCACCAAGGCCTATTGGTGGGATCCATTTTTCATATCCAAGTTTGATGAAAAAAATTTAACATTGGTTTGTTAATCTGTTACAACAGTATATAATTATTATAGTCAATGGTTTAGACAAAAACAGTGAACTGATATGAAAATCTCCAAGCTTATACAAAAGTAAGGAATGATTCCACCTCAGTTGAATTAGAGATTAAGGTATATGGGTAGAAGGTATACTATATAGCCCTACCACTTTGTTAGGTACGAGTTTATGATAGAAAAATGATACTCATTTAGAAGTTCGTGAGATGAGTTAATAATTATATTATACCTACCATATTGGAGGCGATTTGTAATGCGCGTATAACTAACCTTGAATATGTACCAATTTCATAATCAATTAGACAGGCCTAATAAAATTTTCCCATTTTCTTCTGAAAAAGCTAGTACCTATTTATTTCCTAGATTATAATAAAGAATAGTCTGTTGTTGCCTAGCTGCGCAGCAATTATCGAATTATTTTCGCTTGGTGGTGTTGTTGCCTTTGTGTAAAGTAAAGGTGCTACCTAGAATTCAGAAACAAAAATAAAAATTCACTTGTTCAGTAGAAAACTCAATGTGGACATTGTTTTTTTAATTATAGACTATTGTTTGTAATAAAAGTGCTCAACCACCTAGTTCTCTAGAACCTCATAACCTATTTTACTTTTTTAGGTAAATTGTTCTCAAAAAATGTGGAACTTTTTGACCCGATTTGGTGAATACATCCTGACAAATAGTTCTCTTTCAAGGCTGATTATCACTGGGTTAGTACCACATAATTATCCTTTCTATCTAAAATCTTCTTTCGGTTGTTCTATCTGGAGATATGAATTTTTTAAGACATGAGCTATTCACACTGCAGAACTTAAACAAAATTAGACCCTTGGATTTGGACTGAGAATTCCCTTTTTATTGAAGTCGTCAAGCGGAGTGTATAGTTTTTGAAATTTATGCACACAATGCCGTAGAATATGCATAAACCAATACAATTTTAAAATTATATTGGTGGACATGATACATCTCATCGTCATTACTGCCAATAAACCATGTCTGGTAAAAAACAAAAATTGTATTTGTGTGAAACTGTTCATAGTTTTGTCCACACTACAGGACAAAAAACCAGGATAAATAACTTTTTCATTGTGTATCTCTGGCTGGTATGAAAAATAGAAAAAAAAAACTAATGCCAATCAACAATGTAATAACCCTAACTCATATCATGATTTTAGTTGCACCACCTAGCGGTTAGAATAATTATTATCAGTTGTATAGTGAAAATTGAGCTTGGTACAGCCACTCCAGAGGACATTTTGACCTTTAAGGACAAATATCACCTGTCCAACTGAATTATTCAATTTTTCTTTCAGCACAGGTCACTTCAGGAAATTGATTCCTTTAATTTGAGACATTTTCGGTGAAAATATAACTACAACTTCCAGAGTAAAGGAGCTCGGACACCAATCATCTAAGAATTTTGAGAATAACCCGTACCTGTACAAATTTTCAAGTGAATGTAAAAGGTTCGCAGGTTTGAATTGAAGGAAAAGAATTGTTGTATCCCAACACTATTAATAGAACTTGTCGAGAACATAGAACATAAGTGCAACACTTTTTCCCCCATAATAGTCATTCCTTATTGTAATTACTATATTATACACGCAGGGTTACCCTTGGAATAACTATCAAACTTGGGTGGTTGGTGGTACTTTGATGAAACAAGTAACAAAATACCTACGTGAAAGAAATACTCTACATTTTATGTGAATATGTACACGAAGTTGCATAGAATTTTTTAGTAGGAGTAATTTTACAAATCGACAAGAATCGACCTCCAATCTTCAGTGGCAGGTGGTATTCGATGGGACGAGTGAAAAATGTTATGTATACATGAGGCTTACATTCCATATTAGAGGAGCCATGAAGGCTTCGAGTTTCGATAATTTTTTCAGAAAAAGCAATAGCCTATACGTGTAATAGTTTAAGTTGTAATATGTGGTAATAAAGTTTAACGTATTACCAAAGTCCGGCAGTCGCTTCCTCGAACACCCAGTGTAAACTTCGTTGAATAGATGTTCTTTAAATCGTGATTCCAATTCATTATCACAGTTCGACTCGTTCGTAAAAATTCGTTCAAATTGTTAAGTACAGTCGAACTGAAACATTTCACACAGAAATCGATGCAAAAAAGAAAAAAAGCAGCCCTCTAAAATTTCGTAATTGTTTCACTTGAAGGACCCTCCTCTTACAGGAAATCATCAAAGTTTTATACAATAAACGAAATTTAACTTAATCTCATAATTTTCTTCGGACTGAGTTGAACTTTTTCATTTATCGTTACAACGAGTTAGTGAGACTTAGTTCTATATAGTATCGTAAAAAAAAAAAAAAAAAAAAAATCAACCATCATCCACTATTCTCGTTACAATCAAGCAAGTTTTCAAAAGAAAAATTTGGTAATCAAAAGGTAAAAAAAAAAAAAAAAAGAAAATCATCAACTTGGAAAAGAACTCGAATTAAAACGTTCGCCAGAGAATTACAAAAATTAATTTTGAAAATTATGTTACCAGCATAGGTACTCGCTTGGCATTCTTTCCTTCTCTTTCACACTCTCTTATCTCTCTCTCTCTCTCTCTCTCTCTCTCTCACTCACTCGGTCTCTCTCTCTTGAGAGTGATTTGAAAATATTTCAAAATAAAATGTTAGGTAACCGATGAAAGTTTTCTTTTCCGCATTCATTCGCGAAAAACTTTGAAACTTTTTATCATACAAATTAGTCGGAAAGTTATAATACTGGAGTAATAACTGCCGAGGAAAAACTTGTACAGGGTGTCTTCGTAATTGCTGCCGTCGAATACCTACCTACTTCAATACACGGAAACGTTTATTACGTTTTTAACTTTACCATACCCCACCGCGTAGATACCCTCGTCGATTTTAACGTTAAACCCTTTCAAAGTTTAACCACTTGAATTTACTTCGCTAAAATTACAGAATCCATTCCCGGGTAAAATGGACCCCCAAAACGTTGTATTTAACGTTTCTGTAAAATTTTCTTCACTGTTTCCTCATTATACAGCGAGTAATGCAGAACATTCTGATTGTATTATTTTTTTTTTTCTTGAGCCTTAATTACTGAAACATATTATGACTTTTGCTTGCGCTGATTTATTTCACTGTTTTAATATAAGTAATGTTATGAACTATCAAAAGTCAAAGACGAAGGTAGAAAAGGTATTTCTTTTTCAGAACTGAAAATATGAGCTCCGTTGTGATAAACCAACACAATCACTTAATTTGAAGCAGTGATGGAAATTTTTGTGTTGCATGTGTTGCATATACAACATGCGGAATTTTCACAAATAGACCAAACATAAAAATCAAAGGAAAGTGAGAAGTGAAGAACAAGATTTTGAGAGAGATAAGAGTCGAGACTATAATAGAATATTAGAATATAAATTATACAAATAGGTTCTGGTGGAATTTTTTTTTCCTAATCCTTATCAGTTATCATTCTTTATCCTTTGAAAGACTATGGCCCATATTCACAAACGTCACTTTAACCTCCCTTCACTTAAACTTCACTTTAAAAAAGTTTTTTGCACAATTTTGTACTTAAAAATGTGGAAACATTGTATCTCTTATGAGAGTTCCAATGTAAAAATAAAATGTTACCATACTCTTAAATACAAAATTATGCCAAAAGTCATTTTTAAGTGAAGTTTAAGTAAAGGGATGTTAAAGTAACGTTTGTAAATATGGGTCTATCTGTCTTTGGTTTAAGGAGCCATTTTCAGTTTTATCTTTTTATTGTTGTAACTGTATACTTAATGGCTTGTTTTTTGTTTTTTGTTTTGTACAAAACTTTTCAAGTTGGTACCAAATTTGAAACATTAAAATCTAATTTTATAGATAAATATTTAGTTAGGTATATAAAATTGCGATAGTCAAGAATATTTCATATATTATAATACCCTTACTGTACAAAATGGATCAATAGTTACTGTGATTCTGACACTTGGTTTTATTAATACTGTATCTTAAATATTTAGAACTTTTAATTCCAAAAACCAGTTAGTTAAACTCTAATCTAAGTTTACAACAATACCTAAGCCTACACCAATTTCCACTTGAATCCAGTTGGAGAATGTAAAACAGGCTGCATGATTATATGCTTGAAATTTGGTACCTACTTGAAGAGTTTTATTTAGAAAAAAGAAGACTGGTGTTATAAGATCCTGGATTATAACAAAATTATTGTTTCCTTCTTAGTAATTTTTTTATCATATTACTTTTTAAAATTGTCTGAGTATTCGGACCGAGGGGTGGGAGTGGGTACGTTTTTCGTTTCATGATCTTCTGAGAATTTTGATACTATTTTTTGAGAATTCATTTTTTTTATATGCGCCCCTTTTGCATTGAGTCCATTTCCAGAAGTAATTTTAATCGGATGGTTTTGAAATTTGAAACACATATTTGCATCCACCTAAAGAAGAGCCTTGTGGTTTTTAGTCTGGATTGGGCCCATGTTCCGTCTGGTAAGTCAATTTATATGCATTTTTTATTTAACAGCGTACAGGTCATAATTTTCAATTGATAGGTCAAAAATTTGGTATACTTATGTACTTTAAGTTAAGGATAATACCTATAAATTTTGGTATGGATAGACTTTACAGGATGTCTAGTAGGGTCGATTTTATTGCGTTTTTAGCAAATTAAAGGATCTAAAAAGAGAAATTTTCAAACTATAGTAACAAAATTTGGTACAGGTATCGATTCCCCAATGGAAATAAATTCCCCATTCTACGAAAATGGTGAAGACACGTCAATCAGCTATTTTTTAACGATGTGGTGACGTGTATATTTATGATACTCGGTCATCGGTGAACCAACTTTTATCCTTCTCGACTGTTCACAATTTTGGTCTAACTGTGAGCAGTCAGTCTTGTTCTATATGTGATAGTTTCCGTTCGTCGTGAATAAGAAGTATTATTCACGACATAAAACAGCTTTTTAATACGACATGAAGTCACCTTTTTAAATTGTTTTCACCGATACTTTTCAAATGTGAACACCGATAGTAAAACAACACAGTTTGTAACATTGTTTCTCCGATCTTGAAGACGAACACTTAATCGAAATCTGTTGGTTCACCAAACTTCGAGAACCATGAGGCAGTACAATTTGTGACCTGCACAACCTGATACTAGTTATCATCTTTGTAAGTAATCTTTTTAACTGTAATAAAACGTAAACTGTGATAATAGGTTGCCCAACTTGTTTATTTCCAATTACCTAAAGTTGCCGACATACTTCGTAGGCCTTGGGAGCCATCGCTGGTAGGCTGGTGGCCTAACTGTTTGAGCTGACTTGTGGTCTCGACTCTACGATTAATTGAGACTTATTGATATACTTCAAATCGTGATATCAACCCCCATACTCGGGATGTACGTTTGTTTTCGGACGTCACAATACAAATACATCGGAACAGGCTGTGATTTTCTTCATTCTGTTAAATTTTTCACCTGTGTGAAACCAGCTGTTTTTTCCTACCATGGTGTTTCTGTAGGACGTTGTTAATGTCATAAATTTTTATTGATTTTATTCCTTGGGGTTGACAATTTTTGACAAAACAAGCCTGAAATTTTCGCAGAACATAACCAAACAACTCTCCAACATTAACTTTATAGTTATTTGTGATCCAAGTGCCAAAAGAAGGTGATTTTGATACGAGTGTGAATTTTACTACACAAGCCTTGATGCAAATCACAAGGGTATCAATCACCTATTTCGCACGTGTGTCACACACTATTTTTGCAACACCCGCCCATAAGTAAAAAAAAAATTTTTTTCATGAGTAACGAACTAATAAATAATAATTTCAATTTTTCAACCAAAAAATCTCCTCGTCTCTCTTAAACTCCCAACGCTAGAAAAATTGACAATAAAAATTTTTCTAACTAAAAAATTAAAAATATAATAATATTACTTTAGAAAAAACAAAAAACTGAGGAAATAGTCGATCCGTGCAAGAAAGTGATGAAGCTGTGCGAGAAAATTAACTCGAAAGTACGCATGCGCCCAACAATATTTTTTGCGTGATATTAAAATTTCTCACTTTTGGTTCAGTTAAGGGGCATTAAAAAACTTATTTTTTGGTTAGGTCATTGCAAAACACATTGTTGGGTACAAGCGTACATATGCGTTAACTTTCTCGCATGACTCGACGACTTTCTCAATTTTTTTTTTTAAGTGAAATTATTAAATTAATTATTTGATTCTAGAAAAAGTTTTTGAGGAATTTTTTCAGGAGCTGAGTGGGTGAGAGATGCGAGTGAAAAAAAAAAACTATTCATTATTATTTGGCTCTAAAACAAACATTTGCCTTTTTTTTGGGAGGGGGATGTTGCAAAAAATAGTGTAAGACACGCGTGCAAAGTTGGCGATTGATACTCGTGTGATTTGCAGCACTCGTCTTCAACTCGATTTGCAAAATTCACATTTGTATCAAAATCATCTGCTTTTTAGACTTGAATCACAAATAACGCTATTCGTCATCTCAAAATCAAAATTTTAATTATTTTCGCACCTCTCGCTCTCAGTGATCCTTTTCAGTGCGGTTTGAAGGAACTTTAAAGGTGGGGATTCATCTAAACCAGAATAACCCTCCACTACTCACCGAAAAAGATTTTTTAATTTTACTCATCTTCACTCGTAATAATGGTATACCTACCTATATGTAATGAAATGGTTTTACAAATACCTACAGGCAATATAGGTATACCTATTAGCCCAGGCGATAGTGAGTCCTATAGGCTCACAAATAACATACTTTAGCTGTTAAAATTTGAGCGCAACTTCAGTTGGTAATTTTAGTAGGTTCGAAAAAGTTGTTTTTCGCATTTCAAAAATTCACTTGACATATTTGTCCACAAAAACTAGGTTGTCGATTTAAATTACTGGTAATAATAACGTATTTTTTTCTTCCATCGATAGTGGTTCATTAATTATGAATAATCAGACACAGTTTGGACATACGGTTACCTAGGTATCGGCGTTCGATGGTGAAAGATACACAATAAAATGTCAATAATGGACGAATGCGGTCGTCAAAACTTTTCCACTCGAGTATGAACTTTATAACGACGAAAAATGATTTTACTAATTCAAAGGGGTACGGGTGCAGGTATCGATTTCTTGAGAAAATATTTTCTGTTTTGAGTCACTATACCATGCTGGTATTTATAACCGTTATAGGCTTATAGTGACTGTAGGTTTCATTATTACGTAGTAAGTCGATAGGTATAGGTACGCATTTCTATTTGTGCACACGTGTAGCTGAAATCATTATTAAATAACGGACATTTAGATACCTACCTACCTCATCTTTATTGTTGTAACTAATTAACGATATAAGGATTTTATTGAAGAAGTAAATACAGGGGCCTTTGAGGAGCGGAGCAACTTCGGAAAGAATAAAAGTTCAGAAAACAAAATTCACTTTCGAAAAGAAAACGTAGGTACTTCTTGCCTCTCCTTTCAAATAATATTTCATCACAATACAATAATTCGGTGAAGAAAAGACAATAATAGAAAAATTATTTTATAAAGGTAAGGGACGAAACGAACGTATATGGCCTCCATTGACTGTAAGTTAAGTTCAAGGGGAGTTGGTAAACTTTGTATCTTTTAGTCATGTGAACAGTAACAGACAAAATCTTGTGAAGCATCTTTTTACATAGAAGCATGTTCACTTTACTACATTTTCTAAATGAAACGCTAAATTTGCCACAGTGAGGAGGTTGATATTTTATTTCATTTTTTATAATTTTTAAGGAAAACTCATCATTATGATAGAATTTTAACATTTCGTTGCTGTCTGATTATTAATTGTATAAAATATCTTCCTCAACAAGATTCAAAAGTGAGTTTACACGACTCGGGAACTGCTCACTCGCTGTGCTCGTTTTGCAAGCTCCCTCTCATGTAATCCCTTACTTTTGAACCTTGGTGTGTAATATATTATTTCCCAACACATACTGCAAAGTAGGTGATTTTGCGCTTCTTTTTGAAGCGCAAAATCAAATTTTTCCAATTTTTAATTGAATAATTGTTCAACTATTTGGAACCGAAATAGGGAGGTTAAGAAAATATTTTCAGATATTATCAATTGTGATACATCGTGGAATATATTTTTTGGGGCATCCGATTCGAATTTTGGTCGAATTCTCAATTTAATTAATTTTTCCCTCCTTTGGGGCCACAAAATCGGAATTAAGGAAATTTTTTCATATATTATCAAATTTTAAATTATGGAATATGTTTTTTGGGGCGCTGAATTTGAATTTTGGGTCCCATTTAGATTAATTAATTGATCGCCCTCTTGGAGCGATTAAAAGGGGGTTAAAGAAAATATATATTCAGGTATTATCGAGTGATAATTATATTCTACGATATGTTTTTTTGAGATCTTGATAAATTCAAATTTTAGTCCCAATTTTGATTGAATCAATTATTAGCTCTTTTTAAACCACAAAAAAGGAGCTGAAAAAATATTTTTACATATAATTGAATGATACATCGTAGATTATGATTTTTGTGGTGCTGAATTCTAATTTTGTGTCCAATTTTTGGATTGAATCAATTATTCCCCCTTTTGGGACTACAAAAATAGGCTCAAGGTAGTTTTTTCTCATATTATCCACTGATACATAGTACAATTTGTTTTGTGTGGTGTTGAACTAAAATTTCGTTTCCAATGAATGAATGAACCCTTTGGGACGACTAAAAATGAGGTTAACATAATTTTTTTTAATATTACAGTGTGATATATCATAGGATATGTTTTTTGAGATGCTGATTGAAAATTTCCCTTTTATTTTGGATTCAACCATTGGTTAGACAATTTGGGACCACTAAAATTGGGTTAATTAGATAATTATTATACAGCGCCAAATAAGTTGCAAAGTTTTTTGTCATTAGTTATTCAATATTTATACGTCATCTTCATTGAACATTGAACGTTTGTACGTCATACAGCCTATCTTCCTCAGAGCTGAACTTATTTGGCGCCAAGTATAGTGGAATATATTTTTTACAACCCTAAATTCAAAATTACAACACAATTTTTTATTGAACAAATTTTTGGACAATAATTTAGGATCAAATAAATGGGGATGAAAATAAGGGAAATATGCAAATACAGAGTAAATAACCATCTTGCAGGCAAATAACAGCTAGTTACCTACCTACCTATTGTTATCTAGGCAGTTTGTCATCCAGTAGGCTAAAGACTAATGTACCAGGGCCACGAGTTAGAAGAAATTATAAACGGGGGATATTAGATTTCTTCACGTGTGAAAAAACAAAATTTTGTCATCTTAAACGACTTAAAAAATCATTGTATGGAAAATTTAAAAACAAAAGTAACTTGAGCATTGCTACAGGAGAATTTTTATCATTTTGAAAATAAATTTTGAGAATAATCTTGTCATAATTGGTAAAATGGATATTTTGAACGATTTTTGGAGGAGGAAATGGGAGGACAAAAATTTTAAGGCAATGGAACATAGGGCACGTAAGGAAAAATCCTGGATAACTAAAAATAGTATGTTTTTGTCAGTTTAGGTGATTTTTTTTGTTGAGGGAGTCAAAAGAGACCACGAAGAATATGTAGATTTTCCCACACTATGGAGTTATCTGGGCCCTTGTACCTTCATAACTTTTTGTATGACCATAATTTTCTTCTCACTAAAATTTATTAAAAAAGGGTGAGATGAACATAAGTAAGTTGAATGAATTAGAATTGTTAATTGTTAGTTATTTTGAGGAAATTTTCCGAGAGAGAATTTCTTAAACAATAATCATAAGTAGACAACTCGTAGAGAGATTAGAAGCTATATCAACATTTATATCTATAGAATAAGCTTCAATTACATGTACTTTAGATTCGAAACTTCTTCAACGATAATTCCTTGTCTCACTAATTATTAATTTTACATGACTCACCCACTCTTTTTCGATTTCCGAAATAATGATAAGTGAAAGCCTCTTGAGACTATCATTTAAACTACAACCCACTCCACCTTACCACTTAAAACTGTTTAAATTGAACAAAAACCTGACCAAAACTACACCAATCAATGAAGAGCTAGGAGAAGACGGTTCCAGAAATTTCCTAATCCACCTTCGATGATTATTTTCTCAAAACGTAGGTATCTGCCATACGAAATTAAGTTCTTCCCGGTGGAACACAACTAACATATAAATTATTTATGAAGATGAAATTAGTGTGAAAAATGTTCGAAAGTGTAATGGTAAAGAAAGAAGAAAAAAGAAAAAGAAAGAAGTCAGCATTGGAAGAAATGATGGAATAATGAAAATAGTACTTCCTTATCTCCTTTGGGTCATTTATCTTCATTTAGAGGTGAAGTTTTAAAAAATACTATAATACAACATTTCTACAGTACCTATATACCTATAATGCATTACACTTTCACTTCGTTTCAATCCACTATTAAAGTATCTAACTTAACCGCTTAATTTGGACAGTTTCGCTCTGAAATGCAATGGAACTATTTGTCATGTTTTTACCCAGTTTTCTTTCAAACGGAGTATTAAAATTGACCTCATGGAGGAGTTAGGGTTGGAGGCTGATAACCATTTTCCGTTTCCCGACAAAAGAAAACCAATAACATCATTTTCTCATATTGACCTAATGTTTTTTTATGTATATTGTTATATTATTATGTGTAGCTGTATTGCATTAATTGACATTTTATTTGATTTATTTATTTCTATTACCTTTTTTTAATATTGTAAATTATGAAAATTAACAAACTGGATTTTCTAGAGAAGTATCACTGCGCTAGTTTTTTTTTATTTTTACTTTTTATTTTTTTGGTGCACTCTACATATGTCTTGGAACAGAAGAAAAATGAAATTAAGTCTGATAGGCAAATATTTTATCCAATATTTAGAGAAACAAATAGACTAATTAATTATGAAAAATAAATAATAAAATTTAAATTCGAAAGTTAAAATTAATAGTTCATACTTGAATAAGATTACCTATTCATCGTATTTTAATAGGCCTAATTAGGCCACCTACATGAAAAATGACTTCATCTTAGCGCATCTACAGGGAAAATTGCTAGGATCCAACAGTACGAAGTTCAAACATTCAACTCTAACTTTTCCTTCAGAATTGCTGTTAGGGTGCAATAGGTATGTAGCTAAGCCAAAAAGCAGCTATCACTTGGATTATTGACTCAATATGGCGGTCTTAACAATTTTGTTCATTTGACTCTCTTTTGTGGTTTGGAAGACCAACTACCCCACTATTTCAACCAATAATTTACTCCAATTTAAATAATCAGAATTAAGGAAAAATAAATAAAACTCGATCGATAGGTCGATTAGAAAAAATTATTGGACAAAACTTATTTCTTGCCCCTTTATTGACACTGAAAAATTTTTAAAAGATATCTATTGAAAATATAAGTAATACTAATGAATTTAAATTAAGATAGAGAGGTCAAAGATGTTAATTAGATGAATGTTAGGCACTATCAATCATTATAAAGGGATAATTGAAGGTAAGCCAAAACAATTTTCCCACCTCAAATAATAGTTGAACCTCATTAAAAACCCAACGTATAATGTTCAGTAGAGGTATCTATGTTACTAAAGCAGATATAAGTGCGTGCTGCAACCTTTCGTCGATAAACTGAAGTACGTCATTTCACTTGATTCCAATAAATTCTTTCTGTCTTTACCACTCACGGTCCGAAGAGAATGTTGAAACAGGATTGAAAAAAATCGAAGTCCATCATACCACAATTATTTCACAAAAATTTATTCTGTACTGAGCGCTACAAACACAAAAACATTAATAACGGATAGGCATTGTTAATAAAACATTATTTTTTAAATATTCATTTTTTGGATAAAAATTCAAAATTTACCACTCACAGCCATAGCATAATATTGATAGATATACCTAATACTTCGTCAAAATAAAATGTTTATCAAATTCAAAACATAATAATTATTATCCTCAACATTCATTATAAAATTAGGATTATTCTCAAAGTCAATCACACAGTGATGTTTCAATAGCAAAAATTTTTTTCTATAAAAACAGATATAGGTACTTTTCAAAAAAATTGTTTACAATAAATTTAGTTTAATTGACTTTGGTAATGAATGATGAGGTAACGGTAACAGAGACATAAAATGAATATAATCGAGTAAGTACACAGATAGAATAACGAAAGAATTACATAAAATTACAACATAAATATTAATACGCATATGCATCACATTTTGTGTTAACAAGAAAATAAATTACGTATTATGCATCAGAGTTTGTGCGAAAAATTGAAAAATCCGAAAGCTACGACCATGAACACTGCTGATTCGTTACAATTACGTGCACAATGCGATCACATAAAACCATATTTCAAAATAAAGATCACCGAACTTCAATACCTTCCTTATTGATGGTGATGTACAGATCTCTGAAGTCGATTGCGGAAGTAAAATGAAATCCGATATTACTCAGCACTACCATGTATTCGAAGAAGGCGAAAAAGGTGTAAACTGTAAACCAAAACATTTTCGTATTTTGAGGTTTGGTAGATATCTAATGGGTAAATTATGATACCTCTGCGACAGAAATATGAGACGCAATCTATTCATCATACAAAAACATTCGAAAAATGAAAAACTGTGAAAAATATACAATAAGATTTCAAGGTAAAAGAATAAAAATCAAATTCTATAATATCCTACACATATTTTTCACGAATTTCTAGAATTTCTCAAAAAATAACAGAACAGTCATTTTTGATTTCAGTTTCTACTGTCAATTAATACCTACAATGGTCATAAAAAAGAAAAGATGTTGAAAAAAAAAAGGTTTTTCTCAACTCATACACCAAAAAGAGGTTATAATTGAATTGATTTAGAGCAGTTAAAAACAAATTTCAATTCTTTAACAGTGTAAAAATGAGTTTTTGATGTGCAAACATCTTAGCGCTCGGTCTATAGTAGCCCCAGCAGAACTCGGGCCCTTTTTTCTTAACTGTTTCTTATTTATTTCTTCACTGAAAAAAAGTAATTTCCTCACCAGTGTAAATATAGAGTTTTTTTTAATGAAATTTTTTTCATTTCTTTACGGCACAATTTACACGTACACAAGTGGTACATTGTAAGCATGAAAATAGATTGTTTTACACGATGATGCTCATAGACAAAATATTTCAATTCTCTCTATCATTTGATTATTTGATAAAATTCTGTTAATTAAAGGAGTTGTAATATTTAATCGAATAGGTAAATAATAACCTCTGTCTGGCGGATTTTTTCCTCACTTCTCTATTCAAGAGTCGAATTTTTTCCATATGGCATAATGCTATCTAAATTTCGACGTTTCTTCTGTAAAAACATTCTTCTGCCATAATTATTTTGTTTTCATGGGAATCTGAAGTATTAGTCATTTTATTTTGTGTTCTTTTTGGCAGAATTCTAGAAATTCGTAGAAAATCTCAGTAGCATGTTAGCATAGAGTTATTAGTTATTTATTTATTTATTTTTCAATCAAAATCCAACAATAATATGCGGTTTTCACAACCCACAGTATTTTCATTTTTTGAACGTGTTTCTATTACTTGATTGTATCACATCTCTATCGCAGAGATATCATAATTCATCCGTTAGATATCTCCGGAATCACAGAGGAATGAACGATGTTAATAAGACATAGAATATTTTACATTCAACACTACACTACGCTGAAAATAACTTACTTCCAGGTTCGCAAAATTCATTGTGTCTGAGAAAAAAATAACCAGCGATGCCAAAGGACAATGCATTAACGATCAACAAACGATTCTTCACGTGAACGGAAAACATATCAAACTTATCAACGGTGCTCGATTTCGTTGCATATCTAAGCATTAGGCAAGTCAACAACATGTACACTTCCGACGTCGCCATGAATGTTAAGAAAAACTTTTCGTGATATTCTGAACAGGAAAATCATTATAATACAGTCGCAACGAAATTTTCAAAATATTGATATTAGCATTTGTGAAGTAGGTAGGCATCAAATACCAACCATACACCGCAGAAGAAGTAACGTAAGTTAAGCCGAGTAAAGATAGATTCTCGATTATGCTCAACAAGGATAACACTTTAGCCAGATACTGGTTGTGGTGATTCAACAGTTTCGAATTACGACGATAGTATAGAGCAACAAGTAAAAATCTAGCAGGCATGTGCAGAGTGATGGCCGTACACCAGACGATGTATTGCGGCAAGTTATTTCCTATGGCTGCGCTAATGGATGGTAAGAAATTCCATACCTGGAAACAAGAAAATTAGTTTGTATTAAAAGTTTTGATTTTCTTCATACCTATTTGGTAGAAATTTGGCGCCTGAAAAGGTATTGGTTTCGTAAGAGAATAATTCGAACAATGAGTTTGAAAAATTCTTCATGAAACCTGTGGTAATACAGGACTTATATTTTTCTAAATTTAGATTTTCATTGTATAAAAAATATATAAGAAAAAGTTTAGAAAGTCTGAGCTTGAAGGAAATCGTCAAACGAATACGTGCAAATTATTAAAATTATTTACACAAGATTTTAAAGGCATAAAGTCGAGTTTAATATACGCACAACTATCCGTAACAAAGTCTACTTTAGTACTTGGTTATGTTAGGAAGCAGCTATTTATTTCGAATTTGCGTAAATATTATTACTCACTAAAAACTCATATATTTTACACGTAAAACAGAAGACATACAGGTAAGTTATCATAAAACACAAACATTCACCTCCAATAAATACGTACAAGTTAGTTTGACATACAGAAATAATTAAATATTTTACATTTTTCTTCTACAAATTGAACGAATATTTTTAATTAAACAGTCTTTGTTTTCAATATCCACGCCAGATGCTCAACGAGTTCCTCACAAAATGAGATTATGGAAACATTTTTGCACATGCACGACAATATTCATAAAACCATACGATAAAAATATGAATTAATCACATCCTCAAGCTCCCATATTACGATCAAAATTAAACGACAGTCTGAGCATCGAGTAGTCACGAATGCACAAATTCTTAACAACGAATGTTGACATTCCCAGAATTATTAGATTCATTAAAAATATAATGTATTTCTAAGCTGCCTACGAATTACGATTCTATAAGTTTAAATAATTATCAGTTTAGGAATGCAGAAGGATGAATGTAGGTTGAAGGTTTGAGAGCATCCGGGCAGAGTGTTAGACGTAAAAAACATCACTAGGTAGTTCCATAAACTCGGGTTAAAGCTCCGTTTACATTAAATAAATATACCTATTATTTGAAAATTGAATAAAATCAACTTTTTTTTCGAACAACGAACTCAAAACTGATTTTCGATATTGAGCACTCTTCTTCGGCATCATTTGACGACACAAACTAGACTCATTTCGTGGGAGCTCGTGGAAGTACGATCATCTTTACTGCAGTAGCATTGAAAGTATATAATTAAGAAAAATTAAAAACTTATTTAGTAATTCAGGCATTCAATAAAAATACTGTATCAGTAAACAGATGCAAATATTTTCAAATTTAATGGAAAATAAAGCGGCATCGACTGACATTAGATGTTATATCTTCACCGTAGAATTGACTCTGATATCTTCAATTAAGTACTATTTTGTCCTTGTTTCATTCCTTGAATATTGTCGGCGTTATGTTCAGATTAGCCTTAAATATTTTTAATAGACAGTATCGAATATTTACCATTTCGCTAACGATATTGACAGCTTTAACGATTAATTCCTTACATTAACTACAGCCAAGGAACGAATATCAAAGCACAAATGAAGATATACTGGTCCAAAACAATTAAATTAATTCAATTATACCTTACAATGAGTGGACGTAGTATCCTCGAAGTAGTACAACAACGACCAAATAACGCAGAAAGCGAAACCAAACAGTGGTAAAGCAGAAGTAACGGCTGTCAGTTTCGAAATGGGCAATCGGATGTACCATCTTTTGGTGTCATCGTATTGGAGCAAAAATACTTTCGATTTCAAACTCATTTGAAAACATACTTCGTGAAAAAGTCCAGCAAAATACACTAATCTGGTGAACAAAATGAACTAAATAATTATAGGGTGGACGAGATGTTTATTTCATTTTTCTAAATTTCAAGTTCTACTACCTTGAAAATTAATATCACTACAGCAGCTGCTGCGGTTATTTACTGGAAGACAAATTAATGATCGTATACATATCCAATATCCAAATCCAGACCACAGTATTTAAATACTTGCCAGCAGTATGTACACAGCTACGAAATTGATCTAACTACGATGAATCGCTGTAAAATTCGAATAAAATAGACTATAGAAAAGAAAAATTCATTATGAAAGCTCGACGACTGAATATTAGATTTCGGATTGGAAAATGTTTATACGAGTCAAGTTGATAAAAAATAATAACAAGAGCAACTGATAAGAAACAGGTAGGTGTCTAGAATTAACCAGAATGCGGTCAAACCCAATTTCAATTTCTACGAAATCTTGTATTAAATTTTCTTCGGTCAAAAATGTTGTTTGTATGCGCTTTGACTATAAAGTACTTTGCATGTCACCAAATGTCACCTTCAAAATTTATTGACAATTCGTTAGAATTATTATTTTAAATCATTTTTCTATGGTAGATACCCTACCTAATGAGTAAATAAGCAGCTCCCAAAGAAATCTTCGTTAAACTTAATTGTTCACTAATTTTTGTACCAATTTGCTCCATTATTGAGGTAAATTATTTTTGTAATGTACGTTAAAATTGTGCCTTTTGACAACATTTCAATATTTTCTACTAATATATAAAATTCAAAAATTTCCGGATTTACCTCCGCATTTATTTTTCATACTTCTCATAGAGTTAGAAGGCTGAAAATTGGCATGAGGGTGCATCAATATCACCTCTAAATAAACATATTCAATTTTCTGAAAACGTGAAAGAGGCAGCAGGTATGAGCCAAAAACTGTTTTTGAAGCAGCATTTTTTCCGCTGACAGTTGGATAGGTGACCGTTATAGGAATGGTTTTTCCTTTTTTCTTAACCGAATACGTTTTTAAGTAGGTTTCTTTAGAAAATCTACTTATTACGCTTAGTTTTTCGTTTTAAGACATCAAGAAAATTTTGACACCAATAACTCAAGTTCATATATATATATATATACATATATATATATAGATAGATAGATAGATACAAGTCAGTTTCTTATTCCCACGGTACAGGTCGCAATTTTTGTCCAATAATCACGAAATTCAGTACGAACATTCGAACTAAGCCAAGAACCACACCAATTTATTTTGGTGCGGATCGGCCGGACGGTACTTTCGGTACCACTATTTTTGCTTCTATTTTGTTTATACAATGCTCAATTTTGCACCAATAGCCATGAAATTCGGAATAACTACTTATTTTAATTCATTGTAGTACGCTACTAATTTTGGCGTGGATCGGCCGGACGGTACTTCCGGTACCGCTATATTTGTTTTTATATTGGTCATAAAATGGGGAATTTTGAAACCATATACACGAAATTTGAAGCAAATATTTATTATAATATATTGTATCACGCTGCCAATTTTGGTACAGATCGATCTAAGGTACTTCCAGTGAAACTTTTTTTCCTCCTTTTTTTTTTCAATTTGCATGAACATTTTATTTTATAAAAATTAACCTCATGTTCGTGTTTTTTTTTTTTTTAGTTTCATAACTTTATTATATTTCTTTGGTTTTATCTGAAGTTATATGATTATTTACCATACTTTATTATATTAATTAATTTTTCATTTCAAGAAATACCTAATGCTTTTAAATTTCATATTGTCTAATATTTTGTAAGCAGCTAACAAATTTCGTATAATCATAACATACTATTAACGCATATATAAACTTACACACAATTAATGCGACCATCAAAATTCATAGTTCTTTTTCCTCGAACCTATTTTTTCTAGCGAGGGTGCTGCGCTAGAGTTTTTATTGATAAGAATTCCTGAAAATTTTACAGACTAGTGTCAATGTGCTGATAAACATAGACTCTCGATTTCTCCAATTGTGATTTAGTCATCATTTTTTCACAACCTGGCGAAGACTGGGTTGATGACTAATTGTTAAATAATATTTTTAAAACGATAATTTCACTTAAGCTGGTTCTCAGAATAGATACCTACTCAGATTTAACATTCATAAATTTCATAATAATTTTATATCCTTTTTTTTTTTTTTTTTTTTTTTTTTTTTTCAATATCGACCTAGGTTTTGTATGAAAATTAATTTATTACTGTTGGTGTCATGGAACGACTTGGCAGAGGGTACGTAGATTTTTTCGTTTTATAATGGAAGTAAAATTTTGGAATCACCACGCCAAAAACTCAAATTCATATACAGGGTGTTCTACGAAAGATGGGAGGTATTTAAAATTTTGTTAGTATGTACACTTCGAAATAAGAAAAAAAATTCTTCATGAACATAAATGGGTTCACAAATTTTTTGTTTCGCGCGACATTACAGGCTCTCAAAGTATCAAATTTTCCACAGTAAAATATAATGAGGAAATTAAAAAATCATTCAAATTCAATTTTTGATGGTGGAATTTTTTCGGACTCATCGAATACATCAAAAAAAGTTCTTTTCACCAACTTTCTGTCTTTTATACTCCGGAAGTTAAATGAATTCAATTTATTGCCTTACTATAGTTGTAGTATAGGCAACTCATAACGCGATAATGTATTTATTGTGCAACTTCGTGAGTATTGAGGATAGGAAGTTGGTCAAGAGAACTTTTTTTTTAATGTAGCTATTCGGCGATTACAAAAAAATTCTGTTGTAAAAAATTAAACTTGAAATATTTTTTGAATTTTCTTGGATGATTTTAATTTGTAAAATTTATAACTGAAAGCCTCTGCAACTCCAATTAATATGCCTTTGTTTAAAATTTTAGGTATTACAAGGCTACGAAATTCATAGTGTAAAATTTTTGTTCGCATTTTTACGAAAATCCCCTTTAATTTTGAAAATAGGCAATTTTTACCGAAACCCTTTTTGTTTATCTTGTCCGATCTTGTCCAACAACATAATTAAATACATGTAAATAAACACGGTTTTGCTGTACATTTTACCTACCATCGCTCTTTAAAATTTCAACATTGGTCACATCTTATAATACCATATATCTTACGCTTTTCAGTTCGCACAGCCTTCGAAAACCTCGTAAAAGTAATAATTAAATGATTGAGAATACAATAACAATAAGTAGGTGTCTACAGACTTTTTCTTGTAAATTTTATTAGGTAAAATCATATTTCAATTGAAAATAATACTTAAATAATTAATTCAAAATTTGTATTGAAAGAAATTCTTTTCAATTATTGGGTACAATAAATGATCGTCTTCTGCACATACGGGGCATTATTTAAAATTAATTATATTATTAAAAAAAAAAATAATCAACCAACTAAAATGCAATCAAGAATAAATTATTAAGAAAGTAACCAAAAACAAATCTGTGCATAATTAAAACCAAACACCTGCACTTACGTATTGAAGTGAATAATGATAAAAATTTATTTCACTTATCCCCAGCCTATTTTCTGCTCAACATATTATATCTGACGATAGGTAAACATTTACTACACAGAAAAAAAAAGTATCATATTTAACCAAGTAATCACTACCGTCAGTATTAATAAGTATTAAATTTTGTCACCAAAAATTAGCATATTTCCTGTAAAACACAGTTCGAAGTTCACAGTAAATTCATTTTTAGCGAAAATTTCAAATTGCGTAGTATGTTTTAAAAACTCTACTTGCTGATAATACAAAATAAAAGAAAATTATTTAAAATATGTCCTTACCGCAAAGAATCGTTCGATTGTGAATCAATACGAAAAATTTTTAGAGGACTATTAATTGTGGTAACCATTCGAAGAAACAAAACACATTTCTGCCTTCGATGAACTTTTGAAGTGATGGGTACAACTTTAAGGCAAGCTCGCTCCCCATAAATTGTGACGCAAAACTCGCAACAGCTGTTCATTACATTGTTGACAACAGAAAGGAAATACAGATCCGCAGTTGTTCTCACCACAATAAACCGACGTAATAAAAACAAAAAATATATTTCCGGATAGGTAACTACTTATGAAAACAAAAAAATTAACTACTCAGTTTCGAAAATCATTCAAAATATTTTATTCTTTTATTATTTTAATGTCATACTTTCGAAAAGAAGAGGAATCTTTTTTTTTTTTTTTGGTAGCGAATAATTTTCAAATGTGTATTGTCATGACATTGGCAAAACATTATAAATTTATGATAGGTATATTAGGAAACCTATAAACTGTTCTTATTACACAATGCATCATTACCTAGCTTCATCCATTTATGCCGAAAGGCTTAACGATTTGAGAAGATTGGGTAGGCACCCAAAAACTTCGACTAAACTCACCATCTTGACTCTAATTCTCTTCGCTATTTAATTTGTAATTTTATAATAATACACAAATAGCGCTCTGTTGTCCACATTTGTGGATATAAAATCAATTGAATTAAGGTCACACCCAATAAATGAAATTGTCTGACATGATTCAGTTCTTGAATGTCCAATGGTACAGTTTTCAAAGTGTGCATTTTCAATGTAGGTACCTATTTAAATATTTCGTGAGTTATAAAGTTTTAACTCAGGCCTATCTTAAAAACAGCTCGGATAATACACACAATACTCGCAGATGTTTTGTGTTTCTTCTTCACTGAGAAACTTAGGTAGACACAGTTGGTGGAATTAACATTATTAATATTATGTGGGTACTAACCTAAACAGTTCAATTATGACAATATATTAGGTTTTGTGTGATTTCAGTGTCCCACAAAATGAATCTAGTAACTTATCAACATTAATTTTTGTTATTATAGTCTACAAAATTCAAGAAAAAGTGATGCATTTGTTACGTGGGAAAAGTGACAATGTTTTCGGACACATGAAACACATTTGTGACAGATATTTCATCCAATTCAAGAAGAGGAATAATGATCTCACTTTTACCAAAGGAGTAAAAAATATCAGTGTTGTGACATATAAGAGAATTAGAAGGTTCAAATGTGACAACTATATTTTGTGACACAAATTATAATTAAGTGACTTGAAAGAGACAATGGTGATGCATATGTGCTCATTTGTGTAATTGTGATACAAATGTAAATTATTTCTGATACATGAGTGATGCATTTGGTAATTGTGTGACAATATCATAATGAAATTTTGAAACAATTGTGACACCTAATATTGGTGCTCCAACATTGTGACAATCATGTGACATATTGTAAAATATTTTGGGCTCACAAGTAACAAATGTGTGGTAACTGCTGATCTCTACGTGATACTTGTAACAAGTATGTGAAATGATGTGAATCACTTATGTCACATCTGTGACAATATCTTGTCCAAGTTGTGACTATTGAAATTCACCTGTGCCACAATACTGACAATAGTGACCCATTTTGTGGTTTAGCTATGACATTCACGTGATTGATTAGTATCTCTCCAGTGATGCTGCTGATCAAGTTTATGCCATTATAGTTTCCCTTACTAGAAACTCATATGAAGCCTTTACCCAAGTAATGAAAATGAATTGTCTGTTTTGCATAAAAAATATGTGCTTGTGTGGGTTCAGTTGAGAGGTTTGCTTCAACATATGCAATGCTGCATCAGCCTCCCCTTGGACAAATAAATTAGGCCACAACCAGCAAAAAAAAAAAAAAAAGAAAAAAGCAAAATAAGTTATTCTTTTTTACTCTGTTTCACAGTAATTATGATCTTGTAGGGTCTTGTAGGGGATCCCCAAAATTTAAAACATATTGTCCTCAAAATTTGTGAGTATACCCCTGGTCCAGTTACCAATGTGAAAATTGATTCTCAGTTATTTTTTGTATTATTAGTGTGGTTTTGAGTTCTGCAACCGAATAAAACTCAAAAAATAGATATCTTGAATAAAACAACTAAAATAATTATTCTCCAAATCAGGTCAGGACATTGAAATTAATGAGTGGGTTTCATAAAAAACGTACAAAAAATAAAATAAAAACTACCTGTGCTAGTGCAAATTATTAATATGATATAAAAGACAAAAATTAGCCTAAATAAAAATCAAGGCAAATTTATAAATATTTTAAATGTAAATTGATTTAAATAAACTAATTTTAATATAATTACACTATAGTTTTCTATGAAGAAGTTTTTAATTAGTTACATCTCAGTTGATTAATGCGCACTTGGCAGTATTCTTACCCTATTCGAACTAAAAAATATAGAACTATATAAAATTAAATACTTACCAAATTACAAAATCTGAAGAGATACCATACCTAAACCATTAAATAATTATTTGCACCTGTGTACTACATTAAAATTAATTCCAAAACACTGGATGTTAGATGAAGCATGAATGATCATCTGTTCATTTGAATAGCAAATGTAAAACTGAGACACGTGTCTACTATCACAAAAAAGTCATAAAATAAAACCCCTCCAAAACTCAAGTGTCATTGCCACATCATAGTCACGTCACATTTCAGTTGAATAGGTAAGTGTTGAGAAGAAAACTGCTTTGAACTTGCTTTTGCAGAAAATTTTATGCTAAATAATTTTGTACTGATCTATTCAAAATTTGCGCATAAAAACGTAAAAAACCAAATTTTAGGAATAAACACCACTTTCCGTAAAAATGCAATTGGTGGAAAGGGTGCAACTTTTAGTATGTTAATGTAGGGGACCTACTCAACAACCCTACGCCGTTAAAGTTCGTTTGCTAATTTTTTTTTCCGTAAGTTCTGACTGGCAGGCAGAAAACTTTCAAAATTTTGACAGACATATGTCATGAAACAATTTACAGTTTACTTCCTACCTCGCTATCCATGAAAATGATATTAATTATTAAAAATAAGCTCGACTAGTATTCAAATAACTTAAAAATAAAATTCGGATATTTGCTTGAACAATTACATGAAAATTTGTTTCTCTTTCTTACGGCTGGTTATTCGACAATATAATTAAACAAATAATGCACCAATATATACATCAATAAGCAGGTACGTATTTTATGGCATAAAAAAATAATTAGGTACATACAAATTTTTTTCTTTCGTATGACATAATATTGCTGTATTCAAGATGAGTCCCATTCATATCGTGAATTAAACGAATGTGTATACCTATAGGTAACTTATATCCTTGCAATGATTATATACAATCAAAGATATTCTGTCGTATATTCTTTCATAAAATATGTAACACACAAATAATTAATGTCCCAACGGAAGCAATGCATTATGACTCGTAGAAATCTACACTTCCTCAACCCTAAAAAAAAAAGTCACCATTTTAATGCAAAATTACTGTCATTTCACTCGTTTATTCATAAAATTACGTATAGTTTGCAGAAATTTTTAGCGAATTTCGGAACAATATTATGATTATAAATAATTTATTGTAAAAAACCAAAATAATAAAAAATGCTAAGAAATTATGTAAGGTAAAAAGAAGAAAAAAACATTGACGACGCACGTGTACAATTCGTTAAAACAAAAATTTATGAGTACTTACTCAGAATTTACGCATTTACTTATATATTCATTATTGAGCAGGAAAAATACGATTTTATTTTCAACGCCAAAGACATGTTATAGAACCTTCAGTAAGAAACAGAATCAAGGATTATTATGACACAAATAATTCTGTCTTAATATTGTGGCCTTTTGAAAACCATTTGAAAATAATTGAAGTACCTATCTACATAATATAAATAACGTAAAAAACTGAATAGGTATTACGTAAGAAAAATTATGATTTTATAGCGAAAATTCGGCGACGAAATATTAACTTCATAATAAAAAACCAGATTTTCGCAGTGGGTGTGAAATCTCGAAACATCTTTTCTGGGGGAATCACCGTTAAAAACATTTATGTTAATTTCAATTTTCCGAAATATTTTCGTTGATTTTCAGATTGAAATTAGAATTCATGAAAAAATTCGTATTTATCTTTTTGTAAATGATTTAAGTCAATTTTTTCGACACTGAAAAAAACCCATAGTACATTGGAAGCGACCACACTAAAATTAAATTTTATCACAGCGTTTATAATCGTTACTGAAAATAATTATTGTTAGGTACCTGCTGTTCAGAACACTGGGACAATTTTTCCAGTTTATTAGATGAAAAATATACCTAAGCATTGTGACATTAGTAACCTGCAAACCTGAAGAATATTTTCTCGCATTTTCGAACATGTTTAAAAATGTAATTTTTCTATTTTGAGGGCAATATCGCATTAAACACGATATAGACGTCGAAATTTTCTTTTAAATTGGCTGAAATTTATTTCTCTGATAGACTTTATGAAGCGGATGAGTTTTTTTGATTTTGATTTTGACTGGTGAACATTAGTTTTTAAGTTATTCACTATTTTGTGTGATTTTTGTGTTCGGTTCTAGTGCTCCTCCTCAATTCCCCCTAATGCAATATGAAAAATCCCAAGTTTCCTTGGAATTTTAAAATTCGAACACACCACTCTCTGCAAGAAAAACAAGTTTTCAAAAAAAAAAAAAAAAAAACAAAAAGAGTGAAAGTTTTAAAATCTTAGCGCAGCATGCTTCAACTGCAAAGCAGATTTTTACAATTTTTTCGGATTTCAAAAATTCTAGCAAAGCAAGCTTTACTAAACAAAAATAAACAGATTTTCAAAACTTATGAAAAACTCAAAATTCGAATGCAGTAAGTTTTGTTCTACTGTAGACTAAAAAGTTTTTAGTTTAAGAAAATTTCTAAAATCTAGGGCAGAAACCCTTGTTAAAAAATAGTTCACTTTTACTACAGACCAGCTAAGATAATATTTGATAGTAAATGAAAAAGATGGACGCTGCATCACAAATTTACTATCAATAACTGTGGAATACCTTGTCGGGAGAGATATTCTCACCAGAAGGAAATTCAACAGAATTTAAGCGTGTTCAACCACTTCGTACATAAGTACAGGTAAGCCAAAACCAAGGCAAACACTGGCGATTTTAGAGCCAGTTCGGGTGGTTTATATACGGCTTATTTGCACGCACACAAACACACGTACGTAAGATAATACGTACGTTGGTGAGAACGGCCAGGTCACATCATCCCCTATCGATATAAGAGATGGCTGGCCAGTTCGTGTACGAATCGTTACATCATCTTATTGTGTCATGATTCGGTACTTGTACATTACCTGCAAGTACGTACAGGTAATTACGATTGAATGTAATTTGTGTATTTAACGTCACAAGGACGATTGTTTGCCTGCCCTTTGGGGTGGCGACTGTTGTCAAGGGGTCCAAGCCCCTATACCTCATACGGGAGAGTCCCCACAATAACATTTTCTTTTTTTTAAATTAAATGTTGATAAAATCTAGCAAGTCTTATCCAATTTTCAAAAAAGGAAAACAATTTTCCAGCAAAACTTTCTGCTACAGAATTTTGAAATTTTCATTATTTGAGAACTTCTTAGTCTAGTAGAGCAGACTGTCTTCGGATTTCGAGATTTTCATAACTTTTGAAACCCGTTGTTTTTAGTGAAACTTGCTGCTCTAAAATTTTGAAAATTAGCTTTCCTAGCAGAGCATGCTGTACTGGACTTTGTTCAATTAGCCTTTAATGGCTACATAGTATGTGATGGGCAGAAGAGGTAGGAATGATAAAAAACTTTGAAAAATTCTACCATTCGAGGGTATAACAAATATAGTCGACCAAGTTTTATTCATTCGAACATATTCTCACACATGTTTTAAATTCATTTCCCTATAAAATTACAACATTCCATTGAATCTCCTTCTTCTTTAACTGTAAATTATAACGATAATTTATATTGAATATTTGATGTACAATTCTACTCGAATATTCATAACTTAGTCTTTGACTAAATAAAAATACAAATATCTTCCATTACCAAACCTCACACACGTATATTCTCCCTCTGTAAATTTATGATGACAAATTTTCCTCCAAGTATTTCAGTGTCCAATCATTACAGACTTTTTGCAACACCTTCACATAAACTTCGTTTTTATACGCACCTTGACGATGTATAAAGCAGGCGATTTTAGAACCATTTAGAACCGATGTATAGTCTTCACTTTTAAAGTGTTTGAAACCAAGAAGGTAAAACTAAAGTTGTTAGCTACTTACATACTTAGAATTATTTCTACCATTTCCACTCAACCCTATATACTTTTATTTTTTTATTTTTTTTATTTTTTTTATTTTATATACTATGCTTAAACTTCCTCGATAATTCACCATCTAACTTACGTCCATTCATTTCCAATGTATTTCTCTCTATTATATTCTTGTACATGACTTTTCCTGACGATTAAATTAAACTGTTCTTCCAATTCATATAAAGTTTTTCCCATTCTATTCCTTCCAAATTCGACCCATTTTTTTTCTTTTTGACTGTTAAAAAACAAATTAGTCCATTAATGACTGTGAAACAAGTCACATACATCTTCCAGAAAAATGGGAGGTGATGAATCTTTAGCTTTTTGTTGAAATTAAATAATAGAATTTGTCATGGGAATACTTCTCCTAATTTCAGTTCATTCATTACTTTGAAATATGATTTTCATCTGATATAATCTGCTGTCTATACCCATTTCTGCAACCTTAAGTTGGATTGCAGCCATCCGTACGATATCATGCCACATTGTTACCATTCGATTCAACTTATAATAAACAGAATTATCAACTTGGTGATATTCTCATTTCTCTTATTTGCTGTAAGTGACCATATGTATTATAATTGAACTGTGTAATGGGGAGTAGAGAAAACTAAAAATAAAAAATATATTAGAAAAAAATAATAATAAAATAAATTTTAAAGAATAAAAAAAAAAAAAAAGATTCTTTAATTTTAAATAAATAGTTCAGTGCCACATGGCAAATCTATTATAAGGTATACTCCAGTTAGTTGAGTATTTCATTTGTTAGGTAGTCTGAGGAAGTGTATCGCAAATGCATATACTTATCCTTCATACTATGCGATCCGTTCTTCATTTATGTTAGGGAGAATTTTGCCTGTTTTTGTTGTATATTACTTTCAACTGGTCTATTTTGTTCCTTTTGGCCCTAGTATACCTAGCCCCGCCAGTGATATTGATATTCTCAGATGTCACACTTTATATATTGGTTTTTACTTTCAACATTGTCTTAGGCTCATTCATCATTAGACATTTGTTCCTTTGAAGAACATAGCCTATCTTGCCATTTTCTTCAATTAATTATGTATTTTTTATATTTTTTTCATAAAAATTTCTCTATACTCGGGATCATACCCACTACGCCACGATGTCTGGATGAAATATTAATAATAGTTTCCACTTATATGTTTGTCAATTGCAAAAATATTTATTTTAATTTTTTTTTTGTTTTTAGGGAGAGGTGTTGCAAAAAATAGTGTTTGACCCATGTGTATATAGTAAGTGATTGATAATATTGTGTAATTTGCATCACTCACCTTCAGCTCATGCTGTAACAATCACACTCGGATCAAAATCATCTACTTTATACATTTGTGTCACAAATAACTATTATCCTATACTATTACTTTATGGATAACACCCTGACTAAAGGTAGGTATATAAACTCATGTATCCATAGTTAGCTTGTTCGTTCTTGAGTTTACTTTCTCAACAAATACTTTTCTTATAATTGTACCTTGTTATGACTGATTTTAATGTATTATAATGAATTATTGTGTAAAAAATTGAGTTTGATTTATTTCACTAAGTCTTCTCTCAAACGAAGTTAAGGTCCACCATAGTGTGTAAATAGTTGGAATTTAATTTAACTATTTAAAAGTATTTAATACGAATTCCCAAGTAACTCGCAGAGTTCTTGGAGGAAGGTCTACATCAAAAGAAATACTAAACTCAAATAACTATTACGTTTTTCTTGACAATACAGAGGATTTTTTAATTTCAAAAGGGATCGCCTGCAAATATGTTTGAAAACCACCATTGCTTAGTGCGATCTCTGATGAACACCTACCTATAGGTAACATACTATTCACTTCCATAACTTATGTTACATTGTTATAATTCAACAAATGGTATACATCAAAATTATCTACCCAGGAATTAGAGAGAAATTTTGGGCGGGGGGAAATAAATTGACGGCCTTCTCAATGCCATATGAAGAATTTACCTCTAGAATGTGGTTACAAACCAATAAAAAAATTTTTGAAATTGTTTTTACGCGGTAGAACAAATATTTTAGTGTTTTTTTTTTTTGTTTTTTTGACGCCTCGGTTGGTTCACCCCCCAAAAACCCCCATGAAGGCCTCTTCAAACATTTACGTATATGAAAACTGCTATTTGTTACAAATTTTGAGCCCTATCCGGGCCCTCTGAAAAAACCTGAGCCCGGAACCTTTGGTACCATTTCCCCCTCTCTGAAGCCCTGTGCCTACCAATAAGAAATACATTTAGGTCTCGCATTTTCAACTTATATTATAGGTCACTGTGTTTCACCATGGAGACAACATTCAACGCTGGTTTTTTTCTCTCCTCGTTAAACCTGCCAAAAAATTCACTTTCAAGTGAGAATGGACTACCAAAAATTTTGCATACGATCATAATATTCTATTCACGAAAAAAATTATTCAATTTAATACTTCTTCCGGTATGTGATTCTTCCTGCATTCGTCGTGATATAATTTCAACTTTTTTTTTTTTTTTTTTTTTGCTTATGTCTTTCATTGCTACGACTTCTTTTTTTGTTGTTTGTTTCAGACAAAATCACCTACCATAATAATGATGTAACTTTTTATTGAAGACGTCAGAATCACGTAAAAATATATGTTGTGAGAGAGAGTGACGGTGCGGAAGGAGGGGATATGATCTTCCAGCAGAGGGGAATTCCGTAATAAGGATGAAAGTAACAGTAAGGTCGCCAGTCGACCTGTTCAAGATTACACATTAACCAAAACACTTTATATTTATTTTTTCTTACTCTCATTTTTTTCTGTCCGTCAATTCATGTTTTTTTTTTTTTTTTTGGGTTTTTTATTAGTCTTTCCAACAAACATTCGGAATTCGAAGCTACGATAATATTATCTTCAGTTTGATTTTTTTCTCAGTGCAATTTTATCGAATTATAAAAATGGTGGTTAATTTTTGCGGTAGTTCGATGCGTTGTTGAATTTTTCTCTGAAAAGTCAGTTCTTGCAACTTTTTTGAATTTTCTTTTGAAATTTTTCGTGATTATTTATTTTCGTGCGACAACTTTTTCTTTTTTTTTTTTTTTTTTTTCAACGAGAAAATTTCATCGGAATAAGTAGATATGTTATAAAAATTTTTCTGTCTATTAGTTGTGCGGTGTATTTTTACTACTTGTTATTGATTTTAAATTTTCAAAGAAAAAAAGAAAGAATAGTAGGTAAAAACAATTGTAATAATTTATTATATCTTAAGCTATCCATTAATAACGAAACACATCCACGAAGTCGGTGGTTTAAATTTAGGAAGCCTATAATCAATATATGATTACGTGTACATACCTAATTTTAAAAAAATGTTTATTTCAAGTACATAATTATGCGTATTTGATGAACATATAAAACAATATATACTTATAGTTCTTGGTAAATTTCCATAATTTTACCCATCAAGTACCTAATCATATTTGTGTATTTAAGCAGCCAAGCAGAATACAGAAATTATAAATTTCTGAAATTTGGACAATTTTTATTTCACACTATTTTGTTTACGAGAATGATATTCATTTTTCGTGGGTCTTACTATAATAAATTTTCGAAAAGTTATTCTAAAATAAGTTTTAATGTTTGTAGGGAAGGAGATTCTTTCACATTTTAACTAACTAAAAATTCAAATAAAAACATTTTATGAATATAAAATACTTACACATAATAGTTTATTAGATATTCTTTTTTTTTTTTCATTTTTCTTAATTTTCACCCAACATGTATACAATAGCGTATTAATTTTTAAAGAAAATTTGTCCTTGTTTACTATAACTAATGACTCATTCTTCGATTCTTTTCCCAATTTTTCCAACTCCCATGTTAATGGTTCGACTAAATATTTTTTGGCAAAAAAAATTAATTTAGGAAAGTAAGTTTTGCATGAACAAAACCGAACACTCAGCTGGACAAGATTCAGGCTATTAGAGGCTTGTGGACGATTAAAATTTGTGCACCCAGGGAGGCATTTACGACGTACATCTATAAAGTTTATCAAAGTTTATAGCATTTTTAGGGGTTGACGAACATTCTATAAATTTTTTGAATGTACACGCAGAACTCGGTGAATTCAACAGACTGGTGATGATACAATAAGATTCCTTGATAAAGTACTTGGCCGAAATTTCAATAGAAATCAGTTAATGTACAAACTATTAATGAATATATATGAATATCGTTGATGAAATTATTCATGAAATAAATTAATTCCGTGATTATGGTTAAAACGTGTGACTGATAACAACTTCAAAGAAAAACAAGGACAATAATTACCAATAATTCCTGTTTATAGACGATATTCACAATATTTTATTTTACAAACACCTCCTTAGGTGTCTATATAACTCGATAAAGGTTGGTGAGTTACAGAAATTTATAGAAGTTTACAGATATCGATAAACTTTATAAACATGTCATAAACGCTTCTCAGATGTCTCTGTAAGGATATTAATTTTTGGAAGTTTAAAATGGCTCCAAAATTGGCAATTTTTGAGCAAACATCACGTGTTTCAGCATTTTAAAATTGAGCTCAGAATTTGTTGTAGCATTCCCTATTTTATTTCTGTAACTTGTTCTGAACCTTTTCTTTAATTCCTAAAGGCACAATTCACGTTTTAGTAATTGTCAATCCGCCAGAACGTGTTTTGAACATTTAAAAAGCCACAGACTACATTTTTGGGCTCTGGCAATTTTCAAGTTACAGAATGCCTTCAACCGTATTTAGCGAATTCATTCATCAAGCCTAACATATATATTCATCCTAATTAAAGCGCCTAGGAGTCCGGCAGTACGCCATTTTCTATCTTACGGCTCATAAGGGAATTTATTGATTTTAAATTTGTGTTAAATTTGAGACATCATAACAGATTTAGATGCTTTCATTAATTTTATGAAACTTTTTCATTGTTTCACGTTAAATTTGATATTGCCTTCCAAACTGAAGGGCCGAAGGTACAAGCCTCTTATTGTACATAATTTTATGGGAACAGCTTATACAGTCAAATTTATCGAATGCAATTGCAAGAGAACCATTGATTCTAGAAAGTCGAAATTTTTCTGAAACATTATCATATGTTTGGTAAAGATTCTGTGAAAATTCCGCTGAAATCGTACCATTGGTACTCGAGATAAAGCTAAAAATTCTGAAAAGATTATGTGATTTAAACTGTGGATACAAAATGGCATATTTCCATACTTGTATCAATAAGGCTCTATCCTAATTTGCGCATACATGCCGATAAAGGGAATAATACAGTGGATTTTAGGGAATTAAAAGGCGCTGTATTGTAACTATATCTAAATTCGCTTGCATTCCGACAGCCTTCCAGTAAAGTTGTCGACTCTAGAGCCTCATGGCCTTTCTTATACCAGTAACTGGCGGTTGATCTCCTCTAACAGGAGAACCTACAACAGTCAAGAAAAAATCCAATGACTGGTTCAACTTTTTTTAGGTATTCTTACATTTTCAGAAGATTTAGATAATTTATCGAAAATATCAACTAGAAAAATTTATGTAAGTATTACACCCCCCTCACACTCACACAATTTATGAATTTTTGCATTTTAATAATTTTTATATTCCAATTTTTAGTCAAAAATCATTCAAAGCTGTAATAAATAGTTTTTGTTCTTTCAAAAAAAAAAAAAAAATGGAACTTACATTTTATAACCAACCTTTGAATGTTTCATTATAGTACATTTTTTACTAAAAATTTGTAGATCTTTTCTCCAAAAAATATAGTGTTTTCCATTTGTTGTATCTACATCACATTATATGGACAAACTTAAGTTAACTTAAAAAAAAACCTGCTAAGTCAAATTTCGAATGTACCACAAGTATCCTACGTGTTCTGAAGTCATCGAAACATATTTTAGAATTTGAATGATTTTCAGACATTTCAATCATATTAATTTTTCCTCGAACCGAAATCTAAAACCAATTTAAGGAATGTTGAGAGTGGTTTATGGATTTTGCAGATGAAATTTCTTAATGATTGATGATTTCGCCTAATGACGTAATTTTTACATGATAAATCATCGATTCGACACTTTTAATCGACCCAAAAGTATGGAATATTTTTACAGGCACCAGGTAGACAAATTAATCCATTCGAAAATGATAATATGCAAAAATAAAAACTTCAGCGCAGCATACTACGCTAAAAAATGTAGATTTTCGGTAACAAACAAAAAAATAAAAATAAATAAATAAATAATTTCTTCGTTTAACAAAGTAATTTTTACACGGTATTTTTTGCAATGTGACGGACTCTAATCTCCCACAGTACCACCTCCCTTTTTTTCGGAAAAAAATGAAAATAATATTTTCTTCTTAAAAGTTTGTTGTATTAAAGGGCTAATTATTTAAAATCAAATACCTATCACCAATTTTGGATTTTTTTATGATTTTAAACGTAAAATTTGTAGACAGTATAGGCTAATAAATTCATAATATTGTTTCTCATGGTGAAGTTGAATATTTCTAAATTTTTTGGGAGTAGCCAAATGACCCTTTGGAAAACAACCGTCGCTCTTTCTCTTTCTTCCATTTACAAAATAGTTTGGGTACTTTTATACCAATTTCAATTAATATTATAATTTAAATTTAAAATTCTGCAGTCTGAATACTTGACTTTTGCGTAAAATCGTTTGAAGCAAATCAAGATAAGAATAACGTAGATACGAGTTTACCCAACGCGCATATGAATTAATACTAGAGGCACAACACTCTACGTTTTACACGACGTTCAGTGAGGTCAGATACTCCCATTCCAATAAACCCATACGCCCCATTTAAAATTCATAGGAAATAGGCATTTTTACCCGAATTTTTAGTCATAATTCTCTTATTCAACGAGATAGCTACTTTTTCGTAATAAATGAAATTTCGTAGGAGTTTTCAAAAAATAAAATGAGCTCAAAAACAATAAGTTTAAGCTTCTAGAAGCCCAGAAACTCGAAAAAGAAAATGAAATCGTACATCATATTGGCTTAATTTAATGTTATCAGTAAACTAAACCTTAATAAGAACTAATTATAACAACTCATTTTCATGAATTCACTGTTTTTGAGCCTTATCATCAGTTCTATTTAGAGTGAAGTTTACTGATAATATTATAAGCTAATTTGACTCACAATTTCATCTCCTTTTTCAATTTTTTCGGCTTCTAAAGTCTTAAACTTCTTGTTTTCGAGCTCAATTTATTTTTTGAAACTTCCTCTAAAATTTCGTTTATTACGAAAAAGTAGCTATCTTACTAAATAAGAGAATTATGGCCAAAAATTTTGGTAAAAACACATATTTCTCATGTATTTTAAATGGGACGTATTGGTTTAATGGAGTGGAGGTAGCTGGCCTCACTGAAAACGAGCGAATTGTGCCTCTGGTATTAATTCATATGCTCGTTGAGTTTACCCGTGACAATTATAATAAAGGTACCTATACTACGTACCTAGGCATAACTATATAGTGATTAGGTACATTATAAATAATCAAGTTTTTAGAATGCTTTTTTTTATTTGAACTTTGAAGTACCTACTTCTTGTGATATAAAATGAAGTAATCCTTAATTTTGGTTGGATACAATATACAAAGACCTACAGTCGAATATGTACAACACAATTTCCCTGTAAAACGTGTAGTTAAATGCAAACGTTACATTAATAAACTGAGAATTCAGCATTTAAATAAAATTTAGCTCGGTTGTTCTACAATATTTGTCGAGAAATCACTTGAAACCTGGATCAGAGAGGGAGGGGCATTACCTAGAGGGTGTTGGGGAAATGTAATAACCTCACGAATTTTCATAGTCGGAATTATTAATTGTAATCTATTTATCTAAATAATTAAAAAAAAAAGAGGAAGAATAGCTGAATAAGAATAAAACTGAGCTAAAAGAATTAAAATAATAATTTTAAAATTTCTCCAGCGATATCTACTTGAATTATCAAAGTCGGCGCTCCTTTCCTGCATCATATAGGCTTAAGAACGTACGTGAGGGCAGCAGCGAGGTACTCTTGCCCTTCGGCTTGACAAACAAAAAAACAAAAAAAACAGAGAAAGAATCAAAAACCGCTAGCAGGTCCTCATCCAGCGGAAGATTAGGGTGTCAAATCTCCTCTAAGAGAAAAAAAAAGAATATAATTTACCTAATTTTTTGCTTGACCCCCTCGCCGATTTCAGTCCTGCTTACGCACTTGTGTAGGCTTATACATCAGTCAAATCAAAATCTGTTACAAAACTTTTTCAGGTCAAGTTATTTTCATTTTTCATATTTTTAAAGCATTTAATTTAATTTTTTTTTTTTTTTTTGAAGCTGATTCTATGGTTTAATAAAAAAAATTTTTCAATGCTTTTTCGTTTCATTTTACATTTACTTGTCAATTTTGGTTTGAAACAAACAATTTTTTAACGATAATTCAAAAACTATTTTATAAATTCTGAAAAAAATTGAATAGGAACCAAACGGGATCTCTTTCTATTATCGACAATAAACAAGTCATCAAAATCGGTGCCCTTGGTAAGAAGTTGTTTTGGTCGAATTGATTAGTAACCTCTCCCTTTTTTGAAGTGTGTTAAAAAACACGTTTTTATGTGCATTCTACTTCACCCCATTCCTTCTTTGCGTCATTGGCAAACAGTCATTAACCCAGTCAATGTTTAGACTTTTTTCGTATGAGATAAAAACAGTACTCGAAAGTAAAGTTAACCCGTGCAGCTAATCTGAATTAATTCAAATTTAAAATCAAAAAAACATTGTTTATCCTCAACAACCAGCTGGTGATAATTATATTCGACAAAATTCACGGAAAATAACTAATTTTTAATTAAGACAAATCTCTGTCTTTTCAGACGCATTTTCTCACTATACGACTATTTTCGATAAGTCCCAAAAAATAGTTCATTAAATTTATAAGACACAATTTCCGAATTTGAAAAAATAAATAAATAATAAAAATCTCACAAAATGCGGGTGATATTTAATTAGTTATAAGCATTCTTGTTCTTTACCGACATATCCAATCCCAGTTTATGACAAGTTTCCAAGACTATACCGAATTCCGTGATTATTGAAAGCTTATTGTAGGCAACTTGTACTTTTATAGTACAGCCTACTGTATCTAGCTTAAATTATACTTGTGTATTCAGCAGTAGAGCTAAATCTCAATATTGGTGATGGGTTGACTTTCACTATGAGAATTGACACTCACTGATACATGAGCCATTCCCACACATTTCTAAACAACTGCATCCTTGGTTTACATGATTCTCACAAAGTAAATCAACAAGGTGAATTCATATGGTCTGAATTATTAACTGGGCACGCAGTAAGCAGTCAAAAAAATTCATACCATGTATATTCATACCATTTGAGAAGGAAAAGAACTTAGAAATTGATTCATTATTCGCTTCATGGAAAATTAAACGTAGTATTAACGCTAGAAAATTATGTTATCACCGAGTGTGAATCACAATATGTCAATATTACAAAACACAAAATTACAAAATAAAATTGTTGGATATAAACGCAGAAAATTACAAAAGAACAAAACATGGAGATTGGTGTTGGAAGACTGCGGATGCGTAGGCACTTGGCAAGAAGACGCTGGAGAAGAGAAAGGGAGCTAAGTTTTTCACCTCAACTCCTCTCCCTGAAATTATTAGTGTTTAATCCAAAAAACGTCATTTAAAAAAATATATAAAATAAAACCAAATTAGGTACATAATCGTTGATAAATCGTTCGTTTTTGCTCTCAGCTCTAAGATCCCAAATTCCGTTTAGTAGTCCTCAGATATTCATAACTGTACCTGCATACGTCATTGGTGAATTTGGGATTTGGGGGCAGAAGGGGCTTTTCCAAAAAAGAAAAATCATGTGTAAGTGATAGATGTAAATAATAATTAGCAAGAAAACCCAGCGAAAGCACAATTTTTTGTGGGGAAGGACCCTCGTTTTCGCACCATTTTTGAAGAGAAGGTACTTTAAACCCCTGCCCCCAAAAGTCTAAAAAATTTTTCCTTCTCAACAAGTTGTCGTTCTTACATCAAACCTTTTCGGTCATTTTCTAACCTGTCCTTTTTCCTTAAATCTCCTGCTGGGTTAGGGCCTTAGAAGGGAGAGAGGTTGATCTTTGCAGGATATAGTTTTGACAGATAAAACTTGACCAGAACTTCCACGTGTATTACTCATAGGATGTTCACATAGCTGATTTTTTGGTTTCCTGTTTTTAATTTTGTAACATAGTTTCAGCGCTGTAGCTGTCATAAATGTTTGAACCAATTTTTAAACTACCTACGTAAATATATCTTCCAACTTAGTATTATTTTATTAACTTGCTAGCCCAGCGGTTTGGTAACACTTGCGAAAAATCAGGAGACGTATGATTAAATCCTGGCTAAGCTTATTTATTAAAGGCATAGCCTAATGAGGTACTTCGGAAACGAAATCATTCTACCTATGCAGCCCTCACAGATGTGGAGAAGATAATTTATTCCATACTTGTCGATAACTGATCACATCATAATTATAACATACAGAACGGATCCATATACCTCCATAGCTATCAAAATATCCTTTATTACAGGTTCCAAATCGTTGAATGGATCAAATCGATAATAAATTCGGAGGAAGATTATCAGTCATTACTCGATAATCATTAACCATCTATTCGGTAACACCAGTGAAAACACAGCACTTAAACCACTAGTAACGTGTGTGATCAGTGAGTGTGAAGCATAATAATACCAAACCAAAAATTACTATACTTGGCGCCAAATAAGTTGAACTCCACAGAAGATAGGCAATATGACAAGCAACCGTTTGATGGTCAATGAAAAGATGACCATCTAGAAACGTTGAATGGGCAATGAGAAACCACGTTGCATTAGTGCACCTCAAACATCGCAGTTCAATTTACTTGGCACCGAATATAGATCAAAGGGCTCTAGGTCTAGACACAGAAAGTTTAATTTATTTTGATTTCAAAAAAAAAATAAGTTATTACCAAAGTGTTTTAGGCGTGAGAGTAAAAGCTTGAGAGGAGGTGGGGAATAAAATTCTTCTCTTCAGCTCCTCTCCATGAAATTATAAATTAACTATACATATATTATACGTCTATTCATGTAGATATTAGACTACAACAAACATCGTTAAAAAAAATTTTAATTCAACATTTCGCTCTAACGTTAATAAACATTCGTTTTTCACCTCAGTTTAAAGTTACTGCCTTCCGAGTCCTCATTCAGTAGTCTGTAATCCCCAGTTCTTTTTAATTCAATATTATAATTTTTATGCCCTTGTAGGGTGGCATTTCTCTCAATAATTTAGATTGAAAATATTGTTCACAAAGGTTCTCGTTAACTTTCAAATACCAACCTAAAGGCAGCCAGGTGCAAACTTTTCACTCAGAAAATGGGAGAAATTTTCAAATTAATTTAGGCTCGAAATTAAATTTTTTGTTACTCAAAGGCGTAATAATACATAGCTCTACCTAAATTCAGAATGTTTCTAATTTTTAGAAGTTTTTATACGCTTTTATTTTATAAATTTATATACAAAATTTTCAATATGGAGGATCATTGAAAAGCACATAATTTTTATGTAAAAAATAACAAAAAATGTACTTATGTAGCTACTTATTTAGACATAATTGTGGATTTTAAATGCAGCCTGATAGAATTTTATCGACTTTTATTGCAGCCTCATTTAGTATAATATAGAGAAATATGTTTGAGCAAAAGAAAATTGTGATTCAATAGTGGATATATTTTCAGGAATATCAATTTTTAATTTTTTTCAGCAATCAACTACTACATAAGCAATGAAATTAGATCAAAAAAGAGTTTTTTACACAATAAAATCAAGAAAAACATTTTTATTTTTAACCAGGTAGGTTCAAATGCCCTTTTGAACACATTTAAAATCTCCAAAAACTCATTGTGGTCTCACCCTTAAAAATGTCTCACCCTTAAAAATCAACTTTTTGTGCCCCCAACAGGTTTTCAGTGATTTAATAATTTCCTAATAGGGATACCAAAAAACTATTCAAACAAGCAATATAGTATATGAAATTTGTCAAAAACAAAGATCTTGACTTTTTTGGTAATTTCTGTAAAAAGCTCAGAAAATTATTTGAAAGTTTGCACATACCACTAATAAAGAGTGCTGTACTGGATGATGCCTAGTCTCCCTTATACACACTACACCAATATATCTGATCAACTTAATATATAATACATATCAATAAAAAACATTTTCAATTTTTTGGTATTGCTATTAGCAAATGAGTAAACCACTAAAAACATTCTGGGTGGCATAAAAAGAGGATTTTTAGGGGTAAAGCAGTGATAAAATTTTAGGGAATTTTTAATACGTTTAAAAAAAAACTTAAAATTACCAGGTTCTAAAGAAAAATCTTTTCCCTGATTTTACTGAGTGAAAATATCTAATTTTACTGGCCTATATAGAAATCAGTGAATATTTTCTTGGTAATTTTTGTAAAAAAAATAAAAAAAACAGCTAGGTGATGAAACACAAGTAGTAGAATAATTATAGGTAACTAATCTGTGGGTATGTGCGCAGACAAATATATACACCACACCACACAGCAACAGAAGGTGGAGCGAGTTCTTTGTGTATGTGTGTGACTATGTGAGCCCAGCTCAGTATTAAATTTGGCATTACAGATGAAATTCAAAGCCATTAATGTAGGGTAGTTTGTGGACTATTAGTCCACTGGCTCGCTAGGTGATTGATGAGTGTGTAGTACACTCGTTCGTCTCTAATCATCCGTCGCCACATAATCTAATTATTAAGAATTGTCAGTTTCAGCCATAAGTAGAATACTCACCACTGAAATGGAAAACTTGATCCAAAAAACAACTCTAATACAGAAAAAAGTTATATTTTTTTTGAAGAAATTTTTTGAAGTCTCCACATACCTACATAGATTGTTCTTATGATAGAATATTAGCTTCTTCCTTTGAAAAAAATGTCACATTATTAATTGCTTCGAGTTTTTCTTTCATTTTGGTTTTATTCTACACCAACTAAGGAACCAACCACAAATCTGTGTGATATGTTCTACATTTTACTTTTTTTTTTAATTTTAAAAGTATAACTTCAATGTAAGTACTTACACGTTGAAACAAAAAAAAGAATTTTGGGTCAGTGGATTATGAAATTATAACGAATACTTATGAACTATGCAAGGAAAGTAGGTGCCTACATATTGAAGAATGAATTTACCACCTTACAATGTTACAAAAAAAAACAAGTCCAAGGAGGAAACAACTTCTTGAAAACACTCGTCTTCAATTAGATATCATCAAAAAGTGACCCTCATTCGTAAATAAATGCAGTAATAAATTTGTAAACTGATGTAAGTATATGCATTTTAATGCTAGTGGCCAGAAAACTAGAATTTTCTGTACCCATTAAAAACACTGACTTCCTATAATTCACTTATTTATGGAATTATTCCAAGAATTGTGGCTCTAATAAACGCACCTGTAGCCTTCAAATTTTGATGATGAGTACACACCTCGACTATAATTTCAATATTTCTGAGGTAGGTATTTCATCTTTACATCGATCAGATAAGATTTAAGAAATATTCCTTCCTTCGGTTTACATCATTTTTTGAATAACAGTACTTACACGTAGCTACCTTGAGGAGAACCATCAATGTTATGTAAATTAGCGTTTCGAAAAAAAAAAAAAAAAAAACAAAAAATAAACAAGAAACAAGATAGAGAGAAACCATCAAATTACTTGACGTAATAACCGAGTTCTACAAACCTTTCTTTAATTACGTTAATTGATCACGGAGCACTCGACTTACATTTTGCTAATGGCTGATAAATTGCAATTTTCTGGAATCGTAATATGAATTATTTATTCGTCGTCATTTTAGCTGATTTTCAAAAAAAATCTACTGTACTTATCCACTTACTTTAACTAAAATATGGGTCAATTATTTTTTCTGTTCTGTTTTTTTCAGCTGTTCGTTTCACTGATGTCGTCGGTGATAATGGAACGGAACAGGATGAAGTGAGAAAAGGAGACGTCAATCGTACTTTTCAGCAAATTGAAAATCACGCATATACGTTCAGGCGAATCCTTACTATGATGAAAAAATGTCTATCCAGATAAAGGAACCAGTTCCGAAAAAATTTTCAGACTTCATTCTACTTTACGCAATTAGTATTCTAATTTTAAACGGTGAGCTTGCTAAATATCATTATTTTGGTATCTATCATCTACCTCTGTATTATTATTATTATATATATATATATATATATATATACCTACCTACCTATAGGTAATATATAGGCTAAGAGTAGATTTATTTTTCTTTTAAATTACTTTGTTGGCGCAAGTCAGAATGACTGTGATTTTTTCTTTAGAAACAAGTAAAGAAAAAAAAAGACAAAAGTTAAAAAATACGAGCATTTCGGATATTCTGGATGAATAATGATTTTTAAATCGTTTAGTTTTGTATGAGAATAGTAGGTAAGCCAGAGATTGATAATATTTGTGGAATAGCCTACGGATTTAAATACCGTAATAACAGCAAACTCTGTGGTTTGAAAATATTCAAATGGAAGAGTAGGAATGTAAATTGTGGTTGATAATCGTCAAATGATATACCTATACTAGGATCAATACTCTCAACTTGTGACGATTATATGGTTCGCTTAATAAAGTGTGGAAGTGTGTAAATTGTTTTTATATTGGTTTCTATACTTTGTACAATTAATCATAAAAGGCCTACAGTGTTGTGAGTAAAAAACAAACAAATAAATAAAAACAAGGAAAACCTGAGATTTTAATGTTTTGCCGAATAGACTAAAGTGGGTCTATATGAATAATAAAAACTGCATACTTATAAAGACAAAACCAGATAATTTTTAATAATGTGAAAAGTTTTTTATATATTTTTTTTATTATTTATAATTTTTTGAATCTTAGCACTAATGGAAAAAATCAAAGGGGAAGGGGTATAAATATCAATAAACATAATTTCAGTCTTTCGGCCCAGATTAAAACTTTGGAGCAAATAAAAAAAAAATAGAAAAAAAAATCGTCAAAATCTTATACGTATTTATTCGAAATATCCTATGTAACTGGTAACTTTTATGATAAAAATTTTGAACAATTCACTAATCGAATAATGTTCGTGAACGAAATTTTTAAAGGATACTCAATTTTTACAGGCCTCAGATGCTTAACGATTTTCCAAATTTTTTCAGCTGTTGTGAAATTTTGAGCAAATAGCAATTATTATCAAATAAATCGAACCAATTTTGTCAGATAGTATCATCACAATCCACAAAATATATTTTACCTATTCCATAAATAAACATTAAAACATATTTTCTTATAAGTAGGATACTTAATCAATAAAAATGTATGTATTCGCTGTGAATTGTAATTGGGGTGAATAACATTCTCAATGAAATAAGAAAACAATTTTTTATCCATTTGTTAGGGTACATAAGATAAATGAGTTGTAAATTTAAAATGAATTTTTTTTCCATGTTTCATTGTTTTCAAGAAAATTTACATTAATTTTGGGAAAATATTGACAATTTTTGTTTAATAATTCTTGTGAAAACCATGACATTTTTTAAATATTTTCTCGACAAAAATTTAGATTTTGGCCTATTCTAAAAAGAGTAGTGTACAAAATTCCGTATTAGAAATGTAGATACAAGGTTAATAAGTTTTGGTTAAAACGAGTATTTAAAAGATAAGCTTTTATTTTTTTTTGGCTTTGGCTTCATGCAAAATAATCATTATTTTGTTGTTGAAGGTTGGCAGCAGTATTGGTATATTTTATAAATCGCAGTAGTGAGAAGAATAAAAGCTTATAAAAATTGTCAACAGAATAAATCAGAAGAATATAAGTTAGGCTGTATTTCATGATCAGAGCAATCAAATTAATTGGTGATCGAGCGCACACAGATTGCACACAGATTACTTTCACAATGAATGACTCGGAAGAAAGAATCAACACATTTTGGAGAACATAATATCTGTATCAATGAAATTTATACGAACAATACGAGGAGGACCTGACGATCTATTGTATGAACAAACTAACCAAAAATATATCTGTGGGGACATCACTCGTATGAGATAATAGGGGCTTGCACCCCTCGACAACAGTCGCTGCCCAAAGGCTGGCAATAATCGTTTCTATGACTTTAAAACATACACACATTCGTGTGTTTGTATGTTTGTACCTGTACGTATGTGCAGGTAAAACACATTGCACCGGCCGTGATCAATTACCTGATAACAATCTCAGGTGATGTCACAGTCCTGTACCAAACGCACTGCGTTGTTTCTTATCACCTCAATGGAGGCAAGAAACGACGTAATGTATGACATAATTACGTATATATACGTATGTATGTATGTCTGTGTGCGTGTACCAAATCTTCTATATAAACTCACAAAACAGGCTACAAAATTGCCAGTGTTTGCCAAGGATTTGCCTCTCCTATACTTTACAGTATGAAGTGGCAGAACACGCAAACTATGTAGAAGACCTTTTTGTGTGAATATTTCTCACGACAAGGTATTCCTCAATATCATTTAAATTTCGAAAAGGATTTAATTATCAAACACAAATTATATATGAAGAATGGAAGTTCCAGTTTACATGCTTTAATTGGGTAGAGCCTTGAACTAGGTCCAAGACGATAAAATTTGGAAGGAAATGCTTCGAATTGAAATATGAGAAAAGAGCCATTGTATAAGACAATCCTATGAGCTGAAAGACAAATTTAAAAAGGAAGAGTTTAAGGCAAAGAAAAAAGATGATGGTTCGAGCTTATGGTGAGCAGCAGTTGGTGGCTCCATTTGTGATCCCAAGAATGAAAAGAGTATAACAACAGAATAATAGAAAAACTCTAGCGCAGCAAGCCAAGCTAGAAAAAGTAGGTTTCGAGAAAAAAGCAATATGAATTTTGATGGTCACATTAATTGTCTGTAAGTTTATATGCGTTAATAGTATGTTATGATTATACGAAATTTGTTAGCTGCTGACAAAATATTAGATAATGTGAAATTTAAAAACATTAGGTATTTCTTGAAATGAAAAATTAATTATGAATTTAAGTATGGTAAATAATTATATAATTTCAAATAAAACCAAAAAAATATGATAAAGTTATGAAATAAAAAAAAGAAAATATGAACATGTGGTTAATTTTTGTAAAAATAAAAGTTCATGAAAATTAGTAAACAAAAGAAAAAAAAGCTTTACCGAAGGTATCGTTCGGTCGATCCGTACCAAAATTGGTAGCATGCTTTAATAAATTATAATAAAATATTTTTTTCAAATTTCGTACATATGGTTCCAAAATTCCACATTTTATGACTACTATAAAAACAAAAATAGCGGTACCGGAAGTACCGTTTGGCTGATCCGCACCTAACTCAATAAGTTTGGTCCTCTACTTAGTAAAAATATTCATATTAAATTTTGTGATTATCAGACAAAAATTGTGACCTGTGGAACAAGGAATTGACTTATATACCTATATACACGAATTTGAGTTATTGTTGCCAAAATTTTCCTGAAGTCATGAAACGTAAAACGTACTCATCACAACCCTGGGAGCTAATACCGCACAAATCCTAAATAAATTTAAAATAAAATCTTAAAATAAAAATATAAATTAAAATTAAATTCGAATTAATTAAAATTATAAAAATTTATTAATATTTAATAAAAACTAAATATAAATTAATTGAATTTAAATTTTATTGTTAATAAAATAAAAGAAAAATTGGATTTTCTAAAGAAAATATACTTTAAAATGGTTATGTTAGATCCAACACGCTACAAAATGAAGCTATTAAATACTGCCATAACTTACTTATATATCCTCAATTATTATTTGGAATATGGGAAAATGTTGTTCCACATACAGGCTCTCTATTCTTTGAAATTTCCAAAGCTCCTTTGAAAATCACGACATAATGGCCCTTAAATTATCTTTGAATTTATCGATATAGGTACCGGTATAATTTTATTGGCGAAAAACAAATTTGGACAAAATGTGAAAAATCTTACAAATATTATAAGTCAAATTAATAATTTTCTGAACTGTAAAAAAAATTATAAAATATTCTAAAATGTATGCGATAAATAAACTAAAATATACCTTAACTATACAATTTAATTGAATGCAAATTAATTAGGTGCCAGAATAATTTATCAAAATACATCACGAATTTTATGACGTATGAAACTAATTTTTATTTTTTCCTTCTCACTAGAATAATCTCCTTCAATATTACAACTCAACACTGAACTAAAAGCTGAATGTGATTTTTTGTTCTTTTTCATCCGAAAATGACTTGGCAAATGGTCACTGTAAATTTATAACATAGCATTAATATTATTATTTTGAAGCCATCAACCTAGATTTCAGTCTAAGGTCGAGTAATTTATTAAACGCACCCGAGTTAAACGAAGGTTATCCTTTTGTCGAACCAAATATAACCTACTGACATTACACGAGCATTGAGGTGGAAAAAATGAAATGAATTATGAGATTGAGAATTGGTAGCCTCTCTGACGAGAATTTTTATAACGGGAAGTAGGTAAAATGAATATGAAAAAATTAACCATAAATTATAAACACGTACCTAATGTCAGCGATAAATCTGATTGTTAACAAAAAGGAAGTGGAATAAATATTGAAAATTATTGAAAATTTTAAGAAATTTGAAAATCATTTTGGCCACACAGAATAAAATATAGCCTTATTACAGTTTTTGAAACCGTTCCCAAAATGGTAGCCTAATAATAAAAGTAAAACAATTTCAGCAAGAGTGTAGGTAAAGACAAAGTTTTGGTGTTACGGACCCCCTTTAATCAAAACTTGATATCATAAAGAATAAATAATAATGCTTGGGTTTCGGTGATAATGATGTGATGGAGGAGAGAGACCAAGGAAAAAGCAGAGAAGATGTGAACCCTCTTCCTAAATATGGAGATATCATCATATAGATTTTCAGTCATAAGTTTTGGTAGTATTTTATTGTATATATTTACTTTTTTCATAGAATGATTCGAAGTAATTAGGTACTTTTTTCTTCTTTATTTTACAATTTTATTTAGATTTTAGTTTAAAATTTCCTGATAATACGAAATCAAAAAATAACCAATCCTGAGGAACCTAAGTCGCGGCCAAAGTGCATTAAAACCATTTACGAATTTGTTTTTCTTTCTGACGGTTATCTCGGCAATTGATGGGAAAAAATCAGCTTAAAGTAAATTTTGTGGATACAATAATATTTTACTCTTTCTTCTCGTACGTTTTTATTGGTACGTATACGACTGTATAAAATATGTAGGCCTAGTGCAACCTCTTTGCTCTCTGAATATTGATGAACTAATGAACTTAACAAATCAACGTAACACCTGAAACCGGTTATACAATAAGAAAAAATAGTTAATCACTCGCTGATCAATTTGTAACATTATGTTTGCTTTTTTTTAATGACTCATGGTGCTAATTCCAGTAATCGAGTGCATATCTCTCTCGATTCTTTATTTTTCACCGCACTCAAGCTTCAATGAGATTTATTGTCACTCGACTTCTACTGTTTGATAGTGGATGAAAAAAATATGCATAATTTTATGCATTATAATTGTGTTTGACCATAATGTCTTTGTTGAAAAAGGCCATTTTTAAGTATAGGTTTTCGAAGAAAATCTAATTATTAAAATTGATCTCGTATAATTATGTTATACAAGAAACAAATTGGCGACATCGTCGCTTTTTCAAAGCCAAACATCCCAAAATACCGTCAAAATGAAACTTTTCAAAACATCAAAAAAATTTTTAATAGCTGAACATTTCATTCTTTCATAATTATGTGAGGCCATTAAAACCTTTTTAGATCTTAATTGTAACATTCAGGGTGGATCCTGAAAACAAAAGTTTTCATAGAATAAACAAAACTTTTAGAAGTCTATTACATCTAGGTATGTGACATCATCAAAACTTTTGAGGTTGATTATAGTTTCCAGGGTGGAGCATTCAAAACCACAAATTTTCAAAAGACCATGAAAATGAACCTTTCTAAATAAAAATGATTCGAAGTGAAATCTGTCGGGATTCTTTCATAAATATATAAAGCCATAAAAACTTTTGAGCCTAATTACAGCTTTCAGGGTGAAAGTTTCTCAACTAAAATTACCAATACAACTCTGAAAACAAAACAATAATTATGTCATTGAAATTTTCAAACTTCAACAGGTTTAAGGGTGGAGCTTTTGAAAACCAAATTTCCCAAAATTCTCTGTAAAATAAACTTTTCGAAGCATGAACGAAACGTTTATCATTTTATACAATAGGCATAGGTTATTTTTCGAAGGATGCAAGGGGTGCATGTACCCTCGTAAATCTATCTTGCCCCTGAGAAAATTAAAAAAAAAGTCTCGCTGGTCTTCTTTTTCCATTCTATTTAGGAATCCCTATGCAGTGTGCTTCATAAGGAACTGTAATAATATTGTATCATGCTGACATAAAATTTTTCAAGTCAACGTCGAGTTTTTTCAGTTGCCTAAATTGAAATCTTGAATGAAAAAAAAAAGTTATTTGTGATACAGGCGCGTAAAGTAGGTGATTTTGATACGAGTGTTGTCCTCACAGCACGAGCCGAATGCGAAAGATACAGACCACACAAGTAGTAATCATCGACATCGGAGGAGTGTCACATACAATTTTTTGCAACAGCCTTCACAAAAAACAATTTCACCAAAGAAAGAATGTTTTGAAAATGTATTTAAACAATATAAAAATAGGAAATTTTAAAAATTTTCGTTTTTTCGTTCATTTATTTTCTAGCAGCTATGAACATGAATGAAAACATCGATGGAATACATTTTTAATTGAATTTTCCTTTCTTTAGAGTAGTACCAATCTCAGCTTTTTCTCTTTAACAGCAGCTGAGAAGTATTTAAAATTGAAATAAGACAATTTTTTGGATTACAAAACTGACAAATTTTCTATTAATTTGCGTTTTTTTTTTTTGGTTCGTTTATTTTTATACAGTTATAAACGATTAAAAAATTACATAAAAAGCAAATTCGAGAAAAAAAATTTTTTTCCGTAAATGCCAAACCCCAGCTCTCTAACTTAAATAGTGGCTGAGAAATCATTAAGTGAATGAGAAGAGGTTTCTAGATTCCAGAAACGGGCCAGTTTTACATTTATCAGCTTTATTTTCGTTCGTTTACTTTCAAACAGCTAAAGATAATTAAAAAATTGTATGTTAATTTTGTAAGTTTTATCCCCTTTCCAGTAACACCAACCTCAGCTCTCTATCTTAAATAGATGCTGAAGAATCACTAAGTAAAATAAGAGAGGTTTGTTTCAAAACTGAAAATGTTGTGTTCAATTGAAGTGGTAACTTGACAATTAGTTCTTCATGTAATCAGGTTGTGCAGAAATTTCATAATGTTGGATAAGACATAGTGCGCATGCGCTGCCAAGACAGTGATGTACTAATCTTAGTAAGTCCTAACCTGCTCATGGGTGATATTTTACTTTTCGACATTGGGATAAAATCTTCTACTTCATGTGCAATTAATATACATAAAAACGTCTGGATTTAGGGTGAATGTTGCAAAAAAAATTTTTATAAAATTCTTGGATGTTTAATTACTCGCAAGGAACTTTTCATAGAATTTTTGTTAGCTAAAACCTATAGAAAACAAAATGAGTAAATTATCGTTTAATTATGGAGTAAAATTAAAATAACCAGAAGTAGTCAGACGTTGCAGCTCCCCTCGTGAAAACACCCTATTATGGAAGCGGAGCATTTTCAACACAGATTTAGAATCATACTCCTCTAAAATTTTGAATACCTACACTATAATTCCTTTTCGAATCATAATTTTATTAGGATAAACTTACCTACGTTTTTTCTAGAACTTGCTCCACATCCGGAAATATTGAAGATAATTATTTTTGCTCGGAGCAGGAGATTGAAAGAATTGATGTTTTTTATTTTGAACGTATTTCATATCGACTCCTAAGGATAAATGAATTATTGTTTACACTAATGCATTGTTGTTCACTATATAAATACCTAAAACTTGAAGTAGGTGAATAGTGTTTCGAATACAAGGCCATCGACTTTAATGCGGACCAGACGACTTCGCCCGAATGTTAAATCATAAGGTAGTTTAATAGTAAAAAAGAAATAAAGAAAAAACCCTCTAAACGTCTTGATACTTTTATATTCTATTTAATAAAAAAGGTGCATAACCTACGTAAAACGACTCATGGGTACATATAATTCTATAATTAATCGAATAACCAGTCTCAGTAGTCAATATTACTGTGTATCTGTTTAACATAAAATAATAATGTAATCATCAGAATGGAAAATTCAAGAATTTGTCCTGATTAAAGTAAGTTAAGCCTACAATAGGAAGGGGTACTTGTTATCTTTTGTTTGATCTCCAAAAGAATTCCCAATTATTTACATAATCTGCTGAATCGATTGTAAAATCATATTTAATTCACGTACCTATAATATTATCTAATAATTGTTGATTTTTTTTTTTTTTCTTTAAGCAATATCATTCTACGGATTTAGTTTTAATTTGGTATATGATTCTTTGACACTCGCAGCTATTTTTTTGTGAATCTCTTAAAAATGTTTTTGACTTGAAAGGTTGAATATCCACAATTATTACCTATTTTCATACCAGTTCCTGGATTTTAAAAATTTTGAAAATTTGAAAGCAATGGACCAGATAATAATTATTGTGGGTAGTTATTATAAAAATAATTTGAGATAGGTATTGAAAAAAAGAGTAACTAGGTTAATACCCATATTCACAATAGTAACTTTAAAACCTCCCTTTACTTTAACAATGTGGGAACATTGTATTTTTATGTGATAAACCCCTTTGACTGTAATATGTAGTATTGGACCAGTAAAGCTCCATAAGACCAATGTAATTTTTAATGTCAAAACATGTCTGTGAAAAAGTAGGCAACCCTAGAATACCATTTGCGTATTTTCGACGCCTCACATAAGTTTACCAATTTAGAATAAGTACATTTGATAAAATCATCCCTTAAATTCACAAGGATAGCATACATGAACGTAGTGCAAATTTCTATTTAGCGCCAACATAGAAATAATTATTCTTTACTAATCCAGTGCAGAGATGGCGATTTAAAATTGAATTTTACGTCTACACGCATATTCTATGCGTAGAATAGATATGTAAAGTAGAATATCCAATTTCACGTAGAATATGTAGAATATGTAGAATATGTAAAAAATAATACTGATATGATAAAAAAGTACTGATAACATTAATAAGAGTTGTCATTTTGTTTATATTCTGCTAGTTTTCTACATATTCTACATTTTCTACATCACAAATGTAGAATATTGAATTCTGCGCTTAGAATACCATCCCTTGTCCAGTGTACTATACAGTCAAAGGAAAAACCTCATAAGAGAATGCAATTTTACTACATTCTTGAATACAAATTTGTGCGAGAAGTCGTTTCAAAGCGAATTGCAAGAAAAGGGACGTTGAAGTGACATTCATGAAATGGGTGTGAGAGAGAACCAATTTGCATGCCTTGGCATCCAAATAACCCATTGAAAATTGGATTGCACTGTTTTATCATAGATTTTTTGCTGTTTCAAAAAATATAATGAACCACGTAGTCCTATTTATCAGGGTAGCCTAACGTTAATTTTTCACAGAAAAAATTGTAGATGCAACAACATTGTAGTAAATTAGACAAAAAACCGACAAAATGGTCATTATCTACAATTTTTGCGATAACTTTGCTCGTTCATGAGTTACCTACAACTGTTTGAACCATTCTAAAGTGGACACCTCACAAATGGTAGCCTACGTACGTATGTAGGTAAATATACAGAATGAACATTAAAAATGTACAATATACACACGTGCAATACCTTCAACATTGAAACATTTTCTCAACGAATGGTCATTGTAGCCCCGAAGTAAATACCTTATGTACATACTTACAGATTTTGTGACATTATGTCATCAAAATACATTTAAACTTGATCATTTTCCAATCAAATTCGGGTACCAAAGGTAACAGACCCAGGCTTTTTCAAAAGTCCAAGAAATGCCCAAATTTTGAAATGAATGGAAATTTTCAAGTAAATGTTGAAGTAGAGCTGAAGCTCTCTTTACTATTGGGAGATGGTTAAATGTTAAACCATCTCCAAGCTCCAAAAAGAACACTACAATACATGTTCTAGAACACAGACAACAAAAACTTTTTTTTGCCCATAACTTAATTTATAACACCTTCACAGAAGTAAATCCTGAATATCACATTGAGAGGGCCAATCAGTTCATTCCCAGGGTCTGAAATTCCTCATTTAGGCTCTATTTTTTATCGTCCAAGTTTCGATTTTGTCAATGTGCTAACTACACGTTTCTATTTCCACTAGGAGGTAAAAACCGAAAAGCGAAGGCAGCTGAAACAAATCTCAGTGCGAGTTTTGATGCAAATTTTAGCGCAAGAATAGAAGGAAAGAGAAAAATAAGAAAAATTTGTTAATGTTAGTGTGTATTTGCATTCAATGAATGCACGCTAACAACAAAAAAAATGTTATTTCCACGAAACAATGAATAATTATGCAGTGTTATCAGCCTGCAAAAACAGGAATGTGTACCACTTTATATGATTCAGTCCGCTTGCAACTTATAGGTATACTGTTTATTTTTTTATATAATTAGTTGAAATAAGCTTGAACAATTATTACACTTTTTGAAATCAAATTGGTTGACATCGGTAGGTTTTATTAGTTCGGGGAATCAAACATATTTGCCAGCTAAAAGCAATGAATTTAACAGCCTGGCCATCTCACCGCTGACTTATAACTAGTGAATGTATTTTTGTATTAGGCAAGGTATGTGTTTCCCATACACTCCCCCTCTAATGAGACTCAACACGAGTTAAAGGACATTAAATGCTGTGGGAGGTTGGGTGGAGCCAGAAACACCTCTTATACCTATATACACAGGCTTATACTACCTATATGGGTTCTATTTCCACTATATAGGGTGCCATCTATTGGAGACTCAAATTAGGAAGGAGAGTTGTGAGTTTTACCATGAACTACTGCGGTGAGTGCATGTCCAGCACACATCCAGGGTCACCAGATGTACGTTTTGTCTGTTTGGGGAATCAAACCTAGGACCTATACATATTTACCAGCTAAGAGTGGTGAACTTAACCACACGGCCATCTCACCACCGACTATATTTGGCGAATGTATTTTATATTAGAAAAGGAATGGCGGTCTCCACAACATCCATTATGAAAATGAAAAATAAATAAAAGTTAACTAAATATAACTACCATTAATTTATTGAATTTGTTGGGGTTACATCTTTTCTTTTATGGGTAATAATAAATTAAGATTCTTGATTAACATAGCTGAAGGAGACTGAAATCACTTGCTCATTTCTTCCTTCCATCTTTTCGTTTCCCTTTTAACAAATTCTTAATTTGTTTCAGTCTCGTTTTTGTTCTCATGTGGTTAGCGCATGAAAATTTATAATTAATAATTTTTCTTTTCAAAATTTCCAAAATATGTTTTAAAACTGATTCCCTTTGAAAGTGTTATATGACCGTACCGATGTGGGCTGAATTTTCCTTTATTTCAGCACGTTGAGCCCGTTGTCGATCACTTGCGCCCCATTTTAATACTTCATCCGCCATGTGCTCGCCGTGTTAATCAAATGTCTTAATTTTAATTTAATTTGATTTCCTTTATTACATTTTATTGCGGTAATGTCTATTATGAATAACAAATAGTTCAAAAACAAATTCTTGTGTTAATTTCTCTTAAGGATAATGTTGTCACCGCTCCAGGACGTGGTGGTCCTTCACTTGCCAATTTTCTCTCTGTAAACATCAGCAATCTTGGTGTCCTAATTTGAATTTCCTCTATTTAATTTGGTGTCTACGGCTATGTGTTATGTTTTGGACTCGCACTCCTCATTGCTATTACCGTGGATATATCTCATTAATAATTCTATATTCACGGCTTTAATTGCAAGTGTTATGCAAACTAATACTTTGAAAGTGTTTTTATTATTTTTTTCTTCATTCTATCTTCTTAAAAAAATTCGAAGATGATTTTCAATAACGTTTTAGAACTGCTTACAAACATAATAAGCTAGAAATGCCGGTTTATAGTTTACTGTATATGCAAAAAAACCTTATCGAAAAAAATAAAATTTATTCTACTCAAACCGGAAATACGAATAAATTGACATTTATTGTGTTTCGGAAGTGAAAAAAAAAAAAAAAATTCGTTCATCACGTGCAGAAAATCGTCATTTGAAGACAACACGTTTTTCTCTATTTGTTTTTTTTTTTTTTTTTTTCACGTAAATATGATATTAAAAAATCGGTATTACGCAACCTAATACATTTTTAAATAACTTATATACCTATTCTTTGTACGACAAGACGATAACATTGATCAAGATGCCGTACTTTACAACCTTTCTAATATTCATTTATGGAACGATCATGTTTTTTCGCGGGGAAGGGGGAGGTAGGCAATCTACAGAGAAACACTTTCACCTTTTTTATGCGATTACAAACAGTTTCCTTCATTCGGTAATACATGGTTTTTAAATTCAAATTTTTGAATACCCAGCTAGGTATAAGTGGGTACCTACCTACCTATATTATTTCCCCTCGTACTTACCTATGAATTAAATTAATTTATGACACGAATCCAACTCGGTGCAAGGTAAAAGCTAGCAAGCAGTAACTAAATAAACTTAGTAATTTATGAGCGTTATAATAAGTAACAAGGTTTCAGTAAAGCCCGTCTAACCGCGTCTATATCGATAGTTGCATCGCAATTGTTCATCAATAAAACACCTTTTTTTTTTTTTCTGAAGGGTAATTAATCAATTAATATATAATATATAGTGGTTTGTTAATGAAAAGTCGGAAATTACTACTTTTCTGTCTGCGACTATGACCTACCTCATATACCTATACTATTTTGTTTATTTATCTGTGGTCAGCAGCTTCTCTGCTTTTGCTGTTCAAATAGTAAAATCTCAGATTTCTTGGGAATTGGATTTTCGTTATATTGTTGGAATGTGTTCGTCAAAATTTTCGGTTTTCAAAAAGAAATATTATCAGGAAGGAAGCTCGATATCAGATAAATAAATCAAAAGTGCGAAATTAACCAACTTGGCAATTTGTACAGCCTTACGAATAAATGCATGCGGCCTGACGTAAATGTAAACTCTGAAATTAAGTAATTAAAAGTGACGGATGACAAAGACAACGTGGAAATGAGATTAATTTTGCATAAAACTGAACTTCAAATTAATCAGCAGGCACTGTGACATTGTATATGAGCAATTAATGAGCCTATCAAACATTAATTATTTTACAAAATTATATCACAAAACCGACAATTCTTTCCTCATCGGACAACTAAACTGGAAATAAGTAAATAAAACTGAATTTTTACTCTTTGAAATTTTTGTTCATATAATAGATCAGCCAAAATTTTATTCTGGAGGAAGAGGATTAAATTTTATTTCCCGGTTTTTTTTTTTGACGAATTTTTTTTTACCTTTCATTTTTTTGTGTCTGTTATAAAAGCTTACTTATGTATTTTATTTTTTACATTTTTTTCGATCTTGGGGGGAATAAATTTTCCACTATGCCACTGGTTTAGAATAGGTAGTTCTTACGTCTTATTTTTATTTTAGTTTGCATAGTATGGCTCGTAGAGTAAAAATAACCCAATTTATATGTGAAATTACAGGTTTTATCATGTCTGTATTTTATATATACACACTTCAGTACTTCTACTTTCTTCGCAGTTTTTGATAATTTAATTAAAAGTTTCGACTAGGTGCTCCCTGAAAATTAAATCGTTTTTAGATGTACCATGACGATAACGTAGTAATTTCTTTTTCATTTTACAAAACATTTTATTATTGTTTTGAGCTATTATTAACGTAAAATTCGTTTGTCTTTCCTACAGAGGCGAAACTAAGAGAGATAATAGGGGCTAAGCCTCCCTAAAACTTGGTGAAGCCTTCTCAGAAAAGATTCGAAGATATATATTATATACCTAGTATTACCTACAGTTAAAACAGTAAACCAAAACACTAATTTTCATTTGGGGGAAAAAGACAGTGCTAAAAGCCCTCACCTGTACGAAAAAAATTCATTATCCAAGCTTCGCGTCTTTTCTCCTATGTTAACTTTTCATAATCATTGCAAGAGATTTTACAGAACCGTAATTTTTTTTGTCGCAAATTTTTGTTTTTTGTTTGATTTTTGAGAATACAAAATTTTCAAAAGTAATATTTGTTTAATGCGTTTACAGCATTCAAAAAGAATCAAATAGATATTGACTCACCTTTTTATTATATGAGTCTTTTATATCTGCCATTTTTGTCATTAAATTTTACGATTTGTGCTCAAATTTTATTATTTCTGAAGCGTAGTGCATGTTTCATGCACATGAATACAAAATTTCTGTAACCTTGTTGCATTTTCGCTTTCATTTCAAACAATATTAATGATTTTTTACATTTAAAAATATTTATCATTTGAAATCGAAACCTCGCCAAACTATGATTGAATAACCTTCAATTTTTTTGTCAAAATATAAAACCAAACCGAGGTTTCTCTATACGTAACAATAAATTTAATTAGAATGATCATCCTAAAATTTTAACATGAAAACTGGCAATGTTTTCCTTTCATTTTGAGATTACTAAACCATCAAGTAAAATAACTCTATTGTGCCAAATGGCATCCAACTTTTAATCGAATTAGCAGAAAATTAGGTTTTATTTCTTGGCATCAAGATGAAATTGTTTAAAATTGATCAATGTTATTGAACTACCCACAAATAACTAAGATTTTTATTCTAGATGGGATGAATTATTTTGCGCTACGTACCTATTAAATTCAATTATCGTATAAAAAGTTTAATTTTTGGCAACTTTCGTATAGGGGTACCTACTTGAAAATTTTAACGCCTATTTTTGATTTCACTAAATCATCATTTTAGTGCCAACTTTACTTCAAGGAATAAGACTACAAAAATTGGTTCCTATATGGTTTCCCATTCGACTGCAATCATCATTTTATTTCTTTTTAAAACGAATAAATTTCAATGTAAACCTACGAATGTTATGTATAATTTAACTACTGTATAGCTGATAAAATCTCCATTAATTTCTGATACTTTGGCCCAAAACGATTTCAGACATTTTTCACTTTTCTGTTCATTCGTATTTTCAGTAGAAAAAATACACAATTTGGCAATTACTTATCTCCGTATTCATCCAAATGGTGTTTTTCTTCGCGTATCATCTCCTCGTACTTAAATATTCAGTAATATTCATGGAAGTCGTTCTGATGGAATTCATGTCTCTACAGACTAAATTTTAATTTCCTTCTTTTTCTGGCTGTCATTTTCTAGTTAACATGAGTATATTTTATTATTCTTTCGAATGTGTTTTCTGCGTTTAATTTGATTAATTTTTTTTTCATCTCATTTAAGACTGGTATTGATCAAGCTCATTTTCAAGACAAGTCGTTCACAACCGATCACCTAGTGTAACTAATTTTTTGGTCTGAAATTGGATCTAATAATGGCTTGTGAAATCTCAAGACTCTCAAAAAAAAGTTCTTTAATTAGTTTAGTAAATTATTTTTCCAGAAAAATAATTTTTATTTGAATTTTAGGCTACCTTGGAAAGTTATAAATAAGAAAATAGGTCCTGGAGTTCGTAGATCATTCTCGTCTAATTGCTTAAGAGAATCAGAAAATCAATGAAAAAAAGGCGTGCGAGGGTCCCCCTCCCATATTTAATGTGTAAACATTCAGCTGAAACACGATAAATATGTATCTAGTGTATGTGTGGGTGCATGTATTGCCATGGATGTCTGCTTGTGAGTGTGGGTGTGTGTGTGTTATGTGACAAACAGAATTTGAAACTGGACAGTGCACCGTGCAGTTTTTTTATGCAATCTCAATTTTTTCGTATCTAATATTTTTTTACACCTGGGAGGAAGCGACTAGAGAGCAAGAATGTTTACACATTAATAAACAGTTTATCGCTATGACTTTTCAATTCTGTCAACATGTCGGTATACTTGAGGATTATTTCAAATTTCACGTGTCCATGAAATATATAAAACACGTGTAGATAATTAATAGAGGTCAATAAGTGGGATATGTAACAATGACAGTTTCAAAAGAGAGTTTTGTTATGCACTGAGTTAAAATAGAGAAAATGGGGGAGCATGGGGGTAACAATGGAGGAGCAACGTAGGCATTTTTAACCCCTTGAAAACAAGTTATTGAAAAGACAATTCCCTCAAACCGTCAACCATTTATTGTTTGTCATCCACGAATGGCAAATTAAGTTACCTGCAAATCGTATTGGATTTTATTCAATATTTTCCTCCCCCACTAATGTAAATTCCTCCTCATCAAATAATATTTTCAAATTAACGTCATTTGACAGAATGAAACACATAATCAAAACCACTCGATATTTAAAAACATGCAATTCAAGGAAACAAAAACTCACTTTCCAGCAAACAAGTCTCTGTAATACACCCGTATCTACTCGCAAAAATACAAAAATAATAATTTTATTATAATTATAGGCAACCTTATAGTTATAATAGTATACGTTTTTCGAACACATTAACCAACTTGAAAAACTGGAGCGGTTTGAGTCAATATGTGTTAAAGAGCAATAGTTGCCTGTAAGTACACAGTATAGCACGATGATGTAATGTACCTAAGTAAAGTTTTTACACAATTTCTGCGTTCGTATTACGGTAGCCTATTATCAGAGAAATAAAAATATAAGTAATCCAGGAAATTTACCTATGGCTCGTGATTTAATCCATATGCGTATAATTTACTTTCGGATGTTTATTTTTGTACATTATTCTGCTTATATGCATTCAAGCCTATTCTACGTCATGTTGACACGGTTGTTAATTTATACAATCAGACACTTCAAATGCAGTGAGAGAAAAATTTGAAATTCACAATAATAAGCCTCCTATACCGGACTTGTGCTTCAGTATAACTCTATTTGGTAGTAAATTTGACCACAAGATGGACCATAAACGTTACGTAGACGTACTGACTTTCAATAAAAAACACTTCCTAAAATTCAAATTACCAGCCTCTACACATAACAAAAAGTGTAGGTACATATGGACGTTTATAGCCCACATTAAGATAATTAGGTCATTCGTATTCGAATATTAAAATATTAATTAACGTTTGCCAGGCAGCTATAAAGTGAAAATATAATGAGGAAAGCAAAAACAAGAATATTATAAAAAAAAAAAAAAAGTTACATAAAAGAAGTGACAATACTCCAGCAAAAAGATTGAAATACACGATAAAAGTTTCGTGGTGTTCTCTGATACACCAGTTCTTTTCACCGACAATAAGCGATTAATATCATTCGAGTTTTTGTTGTTGTTATTTCTTTAATGACAGCCATGCAAGTACCTACCAAATTGCGCAAATAATAAGTATGATTTGTTTGTTGCAAATTTTCAATTTCTTCAACATCACTACGTACAGAGTGTTCTCACCATGTACAGGCATGCTTTCGTGGGAAAATATAGGCTAAGTAATTTTGTTTATCAAAAATATCGTTTCCGCGGATTAATGCTATTCCCACAAATACGCATGAGTGAGAGACACTCAAATTCGACTAAATGACATTTCATTGAAAACAAACAATAATTGGCTTATGATTCCAAAATGCTTTTCAGGTCATCGTAGGTATGGCTATTTTATATGCTACTGCAATCATACATTCTCAGTAGATTTAGTTTTCGAAACAAGACTATCTGCACAATATTTCAGTGTTAACGTACGGTGACAGATATAAGTATTCGTTTCATGTGAAGTTTTCGTTTTCATTTAACCGAATTTATAATTACGCAATATCCATGTCGTAAAGTGAATACCTATGCACTGGCTCACAAATTGTCAAGTTCAGGGATATGATCTTTTGCAAGGAGACTGGAGGTACTGCACAGATCCTCTCTGCGGATATCTCAAGTCTTGAAAAAATTACATATATTTTCTCGTATTACATTGAATAAACCGTAAAAATGAGAACTGAGGCAAATGTCTATAATGGCAGTGGAGAACATATTTATGCGCATAATGAAAACATTTTCTTTCTCATTTTCTGTTCTCCATGGTGGTTAACCTTCATATTCCTGTCCACGCGTGGATAAACAAAAAGATATTCGAAGACCTCAAAGGCATTCAAATTAAAATTCTAACGATAGTTGGTTATTTTTCATGTCATCTATAACTATAAGGCCTATTTGAGTAAGAAAACGTAATCTAACTTTTAAAATTCCAATTCGACGAGAATAATGGAAAAATTTCTGTGAAAATAATGTCGTGTAGATCCATAAATCGTCTTCATCGACTTTCACGGGCCCATAACCAGAGGGAGCCAGGGGGAAATCCCCCCTGGCAAAATTTGCTCTTTTTTTTTTTATAGACGTATTGCAGAAAATAAAGCCGGGGAGTTCAGAAAAAATAATAATTAGAAGTATTTAAAATGTACGAAAAAATCTTGCCCTCCCTGGTTTGCAGTTTGCACCCCTTAAAGATTCAGTCTCGTTACAGGCCTGGACTTTCAACCAGTTTCTAAAATTAAATTACTTAGCAGTGTGTATAGAATAGCCAGAAACAATTCACAGCAATATAAACAAATATAAACAGGCACAAGGGCGTACATAAAAGAGAACGCCTCCTCTGGATTTCCCTCTTAGTCAAAAAAACCTACTTGACAACCTAACATAGTCGGTTTTTATTGATAGTGATGGTGGTTATAAGAGAGGGCTTTAAAGATGTGGACCCCCACCTGTACTATCCAAGTCCCTCAATAGTGACGAACAAAAGCAATACCAAAACTAAAACTGTAGAACGTCTTAGTCTCAGTCTGTTAATGGCTAAATTAAACTTAGGTACAGTGGGAACCTCCATACCTTGTCTAATATAAAATACATTCGCCAATTATAGTCAGTGGTGAAATGGCCAAGCGGTTAAGTCCACCGCTTTTAGCTGGAAAATATGTAGGTCCCAGGTTCAATTCCACAAAACCAAGAAAACCTACATCTGGTGACCCTTGACGAGTGCTGGACATGCACGCACCTTAGTGGTGCATGGTGGAACTCACAACTCTCCTTCCTAACCTGGGTCGCCGATAGATGGCGCCCTATATAGTGGAAATAGAACCCTTATAGGTAGTATAAGCCTGTGTGTCTAGGTATAAGAGGCGTTTCTGACCCCGCCCAACCTCCCACAGCATCTAATGTCGTTCAACTCGTGTTGAGTCTCTCTAGAGGGGGAGTGTGTGGGAACCACCATACTTTGTCTAATATAAAATGCATTTGCCAGTTATAGTCAGTGGTGAAATGGCTGTGTGGTTAAGTTCACAGCTTTTATCTGGCAAATATGTAGGTCCCAGATTCAATTCCCCAAATTGACAAAATCTGCAGGTACCATCCATAAAATTCTAACAAAGTAACGAACAGCAACAGTTTTCAACTTTTTTCATCAGCGCAGCCCCAAGCCCTATGATCGTATGACTTGGTGAACTCCCGGTACATCCGCACAAATGGAAATTTTGTAGGTATATAATTGAAGAAAGTAGAACCTAAACCTTTATCATGGACCCCAAGTTGGGAATTTCTGGGCCACTACACCCTTTCAGAATCATAATCGAGAGTATTTAGCCTACCACGAACACCTGTAAACGATCGAACCGTGAGAAAGAAAAAACTGAACTCTATAACGGGTATCGAATTTTTTATGTACGAAGGTATGTAGCAAGTTCGAGAACATTTTTCAGCTTTTTTTATATTTTTTATCCAACTTTGCATTGGGTATTGGTCTTGCATACCAAGTCGAGTTCTAGTCGTGGTCTTGATCTTGTAGAAAGTGCACGTAATAGGTATTCACGGCAGTTACATCTTAGTCTGAAAATTCTCTGTCCGTGATCTAAGTCGTTCCTAATTGAAGAAGTGACCATAAACCTTTGCTTTTTAAATTTTATAACGTTGCGTCGATGTTGCTCTCGTTGAAATTTTTATCACTCGTCACTTATCACCAGTTACCGATCTCTTCGTATTTGTGGAATGAAAATTAAACCACCGCCCGGCATTATTGTTGGTTAACCTAATGAAGAGTATTTACACCGATTACGTCATCAAATCGAGTTTTTCCACATTCGCAAGTTTATTTTTATTTCGAGTAATCGTGGAATTCAAAAAGTATGTCATTAAGAAATGTCTTTTTAATGTGCAGTAATTATCTTTATAATGACATTCAGTTAAAACGTTTATTTTACATCGACTGAACTACGAACACCGTATATGAGTGTTTATTCGGTTTTTCATTAACTGCTGAAACATATCTGAAAATATTTTATCCCGAAAATTACTTTTAATTTGATGAAAAATGGCACTGACACACCCATCGCAGACTATTTTTCAGTCTCCAGTAGAGTTCTTATTGACGACTGCTGCTGAGTGGTTGCCATTTTCCTTCGAAGTTTTTGTGATTCTAATTATATTATGAGGTACCTAATATATGTTTAGTTTACCTAAACTGAGATGCAATTTGTTATCATCAAATTAAAATAGATTAGTCGATGGAACACGTAAATATTTATCTGTAATAGTTCTTCTTATTCTGGTCAGAAATTAGTAATAATTGCCACGATCGATATCTAAGATAGCATATAGTAATGAAAACTTTAAAACAAGGAAAATGATTGTAGGTACTAATAATTAATATATAAAACCCGTTTCTTTTTTCCAAAAATTTACTATCTTTACGTACACCATGGTCAAAACTTCATTTTTTCCATAGTTCAAGTACTGAAATTAAATTGATTTCCTCTCTAAAGTTATGTAGAAAGTTGTAGACATTTTATTTTTCCCTTCATTCCTTTTGAGTAGCCTGTTTTTTCAGGTTTGATATGAAGTACATTTTTTTCCACTATTAAGAAAACAAGCAACGATAAATATTCTGGCTTCTGAAGGACATATTTGTGATGTTTCCAAATCTGCAATAGTAATTTAAATGGGCTCAAAATTAATAGTCAAAATCAAAATCACAACCAATCCTCGACTATGCCAGACAAGACCAAATCTAAAATTTGAATAAAAAATACTGAAGTCAGAAAAAACAATAAAATATTCACCATCTTGTTCAACAAATATTTTGTAATAAATGGTGTTTGATTTTGTTTCTTCATTATGTTTTAGAAGGACATAATAAGTCAATAACAGTAAAAATCGAATGAACAAGTCTGTGAATAGGACCAAGATTTAACTGTGCAAAACTATAAAACCATGACCAATACTATTTTGCTTCGACTATAATTGTAATACTGAACCAGTAAAGCTCCATAAGACCAACGTACATTCTAATGTTAAGACATGCCAGCGTAAAAGTAGGCAATCCTAGCGAACCTTTTGCGTATTTTCGACATTTTGCTTGAATTCACTAATTTAGAATACATTTGATAAATACATCCCTTAAATTCACAAGGATAGCGCACATAAACGTAGTACAAAGACGAGAGCTTCAATACTGAGCGTTTTTTAGCATCTGTGGTCTGTGACGTCAATTTTTTTATTATCATATTTTTCCATCTTTTAATTTTTGTCTGTCCTTATGGCATTTTGTAGGGGAATCTTCACCTCTGTGCAAAAATTATATTATTTTGGAAAGATACAAGAATTAGGTAAATTTATACTGATTATTTATTTATATCATCAACTTACTGCTGCTAAACAAAAACATAATTTCAGTATTTTTGGTGGTAAATCCACTGAAATTTTGCCAACTTTTGGAGAATCCAAAGTTATAGAGAGGAATTGCGAGAGAACTACTGAAATTTTGCAGAAACATCGAGGTATGTTAGTTTGAAATTCTGTGAAAATTTGGCTGAAGTTCTACAAGTGATTTTTGAGATATTGCTGAAATTCTGTTAAGATTGAGTGATTGAAATGATATTAAAATGAATTCAACTTAATTTCGAAATTTCAGAAATATCTCGAAAACCATCCGAATGATTTCAGCCAAATTTTAACAGATTCTTCAGCTAGCATACTTAGATTTCTCTACTAAATTGCAGCTCTCTACAACCAATGGTTCTCTCGCATTTCCTCATCGATAACTTTAATCAAATATGGAAAGAATAAGAACTTAGTTCTATATACTCCTGAAACCCTGAGAACTGTGAATAATGTTTTTCTTCTTGTATACCTTATTATTTTCGGAGGCGATTGCTCTGAATTCACAACAAAAATATTTATTTAACACATTTAAATTTTCAATGTCCCATTTAAAGAAACTGAATATTGAATTTCTTGAATTTAATGAAGTTAATAAATCATATAATAAATAAGTTTAATTCTGTCAAAAAATCCAAAGTTATCCACAAATCAGAACCATTAGTTTCAGTGCAGAAATTTTTCAGAGACTTATGTCATTAAATTCAAATTTTGTAAAATAGGCCTCAACACCTCAACAGTCAACATTGCTCATTAGTGTGAAACAACAAAGACAAAAAAATCCAGAAAATAATGATGTCATAAACCATGGGTCCTAAGAGAAAGCTCAGTGTTGAAGCTCTCGTGTGCAAAGTATGTCAAAAGGTACACAATGGTTGCCTATTTAGCACTGACATGTCTAACCCTAAATCATTATTTTTAGGGTTTTTGCTTGCAAAAACCCTTTTAAAATCGCTGTTTTTCCTTTTCCTCCTTCATTATTCCTCAGCTTGAGTTCTACGTTTTTTTGTTAACTGTAAAAATAACATTTTCTATTTTATGACGCGTGGGGACTTGTCCCCATGAGACTCAGCCTCGGTTGACAAACGAAAAAGTTTTAACCCATTTCCAAAACCTCCATATTAAAGTTCATCGCACGTTAAAATAAATAGGCGCGACTACACTGAACAAATTTGTTTTGCATTTAACCACGCCACAAAATGACATCAGATTGTGTATATTATCTGTAGAGTGACAAGTACCTATGTATTTAGGTACATGCTGATTATCTACGGGACAGGCAGCATACAAAACCCAACAAACGCTCTACCCTTTGTCAGTGCTCTTGGGTTGGCTGCCCAGTGTCCAAATGCCCATTGAAGACGCTTGCGTACATATTTATTTGCCTGTGGGTATTCATACCCACATGATGATATCCACGAAGATTTATTTATTCATTTTTCTTCTTTTCCTTCTTAATTTTTTTCAACCAGTTTTTTATGTTTTCTTTTTCAACTGTGAAAAAATGAAAATAAAATTTTCATTCATTTATATGATGTTATCTGTGACCATTTATTTTTTTGATTCTAATTTTACGATAAATTTATGGAGAATGTGACAATTGACAATAATGTTTCAGTTTCAACTGTTTCGTCTTCCTTAAGAATTATTAAATGAAATATATAGCTATATCACTTCCTTTCAACAGTTGTCTTCTTTTTGAAAATACTTCTAAAATTTCTCAATTATTCGTATTTTTTCATTTCCAGTTTTCATTCATAGTTATTATTAATGGTGTCACCCTAGGGTCACTTTTCATGATACATAAAATAAACTAAAAAAAAAGAAAGAAAAAAAAATCATATTGTCTAGCAATGTAGCTTGTTTACTGGTCCAGTAGGTACCTATGTACTGTATAGTCAAAACCATTATCGTTTTGGTCTTGCTTTTGCTTGTCACTAGCTTCTAGTTTTTGAAGCGAAGTCGTAATACAAGTTTTCGAAAATTAATTCTCCATTTACGGAAGTTTTATCTTTCTGACTCTAGAAATGAAATCAATTCAAAAATTTTAATTATTTGAGAAAATTTTGCTGTAGTTTCTCAAAAATTGTTTGAAAAAATTCTATAATATAACTGGGAGAAAAGAAAACTTTTCCATTAGAGAATAAATTCGGTATAGGTAAACTTACCTGTGGAATACCTTGTCGTGAGAGATATTCACACTAGAAGGTCTTCAACAGTATTTGCGTTTTCTGCCACTTCATACAGTTAAGTATGGGAGAGCCAAATCCTCGGCGAACACTGGCGATTTTTGAGCCGGTTCTGAGAGTTTATATACAGGATTTGGTACACGCACACAGACACACATGCATACGTACATGTACGTAATTATGTCATGCGTTACATCGTTTCTTGTCTCCGTTGAGGTGATAAGAAACGACGCAGTGCGTTTGGTACCGGGCTGTGACATCACCGAGATCGTTATCAGGTAATTGATCTCGGCCCGTACAATGTATCTTACCTGTACATACGTACAGGTACGAACATACAAACGCACCAGTGTAAATTCGTTTAACATCATGAAGACGATTATTGCCGGCCTTTGGGCGGCGACTGTCGTCGAGGGGTGTGAGCTCCTATTACCTCATGTGAGTATTGTCCCCACATTACCTATACAAGTATTCACCAAAAAATTCAAACCGTGAAGAAAAAGTAGTAAATTTGAAACCAGAAAATAAATAGGTCGTCTAGACCTAAATATTCTCATCGTTTTGAATCAAGAACAATCTCGTACATTTTAGAATCACTTTCATTCCCGGTACTTAAGTGGTTTTAGTGAGTTTATCAACCTTTTTAGTAAGTAATTTTATGATGTAGGTAATAAGAATGTTGAATGATGTTTTATTTCGGAATATATCTTGATTTCTAGTTGCATACATCTAATTTTATTCCGTATCTAATTATTAATTTCAAAATGTTCAATTTTGTCAACCCAAAGAGACAACATAACATCAATTCTGGAAGACTAAAACACGTTGCTTATCATTAATCAGAGATTAAGGTAGATTACTCCATTTAAAAGTCTGTAATTAATATTTTATTCTTGTTTGTAAAAAATAAAACTCGAAAATAATACTTACGAATTGAAATTTTCTAATGAATATTTTTCTACCTATGTAGATGGGTTTATGTGAAGATAAGTTAACATTAAATTTAATTAAGCTAGAAAACATCTAAATTTAATAATAATTCTATTGACAAATAATACAAAGAAAAACTTCCGTTTTATGATAATAATCATTCGAATTAACGATTTTTAAGATCCCTCACACTTGCCCATCAAAAAATAATTGCAGAACTATTTTTATTTCAACGATAGCTTATAAATCAAATTTAATTTTAAAATCGCAGAATTTGTGGGCAGCTCGGTTGATGTTGTTGGTGAATATTAATTTTTATTAGTTTTTAATCAATTGAGGGCAAGAAAGTGCGGCTTTCTCTGCCTATTTTGTGGGAATTTGTTGGTGGTCGTTATACCTATAGCTATGCGTATGGTGAAAAAGAGAAGTCCTAATCTTCTTTCCCGTCTCTTTACACACAACTCTTCAAGAGCGTATCCAAGGGGAGGCAAATGGGACGATTACCCTCTCATGACTTCATTTGTTTTGCTAATTACTTTCAAAATTTGGTAAAATCTTTGTAGTAAATACGCGACAGCGGGTTCCATAGACGTTAAATTTCTTAAATTTTCAAAAGTGATACATTATTTTTGCCCTTCCCTTGAAGAAATCCTGGCTACGACCTCGCATCCACTTCCCAGCAACGCAACCATTGAACCGCCGCCGACAAACACATGCACTTTTTTTTATGTCAAGCTTGTCTTTTCCGCACTAAGGGGATTCCAGACCTCGAAGGCACGCCTTATCTTTGCTCTTTCCTCAAAACGATAGTGTAGCTACAATTCTTCGTTTCATAGTATCTCGTACATAGATGTAAACGTGAAGAATTTTTTTTGACGAAGATTATTACTTCACCATTGAAAAATTCATTGGTACACCACTGACTTTCAGAACCTCGAAGTACAATCTGATATTTTGTAAACAAATTTGTAAATTAAAACAAAATAAAAGTTATAAATTTTACTTAAATTCGTAATAAAATTAGGTATATGTATGAATTGTGAATGTTTAGAACATTTCCCACAAAAAGTAGGTACTCGTCGAAAAACATGCACTTCTACCAAAAAAATGTTGGAAAATATTAATTTTCAACACTCTCTACCAGAAAATATGTAAAATTAACAATAAAAAAAAATCCATCAGAATATTGAAAAATCTCTCACATTCGTATACATATTAATATACCCACATGATTTCTCTCTCTTTCGTCATATAAAACTGCAGTGATGAAGAATTAAAATTCGGCATAATATATCCAAATATTTAAACATCTATATACTATTTTTATGTAACCAAAAAAAAATCTCACGAAATAAGATCGGACTAATTTTTGAGTATACAAATTTTTTTTGCTCTTCTTTTCATATTGTACTCGATTTCAAGCATCTTCCGTTAAGAAATTCTAGTTACCATGTATAGGTATTTAGGTTTACTACATTATAGCATCCTCAATTGTTTCAGAATAGGTTATATATATATATGAATAAAATAGATACGTATTCGCTTACCTATAGATACTCCGTCTTGGTCAATTTTGACCCCGTATTGGTACTTATTTCATAGTACACTTTCACCACACTGACGTTCATTTTAAATAATTTATAGGTTTTTGACGAACTTTTCAAGTACCTAGGTAAACACAGCTATATAAATTTTTCTCTATTCCATCTGTATAAAAGTTCGTCGAAGGTTGAGCTTGAGCTATAAAACAAAAAATCTTTTTACTCGAACGTAATATGTCGCTGAAATTAAGTCAAGGAACTTCAAAAAATATAAAGGAAAAAAAAACGGAATTTTAAAGGGTAAATATGATAATATGATATTCGGGCTTAATGATACGCAGCTATCTTAATTGAGAGGTAAATCGTAGTTTTCTGGCACGCCAGAACCATGTAAAATATATGATCGTTTATTCTAGTTGGGCTATAGCCTAATAACGTAATGCCAAAGACCATGAACTATAAACCTAAAAGTGAATCACTGTCATTACATACGAGTGGATAAATAGTTGTTTGATGGAAAAAAAAAAATAAAAAATAAAAATAATAATAATAATAATAATAATAATGATAATTTATAAAACGTTAATCATAGATAACCACAATTTTCCGGTGTCAAACACCACAAACTGCTTAAAAAAAAAGAGAAACAAAAAGGAAAAAACTCAAGAAGTTTCCGGTTTGATTATTTTTTATAGTCTATCTGCAAGGAAGCGCACATGCAGTCTCGCCAGAACCTGTTTATCTGTTAATTGTTTGCATAATACCATATATATTATGGGTAATCCTGTACTTGTGTACCGTTCAGCGTACCTAGGTACCTATACTAAATATCTATAGGTACATATTTTTATGTAGGTTTTGAAGAAAATCTACATATTAAAATTTATCTGGTATTGAGATCCACTGGTGAAGGTAAGTTGGTTTTTCGTCTCATGACCTCAGAAAAATTCTAGCACTATTAGCTGATATTCGTATATACATATATACACACACACACATACATACATACATGTACATTATATAAGTATATACTATATATATATTTCTATTGAACTCGGTAAAGGTTGCAGTTTTCATCCGATAGTCTTGAAATTTGGTATACGTATTTGGATCTGCAAAAGAAAAAATCCTAATGTTTTTGGTCCAGATTGGCCCTATGGTTCGGTTACTACATTCTAATATGTTTGATTTCTGTGACTTTAATGGTTCTAAAATGCGTAATTTTTAACCAGCAATCAGGAAATTTAGCACAAACATTAAGCCTATATGATAAATTAAAGTTGCTTTATTTGTTGCAGCATCACGTCTCTTCCACTTAACGCATTTTCTTACAATTTTGGCTTCATGTATACGCCTGTCTTTAGATAGTTTCTGTGAAGTTTCATTTTGAAAGTTTCATTTTGAAAGCTTCATTCTAAAAGCTGTAATCAAGCTCGAAAGTTGCAGATCTGAACCTGTTCTTTTCAAAGTTATTTATCAAACCGGCCAAATGATTTTTATGCCAGTATCAGTTCTGAGAAGTATAAACTCAAACAACTTAAAACTTTAGTCAAGTTCCAAAGTTTTCGTCAATAATCACGCAGTTTTCTACACTTACAAAATATAAATAGAAGTCAATTTTTTTTGTAGCAGAATGCCGCCCCCTCACCAGACAAATTTTTTAATAATTTTCATCCCTCGTGGGTTCCTAATCCTAAATGGTGTTTTAGAAGTTTAGTTTCAAAAGCTCCATTCCAAGAGCTGTAATTAGATTCAAAACATTTCACTAATAGTTTGAGTTTCTACCCTGTTCTGTTGAAAGTGAGTATTTACTTTTCTTTTATGGTTGTACTGTGAATTTTGAGAGAGGAAAACTCAAAAAATAGAACTGTACTAAAGTTTGAAAGTCTTCTCTAAATTTTTTTGTTCTGAACCTGTTCATTTGAGTTTTAGTCCTTCGGGTGTGTATTAAACTCAAAACACCGAAAGACTGTAATCGAGTTAAAAAGTTTTCACTGAAAGTTGTAGTTTTGAACCAGTTCTGTTGAAAGTGAGTATTTACCTTTCTTTTATGGTCATATTGTCAGTTTTGAGAGAGGAAAACTGAAAAAATAGAGCCGTAATCTGGTTTGAAAGTTTTCTTTAAATTTTTTTGTTCTGGACCTGATCTTTCGAATGTAAGTCCTTCGAGTGTGTATTAAACTCAAAAAACTGGAAGCTTATAATCGAGTTGAAAAGTTTTCACTGAAAGTTGTAGTTTTGAACCAGTTCTGTTGAATGGTAGTTGCTTATAGCTGCCCGAAAGGTTGGTAATGCAGCTTGTATATTATATTCCATCATTCTGCCAAAAATATTTTCAAACGGCTCAATGGTTCGTGCGTAAAGGTAATTTGAAAGAATCTTAAATTATTGTTAAGAAAAGAATATAAAGTCCACATGAACCAAAAAAGGTGGTCAAAATCAGGCTTGCTTTTACTTAATGCGTCAAGCAATGATTTAATAACTTACGTACCTACACGTGTTGTAATACACTGTTCGTTCTTTCACTTCATTTTAAACGCAATATTTACTATTTACCCATCGCATTGTTCAAAATAATTTTCATATATTTACTGTGTTTAATTTCATCAAATTATATTATATTTCAACAAATTACAAAATATGTTTTTAACCAACTTGAAACTTTTCGTGTAAAAATAATTTAAAAATTTCTTAAATTATCGCTAACAAGAAAAGATATATTCTAGAAGGAAAAAAAATCTGTCATCAAAAACAGTCTCGATGTTATTTTATTCGACAAGCAATTATTTATTAAGTTTAATATATAATTCAATTTCGTCAAATATTCATTTTTTATTTTTTATTTATTTATTTTTGGTTTGGCAAACCGTCATTTTCTAGCGTTGTTTGCTGCACCATAGTGTTTTTTGTTTTTTTTTGTTTATGTTTGTAGTCGGTCAGCGTTCACGAAAAAAATATTACAGCACTCGGCACATTCGAAACCGATTGAGAATTCGACAATGTTAAATATTCGATTGGGTTATGTTTCTTTTCTTTCCTTTGTTTTTTTTTTTCTTTGGTAATGAAGGAGAAAAAAAACCGAAGCACCTTTCGCGCTGTTGAAAAATTACAATATTCTTTTTTATCTTACGACTTATGAAATTTTTGTTCCTTCGATACGTGCTCGTGCACATTTATGACATAGGTGTACTCATGTACATTCACGTATTCGTATGTTTCAATTCGTTGGTTAATGAAGACTGCTAATGATGACAGAAGATGACAAGTTGTAAGTCAAAGTTTCAAAACGCAGATTATGATTTACGAAGTATCAACACAGTATGTACGCGGTCTACACCAGTTACAAACTTTTCAACGTCACTTTTGGTATTGCATGATTTCCAGTGGTTAAATTCAACATGTAGGTGGTTTACGTGAAAATACATATTACTACCATACAGCCGTTAAGACATTTATAATATGTGAACACTTTTGGTGCGGATCGACCAGACCGTACTTCAGGTAAAGCTTTTTTTTTCTTTTTGTGGGGACGTTTCCCTCTTTTCCTCTATCAGGGCTCGGCCCTGCGTCAACAGACGGGTCGCAGACCAAAGTCCGCGACCCATACTAATTGTGCATTGCACGTTAAACAAATTACATCGTCTGTATGCACTCATACAGACGATTTGTTTCTACGTTTACTGTGAGACGGTAAACTGAGGTAAGTGAGTATGTATTAATTACATACGCACTGACAATCTACGTGCTGCGGTCCGTATAAGGTACCGCCTCGCCTTTGAACGATTGCCCCAGTTAGGAAGTACGCTTAGTGTATGGTTAGGCATTTTAAACCAGCTGGCTACCGGTACCGAGAAATAATTCAGTTGCCCCGCACGTATACCCCTGTCTTCCTCTTAGGTTCCATGAACCCCGTGTAGGTAGCATCTACCTACACTTTTTTTTTCATCAACTTTTCTTTTCATAAAAACTAACCACGTGTTTATGTTTTCTGTTTTTTATTTCATAACTTTATTATATTTCTTTGGATTTCTTTGAAATTATATGAATATTTAACATTACTTTATCATCTTAATTAATTTTTCATTTCAAGAAATAATGCTTTTAAATTTTACATTGTCCTATATTTTTTCAGCTACTAACAAATTTCATACAATCATAACATACCATTAATGCATATAAACTTATACAGACAATTAATGTGACCATCAAAATTCATAATTCTTTTTCTCGAAAACCTACTTTTTCCAGTGAGGCTTGCTGCGCTAGAGTCTTTTAACTTTAATTCAATCATACCTAAAGACATTATAATAAAAATGATCGCAAATTTACCACGAATTACATTTTAGGAAATAAGGAATTTAGAAATTAGCACTAAACTCTCGTTATTTAAAAAATTTTTTAGAATTAGTTCTGTGCTTTGACTATACAGAATTAACATGGACTGCTATTTGATTGAAAAATACGTACAAAATTTTGTTATCAATTGCCAAGACATAGGAGGAAAAAGTTAGTCGGGTTGGGTTGATAATGATTTCAATGTACTTGGCGCGGTAATTTTGTTTAGAATAGAAATTATGAAAATTTAATTTAATACCATAGAAAATGCTTAAATATAATTAATTCAGTTCAACCTCAAATTTCAGCAATATTTTACTGTTTTACAAATCCTTATCATACCCGACCCGACTAACTTCATCTTACATCTTCAAACGTCATTCTTATCACAAATAGCAGTCCATGTTAATTCTGTATAGTCAAAGGTTCTGTGGTTACCAATTTTTGCGACGTTGCAATTTTATAACTTCACAACTTGATAAGTAGAGTTGGCTTTGCTGGAGAAAGAGAATAACGACGTGTGTTAGAAAATTGGAGATAACGTACTATCAATAAAGAAAATGCTTCGATCTAATAAAGGGCGCATATAACTCGATTGTAACGAGAGGGGGGTTGTCCACATCTTCAAAATCTTCGTCTAACCTCCAAACCCCGAAACAATACAATTTTCACAAAAGGTACACATACTGTTTTTAATTTCTTAGGAGCCAAAGGAAGTCTAGATGCCAAGAACCACCTTTATATACGCCCTTGGATCTTCATAACATCACTACTTGTGACCTTCGCATGATCATGTTGTACTTTTAGCATTCGAAACATTAAGTACCTACACCTATTTTTATTATTTAGAACAATTAAATGACTTTACTCAGTTACCAACTACTAGGTAAGTACTATTAAGATTCAGTGATGTTAAAAATGTCTGAAATACGAAAAACCTTGTTTTCAACCATATTATATTGTCCCACCTTCTTATATGAATCATCGTACACAATTTTACAAATAGGACCATATAGACATTTTCTCAGAACAAAGCACATAGGTATCGATAGAAATGATAGTTTTTTTCTTCACCAGAATACGTAATGGCTGTCAAATAATGTAACGATAATTCGTTATTACAATTCATATTTACCATAGAAACTTACATATACGTATTCTACCAACGAGTATGAAATACACTCGTACTAAAAATTAATTTTTAAACATTGTATTCTTGCGAGTAAATCAGATAAATTTGATCGAATGTGATTCAATTATTAACACAGCAGAATACAAGTCCTCATTACATGATGATCATTGAAAGATTAAAATGAAATAGCTACCTATAGTAAGGTTCTTCACTAGCAGGTATGCGCATGAGAGTGATTAGAAAAGAATCGCCATTTTGTGTTATTATATACACATATAGTAATAATAAACAATGTAAAATTCATGAAAAATCGAATAACACAAGATGGCTGCTCATCTCTTATCATCCTCATGCGCATACCTATAGGTAAGCAGGTACCTAACTTAAGAAAACCTAAAAATTTCTATGGTTCTCTTCCATATTCTCAACAAATTTTCAACATTTGAATCACGGTACCTACGAGTTGTGAAGTTATCTGTATTATACGAATACTACATATAATTTTTTTTTCTTTTTTCAATCTAATCAACGAGAAAAACAAAAATATGAAGCAAATTATAACCTCGTAAAAGATACAAAAAATCGGCAGGTGTTAAAAACAAAACTTGCTGTCATTTAATTTAGCTTTGCATTATTAAATTTTGGAGAAATTCAGAACTGAGATTCGTAATTTAGTAGTCTAATTGCCTCGATAAAAATTTCACGTCTCCTCAGCAGCTATAAGGTACATTAAGAAATTTCCTTAAGTGAATAAACTTTTTTATTTGAAATTTCAATCGAATATTCCAATTCTACTTTCCTAAAAATGTGAACCACAATTCTTATGTTTCGGTTTTGCGTGCTTCTACTCTTTCATCCGAGAAATTTAATTTCCTTATATTAACTAGATAGGCTGCACGTGACATTTCCACAAGTAGTTCGCAGAATAAAAACACACCCCACTCTTTTATAATAAAAATAACTCGCCGTGTAACAACAATAATATTCTTATAAAGACTATAAATAATAGAAGTACACAAATTTCGAACGAATGATTTGATAACCTGAAGTTTTCCAATCAGTTTGTACCTACGTTGCAGGTACTAGCCTAATATTTTGAAGCTCCGACTAAAATAAAATCTATTTTTATTTAGATAAGATTAGGTACCTACTCAATAAACGCAAAAGTGAAACTACCTACTAGTGGAATAAATCTAATTTCAAAATACGTACATCTCAGTAACAACCTATACCCGAATAGATATTAAATTTTTTTCAGCACCTCAGATTATTTCGAGTAATACATTGGCGTAGCCTACGAAAATGGTGTCTGAAAACTGTTCAGACATTTAACAAAAAAATATCTTTCTTGGAAAATATTCTCATCACTCGGCAATTATCAGAAAAATATTACCTAATTCTCTTTTAATTAATTAGGATTAGGAGTCGAAGGAAGGATGAAGTATGAAATTTAGTTGCAGCCTCTCATTTTAATTAAGTACCTACCTGATCTTCTGCGATTCTGACTTCGTAATAGTACAGTTACTTCTATACCTACGATGCAATTGCTTTTTACAGTATTGCTGGAGAAATCATAAAAAACAGATTACACTTGAAATCGAGAACAAAAAAGGAAAAAAGAAAGGTTTTATTTGAAAATACATCTATCATATATATGACATAATGCACTTAGCATGATTATCAATTTTTTGCGTCTTCTTTTCTAACAGTGTCCACTTATATGTTCACGAAAATAAATTCTAATCTCTTCAACGATAACAGACACACACTCATACATATATATATATATGTTTGTGTGTGTGTGTGTGTGTGTGTGTGTATATATGTATGTTATATTTTTTAGTTCTCATTCTTATTACACTCTATACCAACATCAGGTATGAGACATTGCAAATCTCATTGTAAACTAGTCGGTATTCGGTACAGGTGAAAGTCGCCTTAAATAAACGCTCTCGACCACAAAAAAAAAAAAAATCTTCGAATGTGACACTACAACGCATCGTGTCTGAATTTATAAATTTTTATAGCATCGTAAGCGTAATAAAATGTCACAAAATAAAAAATTGAAATTGATATTATTGATGAGTTGAAATAAAGTTCTTATAGCTGCACGACCCACCACATCGATTAAATAATGACAGGTTTTGAAAGATATACCTATATAGTACACCTATATGATACTGTTCCTGTCGGAGTATATACCCAATGCGATTGGGAAGTCATTAATATGTAGCCGTATAATTTCTCCGTTTTAGGAATGGTTTCGGCACAATTTCGACAGCAGTCTCCACAGTCGTTACAACTGCAATTTCAGCAATACCAGTTACAACAACAACGTCTACAAGCAGCCGCTGAAAAACCACCATCGCGTCGACCTGGAGAGAGTATTCAGCAACAGTTTCAACAGCATCGACAGACGAAACAACAACAACAACAACAACCATCACCGTCGCCTGCGGATGCCCAACAAAATAATCAAAAACCACCGCAAGTAACGTCGGTGCAAGATTTATTTAATACGACGTCGTGCGTTGATCCACCTTTTAAATGTCCTCATCCGAGGATCCAGTTTTTCCTTTACACGAGGTACCTACGCAGATATATTATACGCGCGTTCGAATGTGAATTATGCAAATAGGCCTAAACACGAAAAATAGGGGTTGGATCGAACTTCGAACCGCGTAGTACCTAGCCTAAACGTTTTTTTCACCCTTCGTTTAAAGGTCGACGCAGCAAGATCCGGAATTGCTAAATACGAAGGACCAGGAATCCCTTTATTCTTCGCGATTCAATCCTAAACATCCTACCAAAGTTATAATTCACGGATTTCAGGGAGGGCGTAATTTGTCTCCCAGCACTGATCTCAGAAAAGGTAAGTAAGATATTTTTAAAACGATTTGCTTTTTTCGAAAGACTCTGCGAAATCTGAAGAAGACATAAAGTAGTTGTGACCCTAAAAAGTTTAATGAGTCCTGTTCATTTTGACGAGTGCACAACCGCAAGTATAAGGTAAATATATACGTATATAATTATGGCAAATAAGTTTATTTCAAGTGCAACCAACTATTGCTTGGAATGTAGATGATTTGTAAAAATTGAGCGATCGAATTTGTTCTATCAACATATTGTTTGAATATTGTCGATGACATGACCAAGAAAAAACTTTACTATCCTCGATCTTTATGGAATGCAGCTTCAATTTCTTCTGTTATTGCATTGGTACATATGTACAAACATTTTTTCTACGAAAATAAAGCTATTGTAACACTATTGGAAAAGACCTTTCAGGGGGTGAGAAATTAAAAAAATCATTTTTTGCAACACTTACCCCAAAAACAGAAGTTTTTTGTCCATATCAGCTTAACTGTATGTAAAGTAGGAGATTTTAACCTGTGTAAAAAATCTAAATTTCGCGCATGCGCAGCTTGATACTTGGTTACATGCATATTGCGTAAACACTATGTCTTATCCAACATTACAAAATTTTTGAACTTCGTAAATTCATGACAAACTGACTGTCAAGTTGCTTATAAGTAATAGGAATACCTACATTGCCTCGCAGATGCGTATGAATGCTTGCTTGTGATTGGTTCATTAGCACCAGTGTGAGGCACAGATCTTTTAAAATTAGATGGACAGATCAACAGTTCGAACGATTGCCATCTTACATCGTGATGTTAGATCATTGGATCACTTCAAAAAAAAAATCTAATTTTGAGATCTAGATCGCCATTTTTCAGATATTTTAGATCTTTAGATCTACAAATTAGATTGTTTGTAATAAGTCAAGTACTCAAATCAGATAATTAAATCATATAATGATAAAAATAAATTAATAAATGACTCAAACTTATTATTCTTCTTTTAATTTTGTCCTTTTTTCTCATTTTTAAATTCTCACATGGTGAAAAGAAGTGATGGAGAGAAAATTGGGAAGCAATCTGAAAAATCAGGAAATAATCCAGATCGCCATCTAATTAATTAGATCGAAATCTACGTCACCTTGTTAGATTGATCTACAGATTGCCATCTAGATTACAATATTGCCAAATTTTTAGATCATGATCTAGATCACTTTGATTGATCTATCGCCCTACGCTGATTAGCATTTAATAAGAAAATTAATGATGTAAATGCTTTTGACTGATTACTTTAATATTATAAAAATCGTATATATTGAATATTAATTTTTTTCTGTTTTGGCCTTTTTTTTTTTTTAATAGAACTCATTAAACTAAATGACAGAATGAAAAAATAAAAAAATGAAATGAAATTATTAAAAAAATAGGAAAAAATTATACAAAAATCAACAGCACTCGAAGGACTCAATCCTCTCACCTTCCATATGGAAGGAAAGCATTTAGCCACAGCACTACAATTACAGTTAAAAATTTACGAATACTTTTAATATTCTGCCTGTGATTATAGTCAAAGAAAAGAGATGTGGTAACATGTTTTTGCTCATCTCGGTTACAAAAAGGAATTGCACGGCTCAAACGCTCAAGTAGATTTGTTTTATTTGCCACGCAGTGTCGACACCAAGGGATGCTATTTCGCTCTTGCAAGATAAATGCACCGATTGAAAAGCGGAATTAATTCGAAAGTAACAAAATAGCTTCCCTTGGTGTCACCCCTGTATTGTTATTTTTGATAAATAAAACATAGCTATTGCAACCAAGAAATGAAAATCACATGTTTTGACACAGAGGACATTTTTTGTGGCAACATCGCCGCTATACCTAGCATTTTGGGAATTGCTGGTAGATGATAGGTACTAGAAAAGTTATTTTTGCCGGATAAACCAATAATCAATATAATCAGCATTTATCGAGTGTAAAATCAATAAGCAGACTGGTTTTTAAAATTTTTAAAATATTTAATAATATTGTTAATCAACACAGCAAAGGCTATGAAAATTATCGAAAAATAAATTCATACGATATTATGTAAGAAAATATATTTACATACAGTGTCAGAATTTTGAGTAGGTATAATGTCTAAAGAGTCCAAACATAGATAATAATTTACTAATATATTGTGAAATCCATATGCCTGTAAAGTTATGTTTCTTGATCTCTAAAATCAAAATTGACGTACGATTTCTTTCTAGACTAACATTTTTCTTTCGATATGTTGCACCAAACGATCGAAACTCCCTGCATATAAATGATGCAAAAATAAAACTATAATCAGGAAAGCTATGCATCAGACTATAATTCATACTTTCCTGCTAGTGGTGGGAAATATCGATATTTTTCGATATTTTTTCCATTCCTAATTCCCACCAATAATTTACCTATTGATAATATGCCAATCTCATTGTATTTTCGAAATTTTGTTGATAAAACTGAGTGAAACTTGAGAAAAAATCAAGAAAAAACTGATTAAAAATATCGATATTACCTGGGAAAATATCGATATTTCGGCGGAAATATCAGTAGCTATTAAAATTTTTCGCACGAGTAGTTTTACAAGCGTTCTGTTCTGCTTCAAAAAAAATGAATTATATTGATAGAATATGATCATACAGTTGTTTGACTACTAGGGAGTCGTAGAACTCATCTAAAAATTCTGACATTGTTATTCCAAGTAGTTTAGCACAGCGATAGGTGTTCTTGGGTTAACCGTTGCCCCATCGTATTTAAAAACGTGAAAAATGTTAAAAAAACAAAATAAAAAAATGAAAAGTGTGAAATTATTTCGAAAGAAAAAACAGAAAAATAAAGTTCATGAACCCTCCCCAGAAGAGAATTCTCGTTATGCCAATGGTAGACCATATAATTATACATAATTAACCTAGGTATTCATTTAGGTGTAAATTTCATAACCTTTTACTATGTTAGATAATTATTAATTTATCCTCCTTTTAAGACCAGTATAATTTTATTTTTATTCAATCACTGACCGTTGGTTTATCAGACAAAAATAATTTTTTAGGTTGCCTATCATTCTAAATTCTCACTCTAAGCCTAACATAGTGAGGTGCCACATTCCATAGAAGCTACTTTTTTATTCATATCGAAAATACAGATGATGAGATGAATAACTGCAGAAAGGAAACAGTCCAGGAAATTACTCAGTAGAATAAACAATTAATGCACCCACATTAAACTTTTTAATTGGATACAGTGATGCCATGTTGTTATTTTCTTTATCGCTACACGATACAGAACTAAACAGTAAGCTCTAATCCGAAGCAATAAATTTTATTTAAATTAAATAAAATATGTATTAATGTATAGATTAGAAAAAATTGAACTTTAAAATAAATAGAAAAAATAAATTGCTAAAAATGAAAAATAATGAAGCAGAGTGTTTCGATGTAAAATAAAGATTTGCTAACGGCACTCAGCGTTCCCAAGCGGTCACCCATCCAAGTACTTACTGAGCCCGATGCTGCTTAACTTCGGTGATCGGACGAGAACCGGTGTGTTCAGCATGGTATGGCCGTTAACGGGGTTTGGAGGTTCCATAAATTGTATTTAACGATTAAAATTCATTTCATAAAAATTATTTCTTATAATTTTCATATCTGAATGCAAGAACTATACTTAAGTATCAACAATGACTTGAGAATTACTTACGTTAATAAACTTATATCCATACATCGTGTTTATATATAGATAAAATTAATACAGGAAAAAATGGAAGAATTACTTAAGTATCGTTGTGCCTTATGAACCTCCAATAACGATCATCAAGTTATCAATAACGGATACAGTGGGGGAAATATTCCATTTCCCCCAGACGTCAAAAAACGTAGAAAAAATTAACTTAATTCATAAAATGAAAGTGGGATCACGGAGTCCAGGTAAAAACTGTCAAGAATTTGTTGAAGAACAAAAATAAAAAATAAAATAGCTCGATTCCACAAAAAATTTTGTCACCCCCACTCCAGAATTATGCTCTAGCCCGCCACTGAAAAAATTGTTGGTTGCAGTAGCCGCTCAGTGATGAAAAGGGGCCAGGAAGAAAATGCAATACGCTCACTGAATTCTGTGATCTGTGTACCTTACTTATGTGTATAAGTCATACCTGTATATGAAATACGTTGTGTAATGTAAACATATTCTCACTCATCCTCATCAGCAAGCATAGCACTTGCTATTGAGAAACAAAATGGGCTATAAACCAACCTCCCCAGTTAAAATTTAAAGGCGTTATGGAACTTTTAGAAAAAACATTATTTGCGGCATTAAAAGAAGAAAATGCAACATAGGTATTGTCTAAATGTCAATGACATTAGGCATTAAGGGTTTGAATTTTTTTTTTGTGGGTAGTACGGGAGAATGATGAGCACTAATAAGTTTGAAGTCCTTGTGGGAAAAAATTATTTATCCGTCTCCGGAGTAAGAAAATTATAGACTTTTTACATAAGATGGTATTGGAGTAGAAACGATTTAGGCGGCTCAGTTAGGCCGAAAACAAATGAACAATAAACCATTTTCAAGACGTGAACCTTCTTAAAAATTTACGATCCATCAACGGTTGGTTGAAAAAATTCGGTACGTACTGAAAAATAATTTTTCGAGTCTCCCTTCCCCATGTCTTCAATAGAATAGCCTCCACGAGCCTTAAGCCGGCACTGTTCAAACCTGTAGCCGGTAGATTATAGGTCACGCAGCTAGAATAAGTTTAGAAAATATTTTGTTAATTTGATCATCACATTTGTCATTGTAGAATGCGATTGTTTGCCCAGAATATAAAAAACAATACAGGCGTTTAATTTTTCCATAATATTGTAAAAGATTCTAAAAACGACGTTTCGATGAAAATAATACCTTAATGTAGACTGTTTCATTGTTACAGCCGCTAATGTTAGGAAATAATTTTTGAGGCCGCCAATAAAGTATGGAAAATTTAGTAACCTTCCTGCTTCATAATTTATTATCTTCACTTTACATAAAAATTTTAAATTTTATTCAGTTGGACTTAAACTAATATTTTTGCTAAAATGAATTTCAGTCATTTTACTTATTTGAAAGAATACTTCATGTTACTCCCTATATCCTTGTCAACGGCCATACCATGCTGAACACACCGGTTCTCGTCTGATCACCGAAGTTAAGCAGCATCGGGCCCAGTAAGTACTTGGATGGGTGACCGCTTGGGAACGCTGGGTGCCGTTGGCGTCAATTTTTTAAATCTTTTACATAATTATTATTCAAATCTATTCTAATATTTTTCACTTATTTCTATTTCGAAATATCACTCAATACGTTACATTAACGCGTACTATATCCATTTTTACACGGTACCTGTTTGATTGGGGTGGAGCTTACAATTTTCACGTCGAGAAGGTAAAAAGTCGCATTTAAAAATAAATTTATAAATCGGTGTCTTTATCTAGGTAGTTAAATTGTTAAATGTAGGTACCAACATTACAATATATTACGATCTTGTATTAACAGTTTTTTGTTGTACAGAGTAATCTCGAATATCCAGATTTTTCTCTCCAGTTATTCATCACCTGTATTTTTGCTAAAATAATATTAAAGCGCAAAACATATATATTTTGGATTTTTAATATTCTAAACTATTCCTTAAGAAATTTTTCGTTTCCCTACTATGATACTAGGGACTACATGCGATGTTTTCACTACTATAATAATATTATTATTCTTCTGTTGTATGCATGAACATTGTTTAGACCAAGTATATATGTATGGATATTATAAAATCATTTTTTCCAATGAAACAAATTTCACAAGAAGAAAGGAAAAACGGTACTAATGGTAAAACAGCAGAAAATACCAAAAGTTTTTAAAATTTCTCCAACACGATTTACTGAAATTATTAGAAATTTTGTAATCAAATTAAATGAAATTGGTTTACAAGCTTAGTGTACATTTTAAATGAAAGGAGTTCTGATTTGAATAATTCCAGAAAATAGTGCTGAAGAAATTTTAAAAGCATTATTTTTCACTTTTTCGCGCAATTTATGTAGGTTTTGAAGAAAATTTGTATATTTAAGTTGATCTGGTATTGAGATCCAAGGTCGGGGATATGTTTTTTTTTCATCTCGTGACCCCAAGAAGTACATATACATTGGTATGCAACACGAGGTTGCTATATTTTCAGCCAGTAGTCTTAAAATTTGGTACACTTATTCAGATCTTGAAGAAGACAAACCCTATTGTGTCTGGTTCAAATCGGCTGGAAGGTCGTCGATACATCCTATTGTGTTGAATTTTTGAAGCTTTAGTGGTTATAAAATGCGTAATTTTAAAGCAACAGACACGAAATTTAATACCTATATAGACATTGAATAGGTATATTCTAACATTCTGCAAAATTTGGTTTCAATCGGCATACCTAACGGTTAATGCGGAAAAGTGATTTGAAAAAATATTCAACCATAGCTATAAAAAGAGAAGAGTATGATAATTCCAAATGAAACAAAGCTTGTTGTTATTTTATTTTCTAAGCAATAATTTAATAACTTGCGCTCGTATTTTATAATTTTTACAACACAATATTAGTCATCACGAATTTCCTGATACTTCATTAAACATAATTTTCACCCAGCATTCTTGCTAATAGTTTTGATATTTTAATTTTTTTTATTATATATCTACTCATTCAATTATTTATGCATTCAGATTTTTTTGTTCAAGAAAACCTGCATTTTCTAGCGAGGCTTGCAGCTCCAAAATTTTTTATTATTTTTTTTTTAAGTTGATTTCATTTTGTTTGGTTATAAGTAACATTTTTATAACTATTAACCTTTCTCCTGCCCAGTCTGTGATGACTTTAAACTAATAACTCGTTGTTGTATTTCGATTCACCACTTTTTTGCAGGGGCGGTGTCAAAGGGGTTGAAAGAGGACTGTCGCCCCACCGGAAATTTACTTCGCTAAGGTTCAAGTCCCACCCTGAAAATTGGAAAACAAAATTGGAAGATAACGAAAATAATGTTTATGAACCCAATATAGTTGATGGGCTAAATAATTTTCCCATACATCTAATATTTAAAACAAGACTTTTTACTTTTTTTTTGGTCCAAATTTCGTCAAAAAAAAACGTTATTTGGAATAAAAAAAATAGGATTTTTCTATTTGTGAAAATTTTTTCCTGATATGGCTGCATCATGCCCTAGCCGCAAGGACGTAGCCAGAATTTCTTTAAGGGGGCAAAAAATTTATTTGATAACCTTTTTTTTTTAACTCGTCACTTTTGAAATTTAGAAAGTTTGATAAATTTAGCATTTATGGAACCGGCTGTCGCATATTTCTAGTTAAAATTTTTTTCAAATTGTTAAAGTTATAAGCAGAAAAATAAATAAAAATTAGGTCATGACGTGTAACGGCCAAAAGAGGTGGTAATGTACCTAATTAGAACCATTTTCAGTGTTACACCATACACGAGATATTTAACACTGGACAAGCATTAATATCTCTATAATAATTTAAATATTCAATTTATCATCCACAACTATCGTGGACCTTAACGTATTTGAGAGACTCAATAATATTTACAACACAAGGTTGAATTAACACTTTTAATAAAATAATAAATTGTACGACAACAGTAGATCAATTAATACGTTAATTATTATACAATAAATTTAACATATGGGATTACAACCCTTTAGACAAGACTGCCTATAAACTAGTAGCTCTGTAAGAGAGGCTCTAAGTACTGAGTAGGAACTGTGAACTGTCTTATTCCTTCAAATCGAGGGTTTATATACTTGTTTGGGGTATGTAAGTGTACGTATCGGATAGGCTAAGTGAGGTAAGGGATTGTTATTATAAAGTTGTGCTAACTCGCGATATATTCGAGGGGCAGTCACAAGTAGGTCATGATAATACAGACGTTATATCTATATATGTAGAATTAAATACGGGTAATTTAGTGGTTGTTTACAAAGAGCTATAGGACTTTTTGGTATTTGAAAACGTGTGAACGAATATGTTCGTCATATTAAGAAATATACGAAACGGCTATCGCCTCCCTTGTTCCCCCTTGGCTACTCCCTTGCCTAGCCGCAGCAAAAAAACCATCTGCCAGACTTCACCCCAACCAGAAAAATTGTTCTTGCGTGGCTAAGTACTGATTTTTTGCGCTGCCTATAATTTCGAATTTTTGATTAATATTTTTCCTTCCACATGTATTTGCCCACTAAACAGATTTCCTTCGATCTTTTCTCGAATGACAAACCAACCTCTTCATGCTTTTTTAACGCTATATCTATTCGAATAGTAAATTAGTTTTTTCTTACTGAATGTTTCTTTTTTTTACTCTACCATAGGAGTTGCTCCAAATGAAAATAGGCTACTTCTAAAATTATCTGTCAAACTATAACTGACCTCAAAAATTGGTTCCTAACTAGCCATAGTATTTGCATCGAATACATAATTAAGTACACAGTACGGTTTCCAGAAAAATCATCGAGAAACTTTCGCTCCATCCGATATTTTTATCAATTTTATAACTTAATTACTCTTGAAAATCAACTGTTGAGTTGAAACTGTACTCAACCGCAGTATAACTACACAGAGACACTTTGAAACCCGTTTCGTATATTCGACAAAAGTTATAAGTTCATGGTTCAGCATCGACTGGTACAGGTTGACCAACACGTAAAAGGATGTTGGTTTACAGGATCCAGGTCACTCGATTTCTGTAATACCGTTCTCGTCATATCTCTTGTGATATACCAACATTCCCATAAAATTACTGGTAAATCCATAACAGTCTGACTTATTGAATAATCATTTACGTTGGCAAATTGCAGCTATACTGCGTCTACCAATCGATGTGTATTTAACTACTTTATCGATTACTGCCTACTATGTATAGGTGTACCCACAAAAATGATGAATCATTCCGATAGCCGGGCCACATTTTTAGGTTTTTATGGCTATAGGTACCTATGTGATGTGGTACTGCGGTTTAATTTATTTTCATTGTCATTACGCACGTGAGGGTGGTCATTTTTTCGACAATTTATAACTTTACTATTTAACCAAAAATTCCGAAATCACATTATCGCCCGCTATAAGTACCAATACGTAGGTATATACTTACGGTCTTACAGTTATTTGATCATCGTGTGGCTCACTCTTCTTTTTTTTATCGTTGGCAAGAAAAAAAAATAGAATGAGAAAATCTAAATTATGAAATACAATTGGTAATTTTAATTTTTTATTTTTTTATAATTTTTTTTTTTGTTACATAATGACTAAGTTTTACTGTCGATTACGTATTGTAATGTTGTTGTATGATGTGGACTAGAGAATTATCTTAACCATACAGGTAGGTACCTACGTACTTTTTACCAGGTTCGCTCGCAAACGCGGGGCATTAAAATTGACCTCACAAAAGGGTTAAGGGTGGGAATTATGAAAATTTTCCGTTTCATGACAAAACTAATGATACCATTTTCCCATTTTGACCTAATTTTTTTTATTCATGTATAAGTACATACCGTATATTTATAATATATAGATATGTATCGCCTAAATTTTTGGTTCGCGGTTCTGAGAAAACTATACAAATGGAAAGGAGTTGAAATTTAAATAAAAAGTAGTTTTATACAAGTAAGTCAAAAAATCTTCTCTCCAATCAAAAGGGTCTTGTAGAACTCATCCAAGGAAGCAAAAAAGTTTTTACTATATGGGTGAATGAAAAATGCAACTTTATGAACGAGACTGATGGTAAAAAAACAAGGTTTTACCAATGAGACTTCACAACAGACAAAAAAATAACCAAACAAGAAAAAGGAAAAAAATTATTTGTTTCCCTGTTTGAGGATGACTATTTTCATATAGTTCAAATAACAGTAATGAGCCAATGAGGAAATTCAAAAACTGGGACATATTGATAAAATATTATCACTTTTTTCTTATTCACTTTTTCATTTTTTATAATTGGTACGACACATCGATACCAAACACATTTCTGGCATAGTTATTTTATAATTTATTAAAACTAAAATAACTAGAATAATTCAAAAATTAATGATTCAAAATATTTTTTCATTCACCTATATAGCAAAGTACCTTACTACACAGAGTTAAAAAGTCAGCGATTGCCACTCGTATGCGATTGTCACTTGTATACAATTGCAGTATTTGCCTTTGGCTTGTGCCGCAACTTCGCAACTTGTTTTCAATTTCTTACTTTCCTCCCTTGTATAGTAATGTACTATTATTAACATCTGTTTGGAAACTGATTGTTTTAAAGATACAGGCTCCCAAAGTTTCAAGTTTTTCATTTATAGCCACATCAAACGAAGAAGTTCAAAAAATTCTTTAAATTTGATTTTTCACGATGGCAACTTATTTTAACCATTCAGTACATGAAAAAATGTTCTCTTGACCAGGTCCTTATCTTTAATACTTACAGTGCTGAATATATTTGAAATTCAAAGTAAATTTAAAAACAATTTTCTCATACCTAATGCTCTTTTAAAAAAATTCTGAAAATAAAAACAAATCTGTGATCTTGTATTATAGGTACAGGACACTACTCATGCGTCATAAGAACTCAATTTGGTCCGTATGAGAAGCTGTATATCTCGGAAACAAACAATTTCCAAACCCATGTCAATAGGAACTTTTTGCTTCTCTCAATAAGTTCTAGACCCCTTTAATTAGAGAGATGATTTTTGGACTTCCTGTGTACTGTATAGGACCAGATTTGATAGGAGTTTGGTGCCTATTGGTTCAGTAATTTCCGACATGACTGGAGAACAGGAAAAATGGTTTTTCCTGGATATTGAAGAAATGACAAAAACGATCGGGCTGAAATTTTTAATAAGTTAGTTTCCACATAGTCACAGGTTTGATAATAATTTGGCGCCTATATGTTCAAGAGTTTCCAAGAAAAGAAGAAAATAAAATTTGCTGAAGAAAATTTCGATTTTACGTTTTTGAGAAAACTATGGAGGTGCAAATAATCCTTATATAGGATAAAAGTTGAAGGAGTTTGGTGTCTTTTAGTTTGGTAATTTCTGAGTAAAATATAGAACAAAAAAAACTCTTAACTCCCAGCAATAGGTACTTTTTCTAGAAAATGTAGTTTACTAATTTTTATCTACAATTAAAAAAACAAAATCCTTAATCTAAATTAATGCAATGTAAAAAATATTCCTATGACCCTTTGCGCTGTAAACACGAAAATATACTACAAGTATTACAGGTGACTTACTTTTCTGGAGAAATTTTTATTTTTGTTTTAGATTTTTCTCAAAAACTACCGAACCAATAGGCTATAAATTCCTATAAAACCTGGTCCTATACATATAAGACTATCTTTTGTGAAAATTTCATTCCTATTCCTTTCATAGTTTTTTCAAAACTGTAAACAAAATTTTCTCTTTTTCAGTACTAATAGGAAATAAACTTCCATCAGACTTGCACATGTGTAAGAACGATGTATCATGCAAATTTCAACAGAATCCCTTCTGTAGTTTCCTCAAAATCCTGTAAAAACCACTTTTTTAGGAATCTTCTGCTCTCCAGTTTTCTCAGAAACTACCAAATCAATATGCAAAAAACTTTTATCAAATCTTATCCTATATAAAGACTACCATCCGTGAAAATTTCAGTTTTATTCATCCCGTAGTTTTCTCAAAACTGTGAACCCAAAATTTTCTCCAGCAGTTGTTTCTTTTCCAGTTTTCTCAGAAACTATACTTACTAAACTATATATCGTGAAAATTTCTGTCCTATACCTTTCATATAGTTTCATCAAAATCTTTAAAAAAAACAATTTTTCAGGAATTTTTTGTTTTCTAGTAAGCACTAAACTTTTATCAGATCTAGTCTACATAAAAACTACATTTGGTGAAAAGTTTGACCCTATCCCCTTCGTAGTTTTCTTACAACCTTAAATCAAAAATTCAATTAAAACATACATGCATTATACATATTGTAATGGCATAATGTGGTGTTGGTTGGTACCTAATTAAACACTCTATGTGTTACACCTTACACGAGTATATCAGTATCAAACTGAATATTAATACCCCTAAATGTGATTGGTTTTAAATAATTTATTATCCGCACCCATATGATAGACCTTAACTTTCTGCAGTCAGTCTTTAAATAAAATCTAATATCACAATTGGTACTTTCAAATATAATAATTTTGTACATACAGTACAGATAAGTTTACATAATAATTCATAAAAAGATATCCACATAATAATCTACTAATCTGAATGTTTGGAATATCTGCATATCGTCTACATGAAACGTAAGTTTATATACACAATTGGGTGGAATAGTGTTCACTGTGATTAGTGTAAAATAAGTATTAGTGTGTGCATAATTGGTTAGGAAGAAAAAGAAGGAAGAATAATGATGTTGAAGAAGAACAAATTGGAAGGAGACTCGTCATAAAGTAGAAGAGTCGAATTCATAAACAATGCATTATTGTTTACATAATTCCACAAATTTTTGTTGGTGTGTAGGAATATATTTCGTCAATAAATCCGTTGCACATATGTCTATAAATGTATATAGGTATCTACATACAAAAAAAATAAATTAGATTAAAATGGGAAAATGAAATATTAATTTTCTTTGTTGTGAAACAGAAAATTTTCATCATCCTCACCTCTAACCTCATTTGGGAGTTCAATTTAATATATACCCCGTTTTCAAACAAACTGGGTCATACAAAATTGCTGGAGAAAATTCAGTCGGCTAGTGTGTTTCTTAAAATATCTTTTTCATATTTACAATGCAAAAGGTTCCAAGTGTCTTTTCTCCATTGCATTAATTTAGGTTTTCTTTTTTTTATTTTTTTATATTTTTTTTCATTTCTTTTTTTTTTTGAATTTTATTGTAAATGAAAATTGGTAAACTGCGTTTTCTGGAGAAGTATAGCTGAGCTGGAGCTTTTTTCTTCGTTTTACTTTTTGTTGAATCTTCTTGTTGAATGTGTAGATTTTGTAAAAGTTCAGTTGGACTATTGCTGGTCGAATAGTGCAATTTCATACTTTCCAGTAATAAAATAACAATAGTCTTGGTCATGGGTTTAGCCAGTGGAGTAGGGGACCCCGAGTCACCTAAATTTCAAAAATAAAAATAATTTTCAAAAAAAATTTAAGACCACCTCTATCTACTATTTTTTTTTGGGGGGGGGGTTGTTCCGAGGATATTTATATGAGCCCCCTAACTAAAATCCTGCCTACGACTATGATCTTGGTAGGTACTTACACTTGGATATAATGTAAGTGTGGGGACCATGTCCTCCCTTCTTTCGGGGCTTGGCCCCAGTCAACAGACTGCGGACTTGGTCCATCACCAAGTCCGCACAATTAAGTCTACGGACGTTAAAAAACAATTAGGCGCTCGTAGCACTTAGGCTAAACAGACGAGCAACGAAATTCGTTCTCTGTTTAGCCGACGTGTTACGAACATAGCCTAGCGCGAACGTGCATACGAATACGCACGTGCCACGGTCTAGGCTAAACACGAAACACGCGCCTATCTTCCGATACTCGCGGATGACGTGCGTGTTTAGCCTAACATATACACCGGCGATGCCTTTTGTTAGTCGCCAGTTCAGGAATGTTGTAAAAGGTTGGCTGCCTTACCAAAACGGTAACACCCGAACACGCAAGTCCAAATCAATTCGCCTGTGGGTTTTAGAGGTGAACCCACAGTAAGAAATAAATTTGATTTAACAATTTTTTTTAATCTTCTTTTTTTTTGTTTTTTTTTTTGTTTTTTTTTTCTCTTAAATGTTTTATATTATTTCTTTTAGCCTATTTCACACGAGGCGAATACAACATCATCATCGTCGACTATTCGTCATTGGTGCAGATACCGTGTTTGAGTCAGGTCGAATGGTCTCCGCGTTTCTGCGGCAAATGCATCGCTCAGTTGGCTTCGTATCTGAACAACCATCCGAGGGGTGTGACGCCGGATCGACTCCACCTGATCGGCTACAGTATCGGCGCCCATATCGCTGGCCTGACGGCCAACTACGTGACGAAAGGAAAGCTGGGACGCATTACAGGCCTCGATCCGACTATCATATTCTCGATGGGCACGACCGGTAATCGTTCGCGAGATTTGGACTACACGGACGCCAATTTCGTCGACGTCATACACACGGCTGCAGGCGTTTTGGGCCAGTGGGGTCCGAGTGGCCACGCCGATTTCTACGTTAACGGAGGGTCTAGTCAGCCAGGTTGTGCTTCCAGCAGCCTAATTGGTGAGTGTTCGATTACACGTAAAATTGTGCATATAGGCCTTCCATAACCTCCCTACACGCACAACTAATTTACACCTACAAATTAAACCAAAACATTGAGATTGGAGTTACAAAAATTTATAATTATTTGTCAGGGCTGGCGAGAGGGGGAAGAAAAGGGGGATTCCCCCGAGACCCGGATTCACTGAAACGGCCAGATAGGCCTTCTCAAAATGGTTACACCAGAAAAAAATCGAAAAATCAATTTGTGGAGACGGTATTCTTGATTATCCCTCTCTATAAGGGTCGTGCCCTACGTCAACAGACCAATTATGGTTACCCACAACCCATATAATAGTGCCTTGCACTTTAAAATACATAATTTAAGAATTGTTATCATCTGTATGAAATAATACAGATGATCAAATTTATACACCATTGGTGTAGCATTAAATTAGAGAGGCGAGTACCTACGTACCTAATTACTTGCCAATACCTTACATTTAGGGAGCATATATGCTACTCACCTGTCTATGTTTAGTTTCCGTTTGCTTTCTAGACCTGAGTACATGTTCAATGGCGGGGCTACCTGTAATAACCAGGCGTTGAACACACAGATCAAAATATTTTTGTACCTTTTGGATAGGCAATATTCCAAGTGAATAGCCGCACAATTGTTTACTAAAAATAGCTTTTTTTGAAATCTGGGCCCATTTTTTCTCTCTCTGGTCCTGTTATTTGTTACAAACATCACAAATGTCATTTACAACGTTTTAATTCCATTTAAGATAGGTAGGTATAAATAATTGTTAGTTGGTACAAGGGCTTGTAACCACAACCATAACCAGAATGATAACCACTAAAAACCTAAACAAATTAACAACATTGATTTAAGAATCGATAACCAAAACAAAAAAATTTCATTTAACCAATAACCACTTCCCAAAAAATGCTGAAATCATTATCCAGAATAATAACCAGAAAGAATCAGTTTTCATTAATGTAATGAAATATCAATATTATTGATTATTTTTTTCAAAAATTACTAATTATTTCCTAGAAAATTATTAACTATACATAATTTTATCCAGAAAAAAATTTTTTGTCTGTTTTACCCCAAATTTTGTCTCAACCAATAACCGGTAACCACAAGCAATAACCAGAAAAGTTGTTTTGGTTAACCAGAACAATAACCAGTAACCAAATAATTACATTTTTAACCAATAATCAGTAACAAGTAACCAATATAGATTTTTATTGGTTTCCAGTAACCAATAACTGCAAAAATATTTTTATTACAAGCTCTTGTTGGTATCCATCCTATATTTAGTTCATGTTCTAAATTTCAATGCGATGGAAACAAAAAGACAATTCTTGGTATTCTAAGGGACTAATGATCAGTGATGTTCCCATATGACTCCATACATTATGCTATTTACTCTCATGGTTATTTTCAAGAATCGTGGGTATACAATGTAATTGAATGGTAATTTTCATGAATGAGATAAGTCATATTCTTGGGCTATTCATTTAGACTTTTCACACTGCGTCAAACAACATGGTATAAAAAGCATTTGAAAATTGATTGTTTTACAAATCTGGTTTAAGTTGGAAATAAATTTCAAACAATTAGGTTGTATTAGCTTGAAGTGAGTTGTTTATGTTGGAAAAGGAGTATAAATAGAAACAATGTTTGGTCATTTTTAAATGCAATTACAAATTTTCTTGGCATATCCTGTTTTTTGTTTTGCTAGTTAAAATTTCATACTTACATATATTTCACAAATATGGGATAGACTGTGCCTCTCAACAAAATTTTGCCCCATATCTCTCTATTGGGTGAAGATTTATCATCATTCTTATCAGTATAGCTTTGTAAAGGGATTTTTTCCACATATCTCTAAAAATGTTGTTACCATTTCACATAGGACACATGAAATGGCAAGTTAAACTTTGTTTTTACTCTCCTGAAAAATTAGTTTTTCTTACTTAAAACGTTTTTGTAAATTACAGATTATATACTCTTCAGAAATTTGAGGTGGGTGAAAAAAATTTCAAAATAGTGATGAAACATAGAAAGGAAAGAGAAAAAAAAGGTGCGAGTTCTGCTGGAGATTTATTCATAAAGGATTGATGGGTAAACATAATAATAGTGTGGTTGTGTGTGTGTGTACGTGCATGCGAAACACATTGCACACACATACAACCACACATCCAAACATCATGTAACTCACACAACAAAGTTACAATTTATTGTAAGAGTTACAGTTACGCAAATCTGACGATTGTGATTCTTGTTTAGTTCCTACCATTGACAAAGTGCTAAGATGTTTACACATTAAAAATGAAAAACAAATATTATAAAACTGTAATAAAAAAAGTCAATTCAAACATGTTGCAGAAACAATTTTTAATCAGCTTATTTATTTGACTGATTTTTCATCATTTTTCATTGATTTTTTGTTTATTTTGTACAAGAAATAATAAAAATAAAATAAAAACTAAACAAACAAATAAATAAATAAATAAAATAGGCTAGGTAATGTAATTTCAATTTTATTTTTTAATATGGACCACCGTCAGAGAGAAGAGATGTGGCAACAGGGTTTTGCTCATCTCAGTTACAAAAAGGAATTACGCTACTTAACCATATATTTGTTGCATAACTTACGGTCAGTGTATTTACCCTAAGGAGTTCATTAAACTTTTAGAAGGGAAGAATTATTTCCAAAAAAAAAAAAAAATGTATGTTTACCTTCTGATAGAAAAAATTGACAGGAAATATATGCGGTGTCCATTGGTTCTGAGTTTTCGAGAAAATCGGAAAACAAAAATTCTGGAAAAGGGGTTTTTCCAGGATTCTAAGAAAACTACGAAAGGGATCGAGTTGCAATTTTCAAGAAAAATTATCTTCATACAACAAGTTTGATGGCAGTTTGGTGTTCATCAGTTTCGTAGTTTTAGAAAAAACTAGAAAATTACAAATTGTTGGAGAAAAATTTGTGATTCCTGCTTTACGAAAACTAAAAAACGAATAGAGCTGAAATTTTTACTATAAATAGGTCATAATTATGTGGCCGCAATTCTGGTAGAAGTTTTTGGTGCATATTGATTCAGCAGTTTTGGAGAAAAATGTAAAACAAAAAATTTTTGGAGAAAATCAAGTCTTGTGTATTGCTTGAAGTATCTTTTTTCCTATTTACGGTGCAAGGTGTTACGAACGTTTTTTCGGCATTGCATTTAGTTGAAATTTTATATTTAATGCATAACGGGCTGCGATGTCAAGGGCGTTTCTTATCAATTGTACTTCAGATTGCAGAAGACCAGGATTGAGGACATTCTGGAATTGGAGAAATTTAGAGCTAGGATTTATTAGTTTACTAAGGGATTGATCATGTTTTTGAAAATATTTTTTAACAATTTTTCTTTAACTTTTATTTTACCCTACATTGAGGTTTTTATGATTTTAAGATGATGAATAATGGATGAATTAGCAAATGAGTATTTTAGCAAACTGATACAGCTCTAGAGTTTTCTCTCTTTAAAGCTATTCTAAACCTTTCATCAATATCAATAGAACTGATCCTTAAATTCCTATTACCAATCAAAATCCTATGCTTTTTAATCGATTTCAAAAAAAGTAGGATGTTATCAATTCAATCCGTAGGTATAACTTATATGTTTTCTTTTTTATGGTTGTTCCATCATATAATTTCTCTACTTGTTCAACGATTTTTATAAAGTTTTTTTAAATGATGGAGGATGGTCCTATTGATTTTTTTTTATAATCGATGAAGTAATTTCGGAGTTAAGTTATCTTTAAATAATAATACTGCTGGTTTTAAAGTAGGTAGGTAATATATTGCCGGTAACGCTGGAAACAAAAAATCAATGAAAAAAATTTTTTCATCAGAAAATTTAACCCATTTAAAAAAACAAAAAACGAATAAAAAATGCTTTAAAGTTTAAAAAAGTTTCTTTTAAAATTTCTCCAATAAAGTCTATACTGGAATTGAAACGAAACGAAAAAGCATTTGGTATGGTAAATTAACAATTTTTCAAAACATAGAACCAACATCGAAACAAAAGAAAAATATAAAACGTGCTAATAGGGAAAAATAATCCTTCTAAAATTTCTCCAGTAAGATATGAGACCGGAATTATTGAAATCGACGCAAATTAAAAAGTTTTTTCATATAATTTGACTGAACTAATGTACATATGCCTACATGGTAATTGGTAAGGAAAAGAGCATCGACTTCAATAATTCCAGTTTTTAGACCTTACATATTGGAGAAATTTTAAAAGGATTATTTTTATTTTTTTAATGTATTTTTCTTTTTTTTTTTTGAAGTCGGTTTTATTTTCTGAAAAAATTTGTTAATTTACCATAATGCTTTTTCGTTTCATTTTAATTCTAGTGAATTTTTGATGAAATGAATAATAGTTGTTTTATACATTCGATAGAATAGTATATGTTGCTCACTTGTCTTTCGTTAATGGCCATACCATGCTGAACACACCGGTTCTCGTCCGATCACCGAAGTTAAGCAGCATCGGGCCCAGTAAGTACTTGGATGGGTGACCGCTTGGGAACGCTGGGTGCCGTTAGCATTTTTGTTTTTCTTCCGTCTTTCTACTAAATTGTTATTCAAATCTGTTCCAGTGTTCTTTTAGAAATTTATTTTTTATAATATTATGTTGTTCCCTTAATTTCATTAAAAGTACCGACTATGTAACGCAAAAAATTAAATTTTAAAAAAATTGTAGTCGATAAAAATTGTACAATTGATTTTATTGAAAGAGAAGGCCAACAGACACATAATAATTAAATATTTCGTAAGATCAATTTACATTGTTTGTTTAGAACTTTTACCCATTGCAAATTGTTGGGAAGATAATCGGTATTTACTGATGTTATTCCGACATCAGAACACAATTCTGAATAATTCTCAATTATTTGAACTGCTATCCAGAAGTGAATGAAGATAACAAAAAAATGTTTATGTGATCCTGAAATATTTTGAATAAAATTCGTTATAAGTGAGGCATTTGAATCTGAAATTTCTTACGTTGTAACCTTTACTTGAAATAGGTATACCCAGAAAAATTAAGGATGGAGTATTAAAAAAAATTCTTCTTCTTTATATTTTACCCCGTTCACAATGTTCCTATTCTTCCCTATATTAATTATTTTCTTTACAACACAATAGTGCTGCTCGCAAGTTATAAATTCTTGACAAATTCAACTAAAGATTCAAAACAACTACTGCACAAAACTTAGGTAGTTCTACACTTCTCCAAATATAACAGTTTTTTTTTTTTTATCAAATAATGCTAAAAATTTTTTTTTTACACAAAAAACCGAGCGATTATAATGAGCTCTGTCTTAGATGTGCATAAGAAAAATTACGAACCCATTAAAGAGTTAAAATTCACGTCAGCAATTAGTGGAATATTATCTAATTCATTTAAAATAAAAGTTTAACCCATAGAAAAAGAATTATTGTTTATTGCCAAGAATAGTGAATTTTAATAAATAAGAATATTGATAGGCTGTCTATATAGCATTTCATTGTAAATGTTGTTTTTGTTCTTTTTTCGTAATATTATTTTCAGAAACCCTTTCATGTGATCACACAAAAGTAACGCCATATTTTATCGAATCGATCACCACAGAGACCGGATTTTGGGCTGTACCATGTCCAAATAGATTTTTTTACGCTTTTGGTTGGTGTAGTCCTCCAGAATCTGAATTCGTTTTAATGGGAGAACATGTATCTCATGCGTAAGTACTGAGTTAATTATTACAATAAATGGTTATTCAAGATTGAAAGATAGATTGTAGCTTATTACAGGGTGATTCATGAGTATAGTTTCCAAGGCCTGAATTGTGTGAATACAACCAAGTACGACTAATTATTAAGGAAAAATTAACTCTCCGCACATAGTCTACCTTCAAAATTTATTTTTAAAATTTCAGCAGGTAAAGGAGCTGCAAAAAAATAAAAATTAGGTGTTTTCCAAATTATTGGAGAATTTGGGTAATAAATGGTCAAGGAATGAAGGAAATTGTTGTACTCATTATGTACAAGAAAAAAAGCTTACGTAAAACATTTCCAAACAATGAAGTATGAAAAATTGCATGTGCATGAAATGAAGGTGCTGCCCAGAAATCCGTCTTTTTGGCTACTCCTATTTTGAAGATCGGTCATAGGTATCGCATAGGTATGATAAGAGAAAGTTTTTCGTTAGTCAAACTCGGTTGTATCTATATTTCAGTATTAATTAGAAACTTCTCGTTAATTACCCTGTATGCCCATTCGTCATTTTATATGTGTCTTTTTTTTCTTTAACGTAAATTATTTCAGAGCTCGCGGAATTTACTACCTGGAAACGAACGCGAAGAAGCCATATGCCAAAGGATACCCCATAAAACGTCAAAGCTCAAGACTTGTCGGAAGAAATTAAAGAAATCAAAAACTAATTTTTGTCGGTACCGTAATTTAAATAAAAAAATTTAAGGTTTTACGTTATTTTCTGGTTTTTAATTGAACGTTATGCGAGGATGAAAAGAACGAATTTATTTTTGTCCGTCTTATGCAGTTAATTCGTCCTTTGAATTTAGTTTATTTATTGCTGGCTAGCTTAGACTCTGTAGAGACTCATCCCTGCAAAGTACTCCGAATTTTGTAGACATTCCATGTATTTGGTAATATAATATCCTTCGAAAGAATTCGTTTCCTGAAGTAATTTATTCCATATTTCTTCAACATTTCTTTTCACCAAATCTTTAAATATCAGTTTGATTGTTTACGTGAACTATGATTTCTGTGTGATGAATGATAATTACATATGTTTGAATCCAAAGGTGAAGCCCAGATAAAACTCTTGGTGAAAGGACTCAAAGCTCAATATACATTGAGGAAAACTCTGTTCCTCATAAGAAAAATTTATAATATTGCATATTTTAGTTAAAAAACCTTAAATTTTATTGGTCTTGTGGAATACTTTGTTGTGGGAAGATATTCTCACCAGAAGGTAATAAACAGATTCTGCGTGTTCTGCCACTTCATATTTTACATATGGGTAAGCCAAAACCTGGGCAAACACTAGCGATTTTAGAGCCGGTTTGGACGGTTTATATACAGGCTTATTTACACGCACATTGACACACATATGTAACAAATATGTATGTTTGTGTGAGCAGCCTGGTTGCGTCATCTCTTATAGTGATAAGAGATGATGGGCCAGTTCGTGTATGGATCGTGACATCATTGCATTGTCAAGATTAGTCACAATTCGGTACTCGTACATTACTTATATGTACGTGCAAGTAATGTACAATCAAACATACATTGTGCAATTTGTTTAACGTCATGAAGAAGAATATAAGCCTGTCTTGCGGCGGCGACTGTCATCAGGGGTCCAAGCCCCTATACCTCATATCAGTGAGTCCCCACAGGTCTTTTTTTTCATAATTTTCTTGTAGCTTACATCCAATGAGCACGAAGAAAATATGGTGAAGTAATGAAGCTACAGTTACAACTCCATTTTTACAATCTGAATCTTTCAATAAAAATATTTTTGCCCTCAAAAATTAAGAACGAAGTCTATTACATACAAGAAAAGATTTATAATTGCTTTTATTTTTTATTTTATAGTCTAATAATGGGGGTTTTGGGGGTCGCTGAAAACGATGGTGATGGTCTTGTCCTAGAAAAACGAATATTCGCTGAGATGTGGAGCAAAAAGTTATGAAAAAATCAAGCTATATAGTAGCTAAACTTGGCTCATCGCATTTATAATTCAAATTTACCCCAATTTTACTTGAGTATTATACGTATACTATTTTTGATTTTTGAGAAAAAAAATTTGTAATTTTAATTGAAAACCCTTGCATCTTATCATAAGTTACCTACTTATTCTTCATAGTTTTCTTTGTTCACGTAAGGTGAGTGGAAAAGAAATAATTATATTGGTACTGTAAATTATGCTGGACATTATAAAATTAAGAAAAATCTACTCCCCGTCTCAAACATTTGCAACACTTCATAATTTTAATTGAAAACTCCCGCATTTTATCACTCTTATCCTTCATATTGTTATTTCTTCACGTCCACTGATTGGAAAAAAAAAAAATATTAAGCTTTGAAATGATAATAATGCTCAAAGGAGATTCAAGGTTCAGTTTTTTTTTTCATGTTAAAATAGGTTTAATCAGTTATTTTTCCATAATTTTTGTTTTATTTCAAGGTTCCTTAAAATTTTTTTCAGAGTAGCTTCGTCACCACCAATATCCCCTCGGTTAAATCTCGGTTTGGATCTACTTTTTATTTGCTGCTTTATCTCTTGAATAAATGACTGAGAAATTAGGGAGAAGGTATGAAAAAAATAAGTTCCATATTTTAAAATTCATTCCTAATCGTTCACCAAACGTCGTTAATTCATTTCACTAAAATTTTACTAATTTTCTTCGCAGTCATTTAAAAAATGTTTCATTGACAAGAGATGTTGGTTCATGGAAGGGATCTTGGAAATTTTGTCGAAAGAAATAGAACTGTTGACAAAAATAAGACCATAACTGGAGGTTGAAAATGCATTTTTTAGTTCAGTTGATGTTTGTTGTTTTTGTTTTTGTTGTTTTCAAATTGGTATATCTAAATCTAACATTTATATAACGTAAAAATTTGGAAGATTTTTATCACAATACTTTAAATTTCCTAATTTAAATTTTACTTTTAGGTCAAACGTATTTTCCATTAACTGTAGAATATTTAACAAAATTCGGTAGCCCAAATTTAAACTTTTATAAAATGAAAAAATAAATTTGGTAGGTACAATTAACTTTATGGATTATAATTTCACATTGCATTGTTTTCGGTACTAAGCTTATTGTTGTATAAGCTTCTGCATGAAGAATAAGAAAAAAAGTAAACAAAGTAAACGGGAAATCGAACAAAATTATATTTTCATCGTTGAAAATTTTAAAATTGTTCAAACAGAATGATAAATATAACTTGTAATAGAAGGAAAAAAACACCTAACGATAATATTAGAAACATGTTGAATGCTTTCAAACATATACGTTGATGAGTAAAAGGTAAATATTCATATTATTTAATAAAAAAAAAAAAAAAAAAAAAAAAAGAGGAAAATGTTTTGGAAGCAAAAAAATAAATACGTAAGTTAAAAAATTGACTATCAGCGAAAATTTGACAACCATATAAAATGAAAATCGTAAATTATGAATAAATCACGTGATAAAGTCATCTTATTTTATTAGATTTTTGTTTTTGAAAAATACCGTCATTTATATTTTAATATTTTTCCTCTTTACAAAACGCAAACTCGAATAACAATCTTAATTAATATCGTATCGAATAAATAGTAAAATTCTAAATGATATAACGGTTTACACCAAGAAAAGAAAAGAAAGAAAAGAAAATATCTCTTACGAATTATTTAAATTGACATAACAATTACACTTGCTGTTATAAATTTTATCTACCATCTACCAAAATGAAAGTTATTCTGTACATTTAATTATTTAATCGAAAACAGAAATAAAAACCGCAATTTGGTGATTAGAAAGAGAAAAATATATATAGGTATATATATCAAGATGAACAGGAAACAGTAATAACAACGAGATTAACGAATTTGAAGAAAAATAATTATTGCTACATTTTTATTTTATTTTACTTAAAACTGCGAAAGAACAAAAATATTTTGAGCGATTTTCGCAAAAGCTAATATATATTTTTTTGACCGATACAAATTGATTAATCATTGGTTTGAATACATATATAAAATTACAATTAATTAAATAATTAAGAAAGTGAGGCCAGCAATCTAAACTGATATTGAGTGGCTTATTTGCATGTGTAATATTATAGCTAAGATAGAATCCAGTTCTTCTTGAACACACGTTTTGTGATTCCTAATCAACAAAATTTTCCACCAGTTTTCAAGTAAACAAAGTATCGATCATGAACTGAACTGATATGAATTAACAGTTGATAGCGATTGATACGATACCCCATTTAAAAGACACATGCTATTAACTCTTATCAATTTATCAGTTCATATCAATTCAGTATCCCGATATGATAGAAATTTTATATCATTAATTATTATATATGTATTAAGGAGATATCCTAGTCGTATAGCTTGGGCCAGAAATTCCTCAATGCAGAAGTTGCAGTTCTGACTTTGAGTAAATAGTAATTTTTTCAGTCTGTATGTACAACTTCTTCATTTTATTTGTTTAAAAATAATAATTTACCTAATTTCCTTGTTTCAAAATTTTAATCACTGAATTGGTATACCCACCTAATTTTATATGTCACGTTTTGCATACCAGTGAGTTGATACGCATTAAAAAAAATGGAATACTCGTGTAATAATAAAGACACCTATTTATTATAATAAAATTATTAGGTCGGTACTTGAAGAAGGAAAATACTATCAAGAATCTAAACTAGGATACAAGTAGGTACTAGCCAGCTTCTCAAAATGAACATGAACAACTTAAATATACATTGAAATCAATAAAACAAGATTTTCATGTTTTTTACTTCCTCAAAAATTTATAATTAATTTTTTTTAAATTTACTCAAAAATCAACCTATACCTAATATTTAAATGAAATAGAAACTGGGAAATTTGTTTTTAATTTCAAACACGAGAAAATTTTTATAAAAATATTGTTCTCATGTTAACATCAACAATAAATATCTATCTGTACTCAAATTAATTAGATTTTACGGTGAGCAATATATTCATGGTTTTCAAAAGAATATAAATTTTATTTCAAATCACTTCAAAACCTGTCAAAAAAAATTAAAAATAAATGGGGAATAACTCAAATTAATTAGAACAATAACTTTGGTCTAGGATTTATAACTGCTGTTGGATTTCAGGCAAATTTAAATGCTGAGAAAATGCCATTATCATAAAATTAGAAAATTTTATTCAAAAGTTTATTACCGAAGTGGGTGGTTCAATTCAATGTATAGATATTACCTAGATATTACGATGTATTATACTCAATTATATGCTTTAAGGTAAAAATCGTTACTTATATTACTAAAATTAATTTTAATTTTTTTTTATTTGGTGCCCATTTCTATTATCACTAAGGGGTTAAACACTGAAAGGTGAAGGCAGCTGAGACGAATCTGTGTGCAAGTTTTGGTTCAAATTTTAGAGAAAGAAAGAGAGAAGTAAGAAAAATTTTTTAGTGCCTGTGTATATTTAATTGTATTCAAACACACACAACCCACACTAAAAAAAAAATTTGTTGTTTCCACTGAAACAACCGATTACACAGTGTTACCAGCTGTAAAAACGAATGTGCACCACATTAAATGATTCAGTCCACTTGCTTATAGGCACTGAAGCGAACTTCTTTTTTCTATTGTTTTTCATTTTTTTAATTGAAATTTCTAATAGTGAAGTTCATTTTTTCATTCTTTATACCAGTATTTATGATTTCAAACTTGTTTTAGCCAAGCAGATAATGCCACACTTTTCTGAAAGTCACAAATTCATCTGCTATTAAACAGCTGAAAAATTAAAACGTATAAATTGCCAACCCACTGCGGAGAAAAAAAAAACACTAAAAATAGGTGTAGCTTAAATATTAAGAGAACAAAAAAAAATAGCACAAGATTAACTTGTGCTATATGCGAATTATATTCGCTAGGACGTTGTGAAACGTTGGCCTTAAAATAATTATTGTCAGCACAACCGATATCCATTCACAATCTTAAGATAGCTTAAAATTATTAATATCTATCCGAAAATTTTTTCTAACGTGCTCGTTCTCTTACCTAACTTAAAATTAAAATCGAACGAAATTGCTTACAAATAAAAAACAACAATTATATCCATAGGTATTTAAATTAACGAAAAAGAAAAAAAAAAGAACGAAAGAAAAAATAATAGTTCGAGGTTAATAATTCAAAAAAATAAAAATATAGAAAAAGATATCATAATAAAATTATATTATTGCTAATGTTATTTTCACATTGCAAAGCTAAAATAAATTTGATATAATTTGTGTGTGATGAAGGCGAAAGTAAATTGCTTTTGAATAAATATAACGAATAAAAATGATGTTTTAATATTGATACGAATTCATAAAATAATAGGCAGGAAATTATTATTTTGTAAGATTTTTTTTTTTCCAATAATTCAATCATATGATTTGAGAAAAAAATTCGAATAACTTAACAAATTACTATAATCTCTGCCAAATACTAAAATACATGACGCGTTATTTTACTAAACTTTAAAAACAAAAAACCTATCTTAAGGTAACTGGAAGAAATAAACATATCTGGGAATGGGTTCTTCCAGAAGATATGTCAAGTGCAAAAATATTCTTTTTTTTTACTCGATCATTTTATGGTAACTATACTGAAAGAACTTTTTGTATCATAATATAACAGAATATATTATGTCTGCGTAGGATTTTTCAATGAGAGCAAAGCATTTTAATTATAGCATCAACACAGTAGTCACGACTGAACTCATTTTACATCGTATCTATTCTAATAACATTTTATTAGTTTCGACTGTCAACTTTATTAAAGTTTCGCTACTTAATTTGAACTCATCGATTATTTTGTCAAAATTTTGTCTATTTTTGACAAAAAAATTAAACGAACTATAGGATTCCAGTCAATACCAAGCACTTTGGTCACACTAATAATTTATTGTTAATCGAAGATTCTTAGACAATCCACCGTTTTCCTATTATCGTAGGAAAATACTGAACAGCATTTGATGGCGATAACTTTTTGTTGTAGGAGCACCATCCTGATAAGTTATATAATGTGACAAAAAAGTCCTTTGAAATGACTCTAGTTTTGGGGAAAGTAACCTTAAATGGAGTAGGTACGTAATAACTTTAAGTAATTTTTTAATATTGTAACTGATATTTAAAAACATTCGAACTTAAAGGTCCGTAAGTAAAGCTTGTTAAGAATATGTGCGCACATAATATAACTATGGTACATCTACACAATTATGGTTCTAGCCTAGGCCTTGGAGGAGTAATTGCTTCCCCAAAACATCCAAATTTTGTACCTAATATTCGTATATATTACTCTCGAATACCCCTCACCCAAAAAAGACTTTTTCTCATTCAAATTTTACACCCTAGGAACAACCACTGAAGGAAAAATCCCGTATTAAGGATCAAAAAACGAACGAAAAACTCGTTGAAGAATTAAGATTCGACGAAAATTTTATTGTTGTTCTTAAAGCTCTTGATTCCTTTTTTTTCTTTTGGACCAAAAAAAACTTGAAAAAAATTTTTACCATATTTCTTGATGAACAAAATTTTTTAAACATTTTTATAGTTTATGCATGTGAAAAACATATTCAAGAATAAGGCCAATCAGTGCAGCCTAAACAATTTTTTATTCAAAATCTGTAGGTACCGTACCTAAAGAAATTGGATGAAATTAGTAGAAAATTTCCTTTAATTAAAATCAATTTTCCATCCAAATTTCAGGAATGCCCCACCGAGGCGGGGGGTCAATTTCCGTATTTTTACCCAATAGCCAATTTTTAACGTAAAATCTCACGTACCTAACTAATGGCAAAAATTAATATTTTTATGCAAATATTCATCTTTTTTGTCGGCAATTTTTATAGTTCTGGTTTGAAATATCATAAAAAAATTCTCGAAATACTTGCATTATGAGATACAACAAAAATTTAAATAAAATCTATGATTCACTCTGGTCAATACAAATCAGGTCCATCAAATAATGATCTTCTCACGTTTCTATGAATCTGCATTATTTCGTCAAATAATTTTTTTTTAAATCAAAAACTTGACCCTTAGACATACCTAATTGGCAGTAACTTATTTTAGCAGAATTGCTCATTTATTGTTTTTGGAATACCATTGCTTTATTTTTTCTCACAATTATTCATTTTTATCAATAAAAAAAAAAGGTTCCATACTGTGGACCTGTGTAAGACACTGATGTAATGTAATATATATCACCTTGCAGTACTAAACAACATTTTTTTTCTGTGATGAATATCTATAAAAGATAAACGGAAATGCCTTCATTGTAGGCACAAACTCTATATTCGAGTACACTTCCTCTACAGCCACAAAATACATAACGGATATAATATTTACCATATGAAACATCAATAAAATTCACAAAGGTATAATTAATGCAATAATTCACGATCATTACTTGACCCAGGCCTTTCCAATGGGGAATTTGGTTTCCCCTTTCAACTGCATAGGTACCAATAAGCTAGATTATAGGTACCTCATGTCAGATGAAACGTTTTCTCTCAGTAGGGTTTTAGAAAATGAGATAAAAAAAAAACGAAAGCTTAACGATAGCTATATATAGCGGAAGACTACATACGATTTACATTATAAAAAGTAAAATTGCATCGATAATAAAATAATGTTGAACAAATAAAAATAATTTTCAAAAAGAAAAAAAAAAGTAAAATATTCGATTTTCGATGATAGGGACAAGTCGAGGAATCAAAATTTTTTCACACTTTTGAGTGACTAATAATAATTTTTTTTTCTTCGCCTTGGATACGTATACGATACACAATTTACACATTTTTATACGAAAAATATGTGGAGGGTGGAAAAGAAAATCTACCCCTCGTACGGTTTTCATTGGTTAAAATTAGTAGTCTGTCGAAATGGATTTGTATCGCGTCCTGTACTTTCCTCCTGCATCGATCGGTCATCAGTATCTTCTGACACTTGTCTACTGGAACTGTTGAAAGAACCATTTTGCTCCATCGAACCATATTTCATTACACGAATCTTCTTTTTGGTAACTTCTTCGTATGGCGGTGGGACACCGGTGCCGAATTCATCCAATTGATTTTGCTCGTTTTCTAAACGCGAGAAAATTAATTAATAGTTTACCATCTATCGTAGGAAGAAACAAAAGTTAATTCACTGTTGTAACAGAATATAATAAGTATAGCAGCTGAAATGATGAGGGAATAGGATGACGTGGGGACCCGCCGCTTTGTGTATTGGTCTATAAAATATATTCACCATATAAGTATTGCTAGCAGTGAAATGGTAGTGGAATAGTTACGTAGTAAAGTTCACCGCTTTTGGTTGGTAAATATGTAGAATGCTGATTTGAATACCCGAGCTATCAGACCTACAACTGGAGACTTTTAACACGTGTGGAACACGCATGCATCTTACTGGTGCATGGAAGAACTCACCACTCCTTATTTTCATAAGTTGCTTATCGATGGCACCCTATATTTGGGAAATTATGCCCATGTAGGCAGTGTGAGTCTGTGTATGTAAGATTTAGGCTTTGAGAATATATATATATATATATATATATGATGGAGACAACATGCCGATGCTTTGCAAGAGATCAACTGTCGTTAACATCTAAGCCGAGCATGTGTACACTGGCATACAAATTACCCCACATCAATCGACATTGAACAATCATAATAATCAGATTCTCTGGAATGGGATAATTTGTAAACCAGTGTTTACAAATAAATGCATGTGGCAAATTTTTCCTCAATCAGATTTTTAGAAAGCAAAATATGTGGCATCAGCAGCGCTATCCATAGGTGCAACGCCAAAACCACTATTATGTCATCTCTATCATATATATATATATATATCCTCAAAGGATTTAGGTGATGTACTGTTCATGTCCAATCCCCCCTGCAGGATCTAACGATGCGTCTAATTTGACTCATATTGAGTCTCTCTAGGTGCGAGTATGTGGGCTCCACACTGTATTCCTATATAAAATATATTTGCCAGTTACTGCTAGTGATGGAATAGCCATGTGGTAAATTCACTGATTTTGGCTGATAAATACGTAGGATGCCAGTTTTAATCCCCAAGCTGGCAGTCCTACAGACAACTTCACCCCAGTAGTTTAAACTTACTGTGCGCAGTATTTCAGTATGTATAATTTTTACTACCTAATAAAATCATCAGCAAGATGGATAAAATTCATTAATTATTGTGGCGACGGGTGATCGTTGACAAACGAGTGTGTTATGCACTTGTTAATCACCTAGCAGACCAGTGGATGTATAGTCCACAAACTACTTTTTATGCTCATGGCTGCACATTTCATCTGTATAGCTAAGTTTGATACTGAGCTAGGCTCACACACACACACACACGTCTACAAGAAGAACACGCTTCGCCTTCTGGTATTGTGTGGTGTTGTGTACGTATACACACACACCCACAATTATAATGACTTTTTTGGGGTGGGGATGAAAGGGAGGCTGAGGGATATGCCAAAGTAATTAAAACGAATTTAGAAGATGTTTGTAACATAACTTAGAATCTTGCACTTACTGATACACCTATAAAATCTATTTTATTTTCGTGAGGAGCTTCCTCCTTGAGAATGCCACTAATATATGGAGTTGCACTTTTAGATTTGAGAGGGTAAGGCATTCCTTCGTCCCTAATTTCATTGAAGGAGTTCACTTATCTGTACGTTCCGCCTGAGGGAACCTTTACTACTTGTATGATAATGGTTTGGCCGAAAAACCTACAAAAATATCTCGAAAATTTCTCTTCTATCTCCCGTAAAAAAATTATAAAAAATGAAAACAGATATCAAATTTCTTATTTGTTCAGCCTTCTTCCTCAGTCTAAAGTACATCATGCGAAATTTAAATTTCATTTTACTTTCGACCCGAACACTTGCGAGTTTGAAACCTCGAAACGCTGCACACGCCTCATTTACAGGTTCGTTCGATATGGAGAAAACGTGCGGTACTCACGGCGCACTTTTTGAAACTCGCTGTTTGATTAGAAATAGTGAGGCATTAGTTGTCCGAAGAGGCTGTACTATTTTCGGAGGTATAACTCGGAACACGCTGTTATTTTTCAACGTACATAATTAGGTAGGCCTACGTCGAATTTCTCGAATCATAGATCACAACGTGCTTGGAAAGTGCTAACGCATCCACCATTCGGTTCCAGCGTTCGTAAGGTGCGAGCAGGTTGTAGTCTATGTGTATTACAGCCACAATACAAACTCCATTTTATCATATCGTACGGGCCTACCTTTTGGTTCCGCCCACGGCTGCAGTTCGCCGGACGCGAAAGTTCCGTAAAAGCAAACGCCGACGAAGTGAATGCTGGCAGCCAAAAAAAAAACTTTTTTCCAGCTGGCTGCGTCGTGGTTTCTGGTGATGTAGTCGACGACCACCGGTAAAATGAATCCGGCCATGGTACCGATGCCATTCGACACACCCATAAGGATACTGGCGTAGCGCGGAGCGATGTCCAGGTGGTTGACGTTGAAACCGGAAATGGCGAATCCGCTGAAGGCCACGCCAAAGGTCAAGGCCATGGTGGCCACGACGGCGCTGTCCGAGAAGGCTACGACCAAAAAGAAAAACGCCTCCATGCCGAATCCTCCGCAGTTGAACAGCTTTCGTACCAGCGTCGTCGTTAAAATACCCTTTTTACGCAGATGGTCGGCTAAAAGGCCACCACTCGGCACGATCGACGTCATGAATAAATGTGGTAAGGCACCGACGAAGCCAGTCTGAAATTAACCGAACAAACCGAAAAACACGCAATATAAGCCTAGGTAACACTATTTCGTGATAAAAGAGGCAGAGTTCGTTTTCAGCAATAACGCAGTTCGGGTCTGATTAGTAGGCTATAATAGAGATACAGACAATAGCTGAAATATCCGATGATTATTGATTGTGGAAATATTTCTGGCCTAATTGCATCAAAATTTGCAGATAAGTTCCAGAGTGTTTTTTCAAAAAAGTATTTTTTGTTGCATATACCTACTTTGCTTTTTAAAGCAATACCTATGGCATTCACTGATAAATATTTTAATAAACGGCAGTAGGTACCTAAGTGCAGTTGAGTATCTATCTTCTTCTTACGGGTATCTTATAAATTAAAGTTGCTATTTCATGTCACAGAGTCACGCCTCTACCACTTGACGGATTTTCTTAAAATGTTTGGCCTCGTGTAGATGTTTATCCTTAGATGGTTTGTGCTAAGTTTCGTTTCGAAAGTTCTATTCTGAGAGTCACAATCGAGTTTGAAAGTCTAACTTCCAAACCTGTTCTTTTCAAAATTAGTTCTCAATTGTACTTAACGGTTTTAGCATTGGAAATGTTTAACCTGAGGTACATAGCAAAAAGGTGACGTCGTATGCAACGAAAAGTGAAAACAAAGTTGGCAACAAAAAGTAAAAGTTTGCGATAAAAAGGGAAAAAAATTAATTTTGCAACAAAAAATGAAGAAAACGTCAGGAACCGTACAAAAAAATTGTATAGGTATATTTATCCTACATACTCAAAATCAAATCCAAGAGGTTTTTGAAATAGTTTACTAGGTATACTTACAAATAGAAAAACTAGGTAATCCATTTTTAAGCCTCCATCACATAGGGTTAACGCACCTGACCCGCCATTAAAAATTAGAAATAAATTTTTGAAATTTTTCCCCATAAAAATAATGACGATATCTCCATTTTGAAACTAAATATTCTGTTTTCCTTTTTCACAATATATTAAAAATATTACGAAATTCGTAGCCCAGGTAGGTACATACCTACTTGAAAAAACTTTCTTTTCTTTTTCTCTTCTTCTCTTCCAAATTATTCAAAAGTCACATTTTTTTTTATTTCATATTCTCACTTATTTCTGTTCATCCTCTTATCTCTTCATCCTCCCTCTTTCTCAGGCATATTTCTATTTCACGCGTCATCTCTTTTCTTAACATGATTTATTCTTCTTTTCTCTCTACTTTTTCCTTCCTCTCACCTCACTCCTAATCAAGTACCCTGGTTCTACTATTTTCTATTACTCTGTACAAATTATTATCTATGCTCCGTTTCCCCTAATATAATTTTTCTTCTCATCTCTGGTTGAAATTGTCAATCAACCACTCTTCATTTTTTTCTTACATAACTACCGTCGTTTTTGCTATCGAACATTGAGGACATATTCTTTTTTTGTGATTTTTCTAATTTAATACGTGGCTCTGTTTATTTAAAATGTGTTGAGTTTTTTCTTCTGGCATGGGCCATTTTTGGTAGTGTTATTCCTGGTATGCAGATACAATCTGTACAGCGATATGTGAACCCTGAAATACGAATAGCCTAGGTTTATAGGTATTTAATTTCACCTAAGTATGGTTTAAAATTCGAGTCCACAAGGATCATGGCTGGTTATTCAAGGTGACAGTGGTATTTTTTAATGTTGTTGTCCAGTGTGGGTGATTTGGCCCTGGTTCATGGACTTATGGTAAGTGTTTTGATTTAAAGTATTGTAGGTGTTTGCTTTGGGGATTGAACCTTACTACCCCCAGTCACATACCACAGGATAGTAAGCCTAAAATAAAGTGAAAACAAAGTTCACGAAAAAGTTATGATTATTAAATACAAAAATCATTTTCAATGTATAGTCGACTGTGCAAGAAAAGTTGTTCCGCTACCAATTCTGAGAACTCATACACTTCAAAGATTTGATCAAGTTCGAAAGTTTGCATCGAGAGTTTTAATTCTGGACCTATAATGTTTGAAAGTTAGTTCTTAGTTCTACTTTATAGATTTAGCATCAACCCCAAGATGTAAAAACTCCAAACTTTATAAGTTCATGAGCCGAATTTTACCAAATCGAATACCACCATAACCTATTTAAGGTAACAAAAAAAAAAGAAAAAAAAAAAGGTAAAATTACGAAATTTGCTAGCAGAATAGAATAAACTCATACAGTATCATAATATAGTTTTATATCCTTATCTAATATAAACTGAAGTTGTTTTCTTCTATTCCAGCATTTTGCCTGTTCCACTTGATTAATTTTCACTAAATTCAGGAAACCCAATAGGTTGTTTTTGCAATTTTGCATCAAATTCTCTATAAGTCCTAATATTATCACTAAATTGTTTTAAAGTTAGGTTTCAGTTCTACTTACGGATTTAAGTGTCAGTGTCAAGAAATAAAAACTCAAATAACTGAATGCTGGAATCAGATTAGAAGGTTTTTCTAAATAGTTTTACTTCTGGACCTATTCTGTTGAAAGTTAGTTCTTGATTCTAAGGGTTTCAGTATTTTTATGCTTTAAATCATATTGCACTCTGCTGTACAGATGGTGCATTCATTCATATAATATACCTCTTGCAGTACAGTCAAGGATACAATTTTGATGAGTAAAAATCTTAGCGCTCAGTATCTGCAGTAGGGCCTAAATGAGAATTACAATCGTCATATTCGCGTAATTGTAACTCTTACAATCGTAACTCTTATTTGTGTGTGTTATATGATGTGTAAGTGTATGGTTGTGTGTGTGTGTGTGTGTGTGTGTGCAGCTTGTTTCACGCGTACAACACAACCACCCTATTTTACGTTTACATATCAATCCTTCATGAGTATGCCTCAGTGGAACTCACACTTATGTTTGTACTACAAATCACGCATGCACCTTGCGGAATAAATGTCATATTATGCTTGTCTTATACTGCAAATCACATATTATGTGTTTAGCTGTACGTACATTGCATGTGGTTTTTATACTTCAAATCATATGTGCGCCTTGTTGTACAAATGTTGCATGCATTTTATATACTACAAATTGCATATGCGCTGTGTAATATACTCATAGTCAGAGACATACAGCAAAAATATCTCCAACAAGCCTATTAAAAACATGTCAAAGACGAAAGATTTCCAATCAGGACATTTGTTACTGCGTATGCGTCTTGTGGCTCTAAGGATGTGAAAATAGGCATTCCCCAAAAATTCAATGATAAATTTCATGCAATGTACGCAGCTTCGTACATGCAGAATGTTAAACTCTGTTAGCTCTGTTTTCATCTTTGACGTATCTATTGTTTTGCACCAACGAGTATCTGGGATTGGACATCTCCTTAGGTATATGTCTCTGGTCATAGCATACAAATCGCATATTGTGAAGCGTAAATTTGTCATACTACAAAACATATATATTTTGTTGTATATTAATATGATACTTCAAACAGTATAAAAATCGCTTAGTTTCTGAACCACAATGCTGCATACTGCACGATTAAAGCAGTATAGTACTGCACATATTGTGTTAATGAGGTAGGCACCTACATACATTTATATAAACATACATCCTTACACAGGTACATACATACTATGTATAAATACGTACATAATTATGAATTTCCGAAAATGGGGCCAAAATTTTTCTCGAGTCGTAAAACAAAGAATGTATTTGCCCCCAACCCTGGGTCTTTTCCATCAACACGAAATTAGTAAGTACATTTTCGTAAAAAAAAAAAAAAAAAAAAAAAAAAAAGCTACTTAAAATAAGTATGGGAATAAGCGACGAATTTCAAAGCAGTATAACTATGTAAAAACAAGGCACGAATTTTCTGGAGGACGCCTTCGCCTCAACCCCCTTCAAACAAAAAAGTCCGATTCCATTTCACGTACCCAGCGGAAGACATACCAAGTATTTGCCAAATACTTACTTCGGCCACTGGCATTTTGAAGCTGTCTTGAAAATACAACGCTTGATACAAAACCAGCAGGTAAAAGTTCCAAGAACGACAAAAATTGGCTACAATTATGGCGTAAACTGGCATAGAATGCGCAAACTCTTTCCACGGCGTGTTGAATATTGTTGGTGCTGCTGCGTTGCGCGTCTTCCCTAAAGACTGTTCTATGTACGTTAATTCTGCGACACTTATCGTCGGATGCGTGCTTGGTTTTTCGAAAACTAACCAATTCCAACCAACGAACCATATAATACCCATCACACCTGTCCAAAAAAAAAAAAAAAAAAGTATATATTTACTGGGGAACCTTTAAACAGAATCGGATTATAAGAAAAAAATGACGCATATCTAATATATGAAGACAAGTTGCCATTCTCTGTCCTGAATGTTCTCAATATACTGAATAAATTTTTTCAAAACTCATACCACATATGAAGAATATCCTACAGATGGTTTATAGACCTTAAAAAGTAAAATCCGTTCAGCCAAAGTGCTGAAATTAAGGTTTAAAATTGTCTTGCATAAGTGTCTATGTGTGAGTGGGTATGTGACACTAATCTTTACATTAGTGTTTGTGTGTGCTACAGAAAATTATTTACCAAATGAATAACCCAACAAGAGGCGAAGCTATATATCTGGCCGACTGATGACTTTGTTTATGTTAATGTCAGCAGATTCATTCCAGACATCCATTTTTTTTTTTTTTTTGTATTGAAAGGAATAAGATAAAAAAAACTCTAACACAGCCGCAGTTCGGTAAGAAAAAGTAGGTTTTCAAAAAATGTAAAATTAGGTAGTCACTAAAACGTTATTAATAGATTGAAATAAATATTCATTACTGTTGGTCCAAAATTAGGTATTTTATAGGCAAAATAAATACAAAAATAGTGTTCTGGAAGTACCGTGCAACCGATCTGCGCCAAAATTTAAAGCAAGTTATAATATTTGTTACAAATTTCATAGCGTAGCTTTTGATCAAAAATTGATAATTTTATAGCCAAAACAAGAACAAAAATAGCCATACCGCGAGTACTGTTTGACTAGTTCGCACCAAAATTTATATCAAGTTATAATAAATCATAATGAATTTTTGTTTTAAATTTCGTAGCTATTGGTCAAAAAGTAGAAATTTTATAGCCAAAACAAAAACAAAAATTGCCATATCGGAAGATGTGGGAATTAAAAAATTATAATAAGAGAAACTTGAAAATTTTCAGTTCAGAATATTAACGTTTTCAGTTTGGAATTTTTGATTTTCTCCTCCCAAAAAAAAAAAAAAATTCCTTTAGTACGTCACTGTTGTCCATTAAAATCTTTATTGAATGACAATAATGATCCATGGCCTTTAAATTTTGAAATTATTAGATGGAATGTTTCAGTCCAGGCCCAATTAATTCATTTTAAGAAAACTATCAAATATAGGTGCTTTCTTTAAGCTCTGCCAAAAATCTTTTTACGAGCTTATTTCCACATTTTAAAAGCAAAAAATACAGTCAATTCATAGAAATTATCACGTATTGACAATAAAGTACGAATACATCCACAAATATATTTATAAGGTCATATCTTTTGAAGAAATAATAGGGTTAAAAAACTGAAATCTTCTTGAATTACAGAATGGTTTCTTTTTCTCACTTAGGAAAACTTGGAAAATAAGTCGGATATTTGGTAATATTTTTTTATATTATTGTCTAGCACGTCTGTTAGACGGGTACTTCAGCTTGTATATATATATAAATGAATATGAAATGAGCGTCAAAGGTTCATGTCCGCAGCCCATGTCAGCAGATTCTCCAAAATAATTTGTTACTTTTTGCCCCGAAGACGACCTATATTCTCACCATAATCAGGCTTATACACGAAGCAAACTGCATTTTGAGGTTCTGCCACCCAAACTTCACGTAAATGAGGTTAGAACGCGGGGAAAAAACTCTAGCGTAGCAATAATTCGCTAGAAAACCTAGTTTTCTAATTTAAGGACATCTACGTTTCAACAATCTTGAATTTTAAATGAGTGAAAAAATTGCAAAAACAATCGATAATTATCGATGTCTAGCGAACATATCAATCTATCGAAATTTCATTGTTACAGTTTTAAGTGAAATAAGTAAAATAAAAAAATTCCTTTGCGCCGTAAATACGAAAAAAATACTTCAAGAAACACAGGCTACTTATTTGCTTTTCTCCAGAATTTTTTTTTCTTTGTTTTACTTTTTTTCGGAAACTACAGAATCGATAGGCACCAAACTCCTATCGAACTTGGTCTTACGTAAGAACTACCTTTCGTGAAAATTTCAGCTTTATTCCTTTTGCAGTTTCCTTGAACTACTGGAAAAACCATTTTTCCAGCAATTTTTTTTTCTTCAGTTTTTTCGGTGACTACCGAACTTTTTTTAAGCACTAAACTCCTATCAAATTTGGTCTCGTATAAGAACCAACTTTCAAAAAAATTTTACCCTTATCTCTTTTGTAGTTTTTTCACAACCGCGTAAAAACTTTTATCCAATAATATTTTCTTTTCCAATTTTGTCAAAATCTGCCGTAGGTACAAATAGAGAACAAACTTCTATGAAATTTGTACATACATAGTAACAATTTATAGTGAAAATTTCAGCCCAATTTCTTCTGTAGTTTCCTCAAAATCTTGGAAAAATCACTTTCCTAGGAATTTTTTATTTTCCAGCTTTCTTCCTAAGCCTCAAATGTCTTTTAAACTTGTTCCTATATAATGTTATGGAGTGAATCAATCTGATTTGTGAGAAACTCAACCAGAGATGATTTTGATGGCAAATGAAACGAATGATTTTATTTTCCTCAAAATGAGGAATTTTAGTTATTAAAATTCACAATGAAATACATGAGAAATATTCGAACTTTAGCTCTAATTGCCTTTAACTATAGGCTAAAATAATAAATAATAAACGTTAACTTTGACTATCTTCACGATAAGAAAACAATATAGGCTTTTATGCCTTGACCAAAAGTGAATTAGATTTTAGAGGTTTCGATCTTAGATCAGCCAGAGAGTAAGTTTTAAAGAAATTATGATGTTAGGACAGCCAGCAAGTAAGTGATTTCTCTCTAGAAATCTAGATCACTAGTTGGTTTGAATTTGGGGTTTTGGCAGACAAAGTGCCGTGGCTTTCCTTAGGGGAGTAAGTGAGGCTGTCAAAACCCTTGATTTAATAGGAGAATTTCCCCAAATTTTGGTGTTTTGAGGGTGAATATCGAGTGAGTGGAACACATAGGGCACCAGTGATATATATACTTCTGTATTTTGGATTACAATAGATTCCATGAGGAATGTACGTAATGTTCTGCCAATCAAATCTTAACAGTTTTTTACGTACTGGTTTTCTATGTTTACCTATATTTGTAATATTAGAAGAATATGTATAGAAAAAACAAGGAAAAACAGTAGGTGTTTTGGTTAGTCCAGTAGTTGAAAGTATTTGCGATCGAAGTATCAACCTTGACATGTTGTCAAATGTACATTTTATTACTCTTGATTTGCCATGTATTTAGGTGAAATCAATTTAGGGATGTAAAGGATGGCAGATGCCTATAAGTATGTGAGGGAGTTGCAAGAACGCGTTTGGAAATGTTTAGTGGTCCAAAATGCATACGAGAACATTTTAAAATGACGGATAAAGTAAGGGGAAATGTGGTACATAACAACAATTACCATCTCTCGTGGAAATTTCAGCCTCATCTGATAAATATTTTTCTCTAAACTGTGAACTGAAAATTTTCACTTCCAAATCTTCCTTTTCAAGTTTTTTTGGAAATTACTGAACTACAATCCTATCAGGTCTGGTCCCAAGTAAGAAATAATTTTCATGAAAATTTTAGCTCTATCTGTTTTGTAGTTTTCTCAAAACCATGAATGAAAAATTTTTCTAGAAATTTTTCTCTTCCAGTTTTCTTAGAAATTACTGAACTAATGGGTATCACACTTCTATCAGACTTGTAATTAAGTGTATAAGGACAATCTTCTATGTAAATTTCAGTCCGATTACTTTTGTTGTTTCTTCAAAACCACTTTTCAACAAATTTTTTTGTATGCTAGTTTTCTCCAAAACTAACTAATCGATATACGCCTAATTTCTTTTGGCTCTGCTACCTATATAAGATCTATTTTTTGAGAAAATTTCAGCCCTCTCCCTTAGGTAGTTTTCCCAAAACAGTGAACTGCAAATTTGAGCGATACACACATAGTCTTGGGCTTGTAATCAAAACATTTTTGGGGTTATTGGTTACTGAGAACCAATTAAAATCTATATTGGTTTCTGGTTACTGGTTATTGGTTAAAAATGTAATTGTTTGGTTACTGGTTATTGTTGTGGTTAACCAAACCAACTTTTCTGGTTATTGGTTAAGACAAAATATGGGGTAAAATTGACAAAAGAAATTTTCTTCAGGTCAAATTATCTATAATTAATAATTTTCCAGAAAATGATTAGTAATTTTTGAAAAAAGTAATCAGTAATATTGATATTTTATGAAAACTAATAAAAAACGATTCTTGTTATTGTTTTGGTTAATGGTTTCAGCATTTTATGGGAATTGGTTATTGGTTATTAGTAAGGGAAAATTTTTTTGTTTTGGTTATCAGTTCCAAAACCAATGTCTTTAATTTATTTCAGTTTTTAGTGGTTATTGTTCTGGTTATGGTTTTGGTTACAAGCCCTAAGTCACATACACACAGACATACAAACATACATAAATACATATTATATGTAAAAAAAATTAGGTAAAAATTTGAAAATGGTACTTGTCGTTTTCTTTTCTCATGAAGCGGATAATTTTCATCATCTCCTCCTCTAATCCTTTTATGAGGTTAATTTTAATACCCCATTTGCAAGCAAACTGGGTAACAATAATTTTAGGCCATGAACCAAGAAAGTCTCTGACTGAAGCATTTTCTCAATTCTCATCTACTTATAGCGTTTTATGTTTAATTCAGTGACGTAGATTAGTAACCCAGGATTATGTGAGAAGGGTAATTGTTGAACACGTTCAACAAGCACAAAAGTATCAAGAAAACCTATTATAAATACATGTTATAATTTTATTTATTCGATGGGTGGTGAGCTGTTTCTGAGCTGGCTCCAGGTGGTTAAACCTCCGAATATTTCGACAGCTACGCCACTGATAAGTAACTATAATTTATTTGAAATTTTATAAGAATTACATAGGCTATGTCTGACTCATTCCATTCAGTGCAGACCTTTCTTTTTTGTTTCGCTAAGTGACACTTCACAATCTAATTCACCCTTCTATCTCAATAAATGTATAATCGAAAATAATAGCAGTTTTTTTTTTTTTTCGTGAAAGTCTACTTAAAAATTACTCATATACTTAACGATAAAATTTTATAATATTTTAAAAATAAATGATCATGCGTAGTATGATCCTGAAATCACGTTGAGTCTGATATACAAGCCCATTATAAATTCAAACCAGACAAAGGCCATATCTTTACGCAATACCTACGTTTTTAAGTACGTCACTGCTTAGGAAAATATGGGCAGCTTACCGTAGAAATAAAAAGGAAACTCATATCCAACGTAGGTGATAAATAAACCGGATAATGGCATTCCTATGACCACTCCCGCGTACGAACCGCACAGGGCTAATGTAGCCAGTCTTGATCTTTCCAATGGCGGTGCCCAATGCCTCCAGATACCATGGCACGCTGGATAAGTAACACCCTGAAAATGGATAAAACAGGAACATTAAAGCTTGTAGAATGATTTTTGTATGATATACGCGCGGTAATAAATTTCGATAATTCTAAAAAAAAAAATGGGGTATTACCTCTACAAGTCCTTGAAAAATACGAACGATAATTAACAAATTTGAGTCTCTGCTGACACCTGGCACCAACATATTTAAACATGCTGAAGCGAAAACAGCTGTACCAAAAATTCTGAAAATCCAGAGCATTCGATTTAATTCAGCTTATTGAAAAAATTAATTTGTAAAAATAGTTTCTGTAGAACTGGACTGAGATTCTTGTTGACGAATTCATTATAAAAAGAATTTTCATCATTTTAGAATTTTCTCCGGGGAGTGAAGCGGAAACTTCAATCAAAGCGAAACAAAAACACCATTAAGTTACCTAATTATCAATTATTATTAAACATAAACTACTTGATATTTTTTTAAAACAATGATCCACTTTTTTTCGGGTGATATTGATATTGGGATATCAATATTGACCGTTGATATAATTTATACTGATGCCTCGAAAACGATATCCACTTATATAAAAAGCTGTCAGAGTCATTTTTGTTTGTAGCATTCAGAGCAGTGGAGGGATCTGTTGGAAGTGCCAATCCTGAATTGTAGATCACGAATATTTATATAATTATATACTATAGATCACTCAAATTCTTCTGTACCCAACAGGGAGTCCAAAAATCTCTCCAGCCAAATGGGTCTTGTAGAACTTGTCCGAAGCAAAAAAAATTCCTATTAACATAGATCTGGAAATTGGTTGTTTCAGAGATACAGGCTTTCATATGCGCTTGTCAAATTAGTTGCATACTCCATTTTTCAAAGGAAAAATTCACGAAGGTTTTCAAGACACATGGGTAACGTTCGGTTACATAATGGGAAGGTCGTGGGGTTCGAATCCAAGCGGCGGAACATTTTTATTTCGAATTTTTTTAAATAAACGAATCCTAAAAATTTTAACAAATTTGTTTGAATTTCAAAGACATTTAACTCCGCAAGTACTGAAGATAGAACCTGGTCGAAAGAACCTTTTTTAATGGACTTACCGATGATTACAATATAAGATGCCATCATCAAAAATCAAATTTAAAATTTTTTTGAACTTCCTCATTTGACCTAGCTATGAAAAATTTGAAACTTTGAGTGTCTGTATCTTTGAAACAACCAATTTTCAGATCCATGTTAATAGGAACTATTTTGCCTCTCTTCACAAGTTCTACCTACAAGGATTTCCGTAAACATGGATATTTATGTATAAGTATAGATATAAGTTTAATATAGTATATATTTCCACTTTTTACTAATTTTGGAAATTTTTGAGAGTCTGTAGAGCCTCTGATTTTTGACTTATGGCCGAACCCGGTTTCAGGATTTCTTCTTATAGGGGACTGAATCACATTTACAATATTCATGAATTTTTCCAGGAGGAGTTGACAATTTTCAACATATTTTATAAACTCAAAATTAAAAAAACCCAATAATTGTGTTTTAAATTGACATTTTTATTGGCGCCTGGGGGGATTATTTTCCAGATCCCCAATAAAACCGACCTTGTCTATGGCAATGAAACTTGAATCAGGGTTAGAAGCTTTCCTGGGCTACACACTCGTGTTAAAATTTTTGAAATTCATCCGTTAGTTTTGGAGGGAAGGGTTTTCAAACTTTTGAAAACTCATCATGTTGTCATACTGGTAACTCCTGTAAACTGAAATATTTTGGCTTGAAAATTTAATGGTAGTTAAAGACTATTGAAGACCGGTTTCATATTAAATTTGAGAAAAATCGGTAGACTGGTTTTTGAATGGCAGCCATTAAAAAATTTGACACTTTTTTCTTTTTTTATCTGAATTGCAAATTGAAAAAGGGTGCAGGAGAATTAATGAATAATATTAAGCCAAAATTTTCGAAAAAATGATGAGCGATGAAAAGCTCAGAAAGCACTTCAGTATTCAGGTTACTAGTGTGCAGTCTGAAAACGCATTTTCAACTGCTCGTTGTTTTCAAAATAATCGTACTTAACTTATTTGAACAGAATAGCCTATCATGCAGTTGTTCAGACAGCAATTTTAACTTTGTTATTCAGAGAGTACCTAATGAATCTGAATATCAATATCTGGAAAGTTGTTTATTACCAAAAGTACACGAAGAACAGGTTAATTACCTGTTTGCTGGAAATACTGATGCTAAAAAACCACCAGGTACTTGCGTTATCAGGTATCCCCAAAAAAATGAAGAGTCTACAGCACTTTCAGTGGCCACTGACCAATTAAATAACTGTAAAAAAAAAAAAAAATTGCATTTAATTAGAAAATAGGTTGCTCCTGTTTCGTAAGTATTTTTCGGTAGCCTATTTCAAATAAGTAAGAGGAAATTGGAAATGTTTTTAAAATTTCGTAATGAAGCAGAAAATTAAGAGAAAAATCGATACTCCGATATTTTGTAATGCTCAGCAAAATGCAAAAGAAGAAATTTGGGTCACAGAAAATGCGAAACGTCATTTTATGAGCTGAATTTACCCTTGAAAAGAGGGAAAACGAAATTTTTTGAAATAATTCCTAGTATAGTTCGAAGTGGAAAAACGACGAACGTTAATTTCGAATGTTCAACATAGATGGCGTCAGTCCATTTGATAAAGATTTTTTCCTATTGGGAGTTTCCATAGACACTGGGAGCACTATAGTCAACTAAAAATAGAGGTGATGGTGTATGTTATCAAAAATAGGTTTGTTTGTTTATAACGGATTCTATTGATGAGCCATTCACAGAATCCATTGCAAACAAATAGACATCTCCAAATTTTTGAACGAATTCTTAATGGATTGCTGTTTCAATATTGTTTCTGCTCCTCTAAAAGGACATGTGTCTGCTTCTACACCAATATATTCAACAATTTGTAGATAAATAAGTTATAATACTTATTCCTTCAAGACAAAACTAAGAAAAATCAAAGAAAAAACGAAACTTACATAAGATTTACATCGTTGATAACATACACCATCACCTCTACTTTAGTTTTATAAAAATCCACCAGATGTCAGCCACTTTGATGGAAACTCCCAATTGTCAAGATAAACAATGATTACATTTTTCGGGAAAACTTTTGTGAAACTTTCATCAGTTGGAAAAAAAAAAAAGAGATAATTACCTGATGATGTGCGATCCGAGAAATATTATGCTAAAAAGAGAAAACAAAAAAAAAATTTAATAAGAATGAGGGTTTGCTAGTATTACTTATCATCATCGAATAATTGTCAACTGTCTGCATCCACAAGCTGTAAAAATATTCGATTTGTTGAAAAAATACTGCAATTTAAGTTCTATAGATTTTCAGTAAATTCGGTTAATGTGAGTGCTTATTTCAACCCTATGATTTTATTTTTGTGATTGAGAAAAAACTTACAAAATTGACATCTTCAAGTCAAACAATAAAAAGAACTTTTCGAATTAGAAGGATAACAAAAAAAAAAAAAAACACAGGGTATGCGATACTAATAAAATGGCTGAATTGCATCATTCAAAGATAAGTTTTCATCAGAACTAGCATACAGAGGATAAATAATTTGCTTTTCAGTTCTAACCTGGAAAATAAAACAGCCTCTTTGAAGAACTAGTTCCACAGTTTTTTAAATTAAACAGTCTGTTATCGAAAAGTGGTTAAAGTTTCGCAATTTCGCCCACGTTGAACAGGAGCCATAGCCGATTTAGTCGAAACTCGTTACAAAGTGCAATATTAATTTTTTTAATGTTTTTTTAAGAGTTAAAAAATTTGACTAATTTTTGTGACGATACTTAATACAGCTGGGTGGAGAATTGGACACGTTGAAATGACATTAAAAATTTAATAAGTCGATGTTGTACATACATTGAACAAATGAACCCTAGGTTCTAAATGAGTTCGAATGATTTTTTAACATTGGAGCATTTTGTGCAAACTTTTTGAATGGAATTCTGGGATATCGCCCCCAAAATTGTCAGAAATTAGATTTATTTTTTATTTTTTTTGCGTGCAAATTATTTTATGTCACATTTGAAAAGATGATAAATTTTTGACATTGGCCTAAAAAACTTTTATCTTTTCAATCAACTGTTTAATACCTGACAATTAAATCAAATAAATTAACAAACCCCCGAGAAACTTGCGCATAAAAGTTGAAAAACAAATTCTTTAATGAAGCCAAAATAAAATAAAAATCTCATAAAAAATATTTCTTACTCATAGGATTATTTTTTTCACTGCTGCTTCTGAACAATGATACAATTATTTAGAAAAATTTTAAATGAGAATCAAAAATTAATTTTTTCGTCGAGTCAAATGTCCATTTTCGTGCAATGTCATGAAAATGCGCTCTTTGTGGCAATATATAGGAGGGTAGGTTGGTGTAATATAATAATTTAAATATTTTTGTTACCCGTTGTATTGCTGGAATAATACTCCTACTATCTATTGAGGTTCCAGGACTGTTTCTTGAATCCATTTTCCTGAATTTTTTTTCCCTTATTCAATTTTCCAACAACTAATTTTCTCGACAATTTAAGCTTCAATTTATTAGGTGAGAGTAAATTGTATAAAACTATATGATACCTACTGTGTAGGTCTATTCAATTATGCAAGAAAATTCAGTAATTGTACCTATATATATACTTATTGTTTTCTTTCAAATCTAACATAATTCCAATTTGGTTTCTATTTTTTTTTATGATTCATTCCCTGGGGCTGTTGAAGGTGCTAATTTTTCATGTTATCTCAATAAAAGTTTCAATTCTCTTTCAATAGTTACGAAATTTGATACAAACAGTACCTCTTACACAAAAACTAGACCTACCAATCTTGGTTTAGATTTGTCAATTTGTTTCCAACTTATTAGCTAGTCAGTGTGATTTTCCCTATTTTAACCTTCTGATAATGGTCCTGAGAAATTCATTTTCTTGCCTTCATCGAAAAAACTACTCGTTTTAACCTAAAACCAACACGATCTCAAAAAAAAGTCAATTCCTTAACCATTTCCGTACTCTAGATTTGAACACGAACACTAAAATCACCGCTAATATTTTGGTAACCAGAACGTAAACAACTGCACTATACTTCGTTCTGCAATAAGGGATTTTTTTCTCTTTTTTTTTTGTTTTTTTTTTTATATAATCTACAATGCTTGTCACTGCAGGAAAGAAAACCGTTGAATTATTTTCTAAAATTGCACGTGTTAGAACTTGGAATAATTTTTTATTGCACAAAAAAATTTTCATTTTTAACACATTCATAAAATATTTTGAAAACATGATAGGTACATAATATGTATATTTTACCCCATGCATCGTATTTATGGGATATTGGTAATTTTTTGCAAAATATATAAATATTTTATATATTGCTTTATTAGAAGAATATTGATGATATAGGTGATTTTTAAATAATAAGAAAATCTACTTTTTTTTGCGAAGCTTGCTGCGCAAGTGTTTTTTTTTTATCTCTTTTCAATTATTATAAATCTTTGATCCTACTCACTCCAAAAATGAAAAAAAAATAGTAACATCAATAAAAATTGAAACAAAATTTATTCGAGAAGAATCTCTCTAGTTTATGTCCATCTTTTTTAATACATTTTGGTTTATGGACTTCTCTTTCAAAAAGAAATTGTGAAATTTATCGTTCCCAAACAAGAATATTTGAGACCAAATCCCTATATAATCTCAGGAATATTTACCTTTTTTCTACTTTTCTGCTGTTCTTCAGTTAGAGTCAAAGGTATAGTACATTTATGGTAATGTTGTGAAGCATTCTGTCAAATAACAGTGGAAAGTAGCTGAGGCCACAGTCTATTGGTTGGCTTTTGTTTAATACAATAAAAAGAAAGGTGTGAAGTAGTCTGCTATCAAATTTCGCAAATATTTTTGTGTTTTCTGTGGGACTTAAATTTTTGGAATCATGCTACTGTTAAATAATTGTTAAAAACTTTCCAATAGTTATTTAAAAAAGAAAGATTATTTTCTGGAAAACTTTATAAAAATTAGAAATTAAAATTTTCTAAAAAGCGCGGAAGGTTTCTAATCATACGAAATGTTTCAAACTAAATTGTTTCTAGAGAAAAGGCGAAGTTACAAAAGCTTTCAAATAATTTTTGGATAAAAATTAAAAAACTGAAATATTCTACAAAAAATTATCATTTCTGCAATCAAAATGTTAAGGATCAGTATCCGGTTATCTAAATTCAAGTTTCCAAAAAATCAGAAGTTGGGTCAAAATTTTGAGTGTTGCCGATACCTATTAGTTCCTGCAGAAAGAATTCCATCTTGATGATTTTGGATTTTTTTGGGCACCACTCAGCCAATATGTACAAAGTTGGTTGCGATGAAGATAAGAAAATAATATTATTTTATTTTTGGTTATTTAACTTTACAAGATATTTACTGAAGTGACTGTTAGTTTTATCAGATATTTTTGGTATTAAATTAATGGTTTTTGGTATATTGTAAAGTTTCATTAAGAAATATATTAATAGTTGGATATTGTGTGACAATTGCGTAATGTGGGAATTTTTTTACTGAATGTGAAGAATTTTCAGACAAGCTGAAGTCAAGTGCTGCAAATTTGACACGAGTTAAAATAGCCCACAAGCACTTCTCGCACACCATACTTTTTGCAACTAATGCACAATAAAAAAAGTACAACAGAAACTTCCAACTCCTAAATGAAAAAAAAACTCATAAAGGAAATAAATTTTGGAAATTATAGCTGAAAAAACACAAAAATGGCAAGTTTTCCATTATTTTGCGTTTTTTTCTTGATTTATTTTCAAATAACTAAGCAAAATTAACAAATTGTAAGGAAATTAGTGTCAAATAAATTTTTTCCTCTTTCTAGCAAAACTAATTTCAGATTTATAGCTTAAACAGGAGCTGAGGAATCATTGAGTGAAAGAAGAGTGGTTTCTGAATTTTAAAAAAAAATTTTTTTCATCAATTTGCGTTTTTTAATTTGTTTATTTTAAAATTGTTAAAGATGATTAAAAAATTAAACAAAAACTAAATTGAGACAAAATTTCTCCTCTTTTCAGAGATACTATTTTCAGCTCTCTAGCTTAAATAGCAATTGAGGAATCATTGAGGGAAAGAGGAGAAGTTTTTAGATTTTAAAATATGGCAAATCTCCCATTAATTTTCGTTTTTTTCATTTATTTGTTGTCAAATAGCTAATGATAATTAGAAAATTATATGAAAATTTTTTAAATTTTATCCGCTTTTGATCATTACAAACACGAGCTCTCTCACTTAATTAGAGGCTAAGGAATCATTCGCGAGATGTTTTTTGAAAATTGCAATGTTTTTATTTGATTGGATTGGCAACTTGACGAATAGTTTTTCATGAAATAACTAAATGATAATATCAAAATGATTATATGTTCGAATATTTTACACCCTGTCGGACAGGATTAGGATGCGCAAAAGTGTATAAAGTACGTTACACAATCTTGCGCAGGATTTGGATGCCCGAGAAATGGTAAAATTATCCTCTACTTCACAGGCTAAAAATTTGTTTGTTTACATTCGCTGTACATGCATGTAAAACTCGTTCTTTAGTGCGTGTGTTGCAAAAAGATATTAATATCATGGGTTGAATCTTGAGGTAAAATGAGTGAGCATTGACAAGGGGTGGGAGTTTAGGTATGAGAATGAGGTAAAATAAATATAATTTTAAAATTTATTACGGGAATGATGATTGATAGATTTAATTGTAGAGGTTCTCCGACACTTCAAAAAGTTTTATTTTTTTTTATTTAAAGTTTTTGGTCAAAATTTAAAGTTTAATATGGAGAATGGTGGTGCTCACGCAGGTAAATTCCTTTTTAAATGATGCCATCCTTCCGTTGAGATATCACAATATCACACCTGTTTAGGTACCTAAGTACGCATAACTTTTATTTCTGGGAATACGATTTTATTTTCTTCAATGAGTATTATAGATTTAATTTTAAAAAAATTCATAAATCTTTGCAGTCCCTCGGTTATACAGCGAACCAACAAAATTCTTTCGCCGTTCGTAGTTCGATTCGCACATTTTAATACCCTGCCAGACCAACCGTCGATGAATAGATGGTCGATTAAATGCAGAAAATCATTTCTCCGTGTATGAAATGCCGAATAAAAAAAAAAAGAAAAAAAGAACGAGTGTTGAAATGCGATTTCAAAGGTTTTTGACGACGAACAAAATACACTTCATGCGGTACATAAAGAGCCGCTAATGGCACATTAGTTGCCATTACATTATCAGCGACTGCTTCCCATCACAGGTTCTCTTTACACATCGAGTCGCAATTTCTTCTTCTCTCGATGAAAAATAATATGTGAAAACAAAATACATTTATACCGCAAGTATACGAACGAAAAAAATATTAGTTTTTTCGTTTCCTATATGCGACAGATCCAAAATTTTGTTATCTTTTTAGGTGGAATGTAAAATTGAGTCATATTTTCAATTAGTTTTCATCACTGGATATTTATGTGCCTGAAAGAATACAAAACTGACGAACTTTGCTTTATGGTTTAGCAGTTGGTTAGAAGTGGCAGAAAATTTCAACGAACCGAAACCTCAACCTTTTTATGTTAATGTATAGTGAAAAAAATTTGTTCTTTAAATCATTATTTAAAAATTTAAAACATATTTATAAATATGTATAGGTTATGCTTGTTTAACCAGCCTATATATGTAGGCCTATGCAATTATATTGTCTATTCTCTAATAACTTATATAAATACGTGCCAAATATTTGAAAAAAAAATAATAATAATAATAATTTTCTAGAAATATACACGACTGTTCCTAAAAATACCCTCCCCATAATTTCAGTTTAATTTTACATGTAAACTTGTTTTTGCTTTTTTTACTCAGTATGCTTACAAATGAGGTATTGAAATCGACTCCACAAAAGTGTTATGATTTGAAATGAAGAAAATTTTCGGTTTCACGATAAAAGAAAAATAATAACATCATCTTTCAATTTTGACCTAATTTTTTTAGGCGAGTAGGTACCAATACGATTATAATGTATTATTTTGTTATACTATCTAAATATAATATGTACACCTATGTATGTATGTAGGCTAGGTATACATATATGTATACCGGGTGATTCACATTTCGACGCACCATAGGGATCTGTTTGGTGCGTCGAAATGTGAATCACTGTGGAAAATACCATTGTCGATTCACATTTTCATGCAACAAAAATTGAAAAATTCGAATAATCCTCAACAAATTAACCTTTAATGTATGAAATAACGAATGGAAAAGGAAAAAAACAAACAAATATTATTGAATTAAGGGTTCAAGCATTTTACAGCCAAATTAAAAACAAAAAGATGGTACCGAAAGTACTGTCCGGCCAATCCGCACCAAAATCAATAATATTTATTCTGCCTATGATTTAGGCGGGAGTTTTCAAATTGATTGAAGACCTGAAAAATAAAATAAAAACAACAAAATGTGCGATGTATGCCTTTCACAAGAGCGGAAACAGGAAGAGATTTTTACAATTTCGCGTTCGATAATTTTTTTATAGCATCGTGTTTTCTACGAATCTAACAGAAAATCCCTTGTACTGTATTTGAGTAATAAACAAAAACATAAGGAAAGGAGCTGGGGGAAAGTAAGCTTGTATTATACTCGGTCTTTGTCCATTTATTTTTTTGAACATTCACGTGTATTGACAATTGAACTATTCTGAATTAATGGGGTGCAAAACAGCGGCCCAATGTTATAACTTTTCGCTGAAAAAAATTGCGAAAGGGTTTCCAAATTTTATTTTTCAGGTCTTCAATCAATCTGAAAACTCCCGCCTAAATTATAGGTAGAATAAATATTATTGATTTTGGTGCGGATTGACAGGACGGTACTTTCGGTACCATCTTTTTGTTTTTAATTTGGCTGTAAAATGCTTGAACCCCTAATTCGATAATATTTGTTTGTTTTTTGCTTTTCCAGTTGTTATTTCATACATTAAAGGTTAATTTGTTGAGGATTATTCAAATTTTTCAATTTTAAAAAAATGCATTTTTGTTGCATGGAAATGTGAATTGACAATGGTATTTTCCACAGTGATTCACATTTCGACGCACCAAATGGAAAATCCCTATGGTCCGTCAAAATGTGAATCACCTGGTATATACCCATGTATGTATCATCTACAATTTATTTGTGTTCAGAGTTTTGCAAAAACTACAAAAAGGATAAGATTAAAATTTTCACGAAAGGTAGTACTTACATAGGACTAAATTTGAAAAAAGTTTAATACCTGTTGGTTCAGTAGTTTTTGAAAAAACTGGAACACAAAACATTCCCAGAAAAGTGATTTTTCCTTGATTTTCAGGAAACTATAAAAGGGATCAGACTGAAATTCGCACGATAGATTTTTTTTTGTGGTTGCAAATCTGATGAAAGTTGGCTGGTTATTAGTTTGATAGTTTCTGAAAATACTGGAAAATAAAAGATTGCTGAAGAAAAGTTTGCGTTCACAGCTTCAAAAAAGATAAAGTTGAAATGTTCATGAATGGTACCTATTCCTTATATGGGACTGGGTCTGAAAGGAGTTTGTTGCCTATTGAGTCAGTAGTTTCTGAGATAACTGGAAGACAAAAAATTCCTGGAAAAGTGATTGTGGGGACATTTCCCTCACCTTCTCTGTACAGGGCTTGGCCCTGCGTCAACAGATGGGTCACGACCCAAATTATTAGTGCATTGCACTTTAAACAAAATATGTTGTCTGTATGCCCTCATACAGACTACATTTGTCTGCAAATGGCAAATGGGAAAAGCGAGTATGTAATTAGTATGTATTTGCTGATACAGTGTGGGTCATGGTCCATATATGGTACCACAATTCCTGTGGACAATTGCCCCAAGCATTCAGTATACTTTGAGTATAGTTAGGCAATAAACCAGCTGGCTACCAGTACCAAGATACGATTTTCTTGCTCTACACGCAAATTTGATTTGGTTCCATGAACTTTGTGTAAATATAGGTTACCTACAGTGGTTTTTCCAAAATTTTGAGGAAACTACAGAAAAGATGTGTCTGAAATTTTCATGAAATGTAGTTCTTATATTGGATTAGATCTGGTATGAATTTAGTGTCTATTAATTCAGTAGTTTCCCAGAAATATATGAAACAAAAACAAATTGTTGCGAGTGGGAGGTTACGAGTGTCTTCTCTGCATAGCATTAATTTAGGTTATGTATGTTTTTTTTTATTTTATTGTACTTAGATGAAAATTGTAAAATTTCAAGGTTTTCTAGCTACTTTTTGCTGCGCTTTGAGTTTTCAACAATTTGCAGCAGAATTGTGTGGGAAGCCATGAGTCGAGACTTCATTATTCTAAGCTGTATGTAGGTCGACATTTTTTCACGTTTCTTGATTTCGAACATCGATGATTTCCTAAAATCTATAATCTTTTGCTGTTTCTCTTTTATTTTAAACGAATTAGGTGCAGGTATTTTTCACATATTTTCACAAAAACATTATGAGATTTGTTTTCGGACGTATCACAAAAAGCTGTTTCACTGGATGCCAATTAATGAGAATCTTTTCGTGACCGTCACTCCCAGGACATCCTGTGTAACTTGCAAGTAAACATACCTTAAAATTATAATCAATCACTCCAAAATCACTGCGTAGAAATTGAAGCTTGCCATAAAGTTTAAGCGTATTTTGCACATTTTATTACTACCTATATTTTTCGTAAGCCGTAAGAAACAATATGACCAAGACATCATGAAAGAATTTCGATTAAATTTTGTGTAAAAATGTCAATATATTAAAGAGTCACTTTTGACGACATTTTTTATAAAATGATTTTTTTTCCGCCCGAAGAATTTACTTCCTAGGCTATAATTTTTCAACCCAAACAACTAAACATTGTTCTATATTAAAAAAAAACCTAGACATTGAATTAATATAAATATCGCACTTTTACCTTTGAAGACAAAAAATTTTATCACAGTTCACTAAATTTTAAACTAAAAAATAGTAGGGGTCAGTACATGTATTATCTATTTCATACGTTAAAAATCTGATAAAAAAAGAAAAACTACTAAAAGGAAAGAGGGGTTTGTGACGAAACGAACAAAATTATTATCGAATTAATTTCACAACATTAAATTCCGTGAAAATACTTCGAACGGATATGAACTCGTGTGAGGCACGCGTTCACTATTTTCTCCAGAAAGAAAAAAAAAAAAATCAACCCCTTCATTTAGAATAAATCAAAAAAGAGAAGGTAGTACGACGTCGTTCGATCTACTTACCTACCCTCATCCTGTTCCATATATACCATATATATATGAACGTATATAAAGCTATTAAATTAGTATGCGGATAACTTCATCAAAAACGTTTCGCCTCTTTGGTACTTCCCCCTTCATCCGAATAAGTATAGGCCTATACGCAGAAAAGCAAAACGGATCTGTATCATTTCCCTGTTGTGATGGCTTCATGGTGACCGACCATGCGGTAAATGTTATTCGCATTATGGTGGGGGTTTCGAATTATTAACAAAATTTCCTCCTACACCACGAGTCAGCAAGATGAAGCCTTCAAATCGCCTTCGCAGGAGGGCAACACGGGGAGGCAATTTCAGTTGTTAGAGTCTCGATATTCGCAGAAGGAAATCCTCCACCACTATTTTCAAGTCCGCTAAAAGTCATAATAAACTATACCTAAGCCACAATTTAAATTATTTTCGTACCATTCATCGATTAGGTCGTAAAGGAGACACGAGCAAGACCAAGGCCATAATTTGGCAGTCTTTGGTATTTGTTTTTGCATAATCGGTCTTAGTTTTGATCGTGGTATTGTAGGAATAATATTGGTTTTGACCAGTTTTGTAGAAACTGCAAGACCAAGATCTCAAAACCAACGTTAATTCAGCACGCTGTTAGCAAAGATGAAAACAAAGTCCGAGGAATTATTAATAGCCATATGCGAAGCTGAATTACCTATGCTTGTGTCGCGTGAACCCTGAACCATAAACTAAAACCCAAGTTACACGCTTTTCCAACGACGAAGCTAAAGCTATGCCTTAATTAGCTTATCATTTCCATTCTCTAACCAATGGGACAAAATTCGTATGGCTACATGCGGAAAAGTTTATGAGAATTTTTAAAATTGTCAGGAAGATGGTTATTTCCATTGGTGCTATAGGTTCTGCCGACTCAGGGATTCGAATCAGACACTTAAATTTCGTTCGCAGAGAAAATTGGACCTCCACATTAAACGAAGGGTTGAACCAGGATATGTAGTAGCTCACTCCAAAAAACTTTTGGCTCATTCGCTGGGTCAACTTGAATTTCAGTCGTGAAAAGTTACGTCCATCTTTGCTGGAAATTTTGTAAAACTCAAACTCTCATTTCATGTGTATCTGTAAGTCACCGCATATCTTCGATCTGCATCTAATAGCCCATCCGTAGCCTAAGAAGAAAAAAAAAAGTTTATGCTACTGGATTGAGGGGAAAATTCTACATCCTACATATCTCACCCATAGGTTGATACGGGGGGGGGGTGAATGAGGCGATAACTACTCTCCCACTATCCCAGACATAGTCAGGTTTACCCAGTATGCGAATTATGAGGTCGAACCAGAGTAGCAAATTTTTGAAACGACAAATTTTTGAGCTGATAAATTTATTTGCTTTGTTCTTTGCAAAAAATATGAAAGAAACAATTATAATTATTATATATAAAATTATACATGCCAAAGGCCATGGGTGGCTATAAAAGAGTGGCAACAGATGTTAATTAGGCACTGATCCCAAAAAAAAGGAACAAAAGGGAAAACTTTCACTGAAAACCATTTTTCTCTTTGACATCTAGATTCCAACTTCCGCTTTCCTAATTTGCCACCTCTATTTAGAACGCCTATTGGACTATCAAATAAATGGACAATTTGATCAGAAGAGACAGTCAAAATTTAGTTATTTGGGTTTTTAGATAGGACAAATACAAAAATATAGGTAATTTAGGCACCTGTCGCACCTTGTCCATTTATAAAATATATTTGTCAGTTACAGATGGCAGTGGAATGGCTGTTATGTAGGACTCCAGATTGAATCCCCTTGCAGGCAATCCTACATGTGCTGATTCTAGGTGTGTGATGCATACACATGCACTCTAGTGGTGTTAAGCAGAACTCATCACTCTCCTTCCTTCCAAAGTTACTGATAGGTGGCACCCTATACTTGGGAAACTATTCCCTTGTAGGTATAAGTCTGTGTGTTTACTGTCTAAGGTATAGGTAGAATGCTGTTCATGTCTAACCTCCAACAGCATCTAGCAATGCATATTGTTCAACTCATGTTGAGTCTCTCTGTGAGACAAGTGTGTAAAACTGCTGCAACTTGTCCATACATAATATATATTTGCCAGTTGCAGCCAGTGATAGAGCGGCTGTGCGGTCAATTTCCCAGCTTTTGGTTAACACGAATGTAGGACACTAGTTTAAATCCTCAAGCCAACAAGCAGTCCTACAGATAGGTACGTGAACAAAACTGAAAAAAATGAATGAAACAACGAAGCTAATTTTGTTCGAATCAAATTACAATTGTGCCCATGTGTGCAAGATGGGCGGCTGACCAAGCATATTTTTTCAGAAAAACCCATTTGAAATTTTAATTTACTTGTAATTTTTTTCTTTTTGTAAATACAGTCACCAGAGTGCCGTTTATAAACTATCTATAAGGATCATAAAAAAATCATGACTATAAAGAAGGGTTTAGGAGTTGTCTATATAAATGAAACACAAACGCATGCGCAGAAGTGAACTGTTTGTTGATAAGCAATTTTTTTATCATAAATATAAAAATCCACAGTAGATCCATGTTCGATCATTCCTTGAAGTATATAATTATAACCCCTGAAGTTTTTTTCACACTCCTCTGAAAAATGTTACTCATCCGTCCTTCTTGATATTATCACATTTTTTAAACTTTTTCTTCACTTTAAAGCAGTCTGCTGAAAAATGTCTTCCTAAATATTTATCCCTGATGAATTATATCTCTCTAAATATCATATTCAACTTTGATAACTAGGAACTTGTACCTGCAGTAGAAAAGAAGCATGAAAAATACTTATCTTCTTTCCTCAATTTTCTCTACATTTTGAGCAAATAGTGATTAAATAAGAATCAAACAAGATAAAATAATGAGGTGTAGTGGCAAATTTTTTAAATAATTCATGAAAAATAGATAAGATCTGTTGCATCATCCAAAAAAAGGCAATAATTCCAAGAAGGGTGGTAAACTCAATTTGAAATAACTTAGAAATGGAAAGTCTGATGAAGGTACTAGTTTCACCAAAAGACAGTAGAAGCTCTGCTCTACTAAAATAAGCAATAATACCAAAAAGGGGCTCAATTTCTGCCTATATTTTAAAGTGGAATTAAAAGGGCATTTTCTCAAATCTATTTGCCACTTTTAGAAATACATTACCCCCTACACTCATTCAGCGTAATATCTTCCAGGGTTTCGCCCGTGCTAATAAGCTATACCTATGCTAATGCCTATTGCGAGTATTGGTGATTAATAGCGTCTACATTTAACGATTAGTGATAACTAAATTCAAAGTCAAGACAAAAATTATGATAGTGCTGGTCTTGGTCTCATGTTTATCCTGGCCTTAGCCTTGCACAATTAACCGTAGTCTCTTGTTTTTAGTCTTGCTTTCAAAGTATGTATTTACGTTTATTGATATGAATAAATAAAACCTAGGTATCCAGGTACGTACCATTCATCTCTTCCCAAAATAGGAATGGACAAAAGATTTAATACTAAATAGGCTACCCATTGTAAATTATTAGAATAGAAAGATTGCAGACATTTTAAAGTTCGTTATTCAAGTTTTGCGTTAGTCTTGGCATTTTGGTCCAACGCAGTCAATTCACTTGGTCTTGGTCTTACATACTTGGACTTCGTCACAGTCTTGCTATTATAGGCATAGTCTTAGTTTTGGACCGATGCCGGTTTTAAGGAGAATTTCCGGCATAATCCCCCTCCCAGTACCGAAGAAAAAAGTCAATTTGAAACACCATCATTAGGTTTTTCAAATTTTACGTCTATGAAATACGTAAAAAATTGTTAACCCCTCCCGAAAAAATTAATGAATATTATAAAATGTGATTCAATCCCCCTTCAACAAGAAATCCTGAAACCGGGCCTGTCTTGGACTTAGTCTTGCAAAAATTGTCTGACCAAAACCAATTTCGCTCATCACTTTTAACGATTCATTTACGAAAATATTTTTGCTAATTATCACCGTTAAGTGAACAACAAATTTAAAAGTTCAACCCGCCTCTCTAAAAGATCATTTTCAATTATTATGGCAACATAATATATGAGTACCTTTTTGTAAAATGAAAAATATAAAATGAGAGGAAAAGTTTCATTTCCCCAGTAGCTACCTACGTATAGTTCTGCACGCAGAACTTTAATACTGTTATACATTTTATAATCAGTTATCTACAGTTTCCACTCTCGTGATTTCCACCCTTCTATAATCTTTTGTAACGATAAATTATAGAATTATAACTGACTTCGCTGCTGCGACTTATACAATTGTTCATTTTGTAGTATCGACGTAAATAACATTTCACAGCTCCACCTTTTTTTCTTCTTTTTTCTCTCTCTCTTTCTGCAGGACGCGTGCCTGTCTATCGAATAAAAAAGTTCTTTGTTACACTCTAAGTGGAGCGTTAAGTTAAAATTTATCTCAAATATCCCGCTACTGACTTTCTTCCATTTAATTTTTTTTTCTCCTTCTTTTTTTATTTTTTTATTCCTCCATTTTGTTTGCCACGAGAAGATAACACGATTTCTCAATTTAAATACTTTCCTATGGTTTTGTTTTTGTAAATAAGGTAGGTATTTCCGAAATGCCTACTCTAAAAATTTCCATGGTCCTGGAAAAGCTGTATTATAGACTGAAGCCGCAACTGGAGGGCAAATGCCGAATTTGAGTTTAAGTCGGTTCGATTATTTTGAGAATGATTTTAAATTGTTTTCGAGAAACGAATTTCAAATTGTTATGGCATTAAAACTTCAATAAAATACTTAATACTTTTTGGAAAAAAAAACAGAAAGGTACCCATCGTAAAGTGCTGATTAATTTACATCAGTTAATTTTCAAGTTCAAGAAAAAATTTTGGAGTACGTAGACCTACGAGGAAATATAAGAGCTGTATATGTCGCCATCAAATACAAAAATCAACCTTTTTCAAATATGCCTAGGCATTTACTATTTTGGTCAAATTCTGTTATGAATCCGCATTATATAGCTTTTGACTGAATGAAATTAGGCATTATTATCGTGGCTCCGCCTACGAGGTCTTGCGCGCAGCCTATGCGTTGGACTACCCGGATTTCCCCTCTGCACACCTAATAGGGCAACGTGGAGATACGGGTGTTGAGGCACAGGCAGTTGTGAATTACTAGGTGTGTGAACTAGGAGTGCGACTCCAACCAACTTTATATGGTCCCATGAATCTTAAACCACTTAATTATAACCTCCTACTCACAACAATTATATAAAATGCTCTCCGGCATTTTCTATAATTATAGTGAATTTGACCAAATTTTATCGATATTATTCACTAGTTAAAATCGATAAACTATCAAATACTAATAGTGAAATTAACTCAAACATATTATTAATAAGTAAACATATGGAAAAAATTTTGTTTTTCAAGTTTTGTTTTTTTTTTTTTTTTTGTTTATTACTATACACGAGAATTTATTGTGATTAAAAGAAAAAAATGCTTGAAATGCCTGAAACGTTTCCACATACTTATTTATTAATAATACGTTTGAATTAATTTGACTATTGGTATCATTTTGCTGGTTTATTGATTTTGACTAACGAATAATATTGATAAAACTTGGCTAAATTCTATGATGAAATTATTAAAAATTCCGGGGAACGATGACATTAACCTATATATGTATAATGACTAATTTCATTCAGTCAAAAGCTATAACGCGGATTCAGCGGATTCATTGTACAATTTGACCGCAAAATAATAAGTGTCCGAGCATTTTCGATAAAGACTGATGAAAATTGACTGCGACAAATATATAATAAGCAGATGATAAAATTATATGATGATTTCGTATCCATCGACCATGAATGAACGTATTCACAAGGGTAATAAAAAGAACTTACATGTGCCAGTTCTTTTAAGAATAAATAATAGAAATTCATTGGTGGAGTACGGTACTGATGTTCCCGGGGGACTTACGGCGATATTTTAGGATCATAAAAACCTTAGACTGAAAGAAAAAAACCTGCACTGTTGATGACGATATTATCATCCGCAGAAATATAGGTATATAGTTCAGTCTTTCGATGAAAAGTGAAAGTGAATCGAAATTTGTCCTGTCCAATAAAATTTCAGATAAAAGGATGGCCTTGGGGGTCCACGTCCCTCCCCTTATTTCCGAGAAAAAAATTGTCATAAAAAGAACGAGTGCGTTTGTTGGTGGTGGCGGTATTGTGGCATGAGGTGGAGTCATCAGAAAGGACCATTGAAAGGTGTTATTCCCCCGTCCTCACAGTTGAGATTATTTTCGCCCTTGCTATCTAAAAAGTACCAAAATGACAAAGTCCAAAAAATAACTAAACTTTTAGTCCTTCAGCACTAATTTTCCAAGCTGTATCTACTACTCCTGTGGAAGCTAAACAAAAAAACATTTGGTTCCTTCAAAATTAATCTCGTTCCCTACCGTCTTGGAAAATATATCTTGGCCATCACAGACCAGATTATCCAATGGTTAGCAATTTTTAGCTCGAAAGTACCAAAAAATATCATCGGTCTATGAAAATAACTGCAAAACAATTTGATTTTCAAAATTTTTAATGAAATTTCTCGTAAAATTCCTTAAAAGTAGTCTATTTTCCGAATATTGGTGGATCACATACCTAACTCGTATACTTATCAACCACATTTTTAAGTAGGTTTTCTGAGAAAATCTACTTATTAATCACGTCCTCATGGAAGGACCTAGGGGTGGGAATAAGTACGTTTTTCGTTTCATGATCAAATGAACATTTTGGCGCCATTTTTGAAAATTCATTAGTAGTTATATATGTATGTATGTATGTATAATATCCTATTCTTGTTAACACGATACAGGGCGTAATTTTTATTCGATGGTCACGAAATTTGGACCAAACATTCGTATTAAGTCGAAAATGAGATCATTTGAATTAGGGGAAAATTCGTTTCACGGTACGTCAGGGACGGACGATTATGTTGCAGTTTTGGCAGTTTTATGGCTCTAAAAAACCTAACTTCAAAGCAATAGTCACGAAATTTGGTATAGACATTGATTTAAATCTATTCTAGTATCCTTCGATGTTTGGTTGCGATTGGTTTTATTTTGGAAAGTTTCAACGTAATTAGAACTGGCATTGTTCAAATTTGTTTGGTTGTGAATTTCAGTTTGTGATATCCTACGTTCTGATGCAGTTGACTTTCTACTCTTTGGACAAAATTCATAATTCTTTCTCTCGAAAACGTACTTTTTCTAGCAAGGCTTGCTACGCTAGAGTATTTTTTTCTTTTTTTTTCAATTAAAAATTTATTGACTCGACCATCCTGTGATTCTCAAAGAGAAAATCAAAAAACATTTAATTTTTTCTGGTTTGTCCATTAAAAACGTTATCATAGCAATACTTATCTATTGGACTCAATTTTCTTGGTTTTTTCCTGTATTGGAATGCATTTTATGAGGCCACAATACCGTTTTTTCATTAAAAACCTTGAAATATTAATTCATCTAAAAAATATTGTTTCAGACTTCAGCATATATTATGGTTTTTCTTTGCCTAAGGGTATAGGCTACATGCCACACAGTTGCAGCTCATTCGTATTTTCTACAGCAGAATTTTAGGGTACTGGTCGTACAATTATACAGATGTATGTATCGTATACTTTTTTCTACTACTTATCAAAAATACTGGTCAAAACATTGCTAAGTATTTCATTTGTTTATGTTGAGTACGTTCTCCATCGACAAAATATACACAATATTTCAACCACAAATAATTTGCTCCTTGTAAGTAAAAGTGACTTGGTGAAGGTTGGAGTGAGTTGCATGTACTTACTGTTTTCAATAGTTGCTAATGTCTTACCTTCTTTCATAAATAATTTCCCTTTTAACATTCCTACAGTTTTTTTCTGTGAAATATAGGCTTTTTTATAAAGAAAAAAAGTAATAAACAAAATACATTCTTCACACTTCAGAAGGTTGCAAGAGGCTCTAACTGCTTCAAATCTCAAAAATCTAAAAATTTTGTTCCCAAAACTGTTGACTATAATTTTTCTGAAGACTGTTGACAATCATTCTTCGAAGTAAAATTAATGTAGGCCTAATCTAAATAAACTTGAGCCAATTAAAAAACTTACTCCATGTTGTGTTTGTAGTTTAGCCATGCCCATATTGCACCTCATACCGAAAGTGATGATGAACCCTGCAAAAAACAGAAGTAAAAGATTTAGAAAATAGGCGTAATTAGCGTTGAATATCTAGATGTCACCTATTAACTAAAAAATGTATCAGAGGGAGAAATGGACAAATTAAGAAATAACATTTTTAAGGTCCTTATGAAAGAAAAAATAATTTATTTACAAAGATAAAAAATTCAAAAAAAAATGTTTTGGTAGATTAATTTTGAAAATTCTTACAAAACTTTCACCGTCACTGATGGCTAAATTAAAATTTCGTGTCCTCTCCGAAATATGAAAGAAATAAAATTTTTTAAACAAGTTTTCGTTTGGTCTTAGTCCTGCACAGTCGAGTCTTGGTATTGGTATTGATCTTACAAATTACAGTCTTGCCGCTGCGGATAGAATGTGGTCTTTGCCTAGCAAAAAATGTAGGAAAGATCGAAACGAAAATTATTCTTGTCACTAAACCTATTGCCTTTATCGTATTCCATGTAAAGATATGAACAAGTATCATAAAAGCTTCCACTCGACTTACCTAAGCAGGTTAGAACAGCCACAGTGTAACGTTTGGTAAGGCATGGACATTCTGGTCTTATGTATTTGTCAATGGTACGCAAAGGTGGTCGTCCGGGCCTCGGTATATCGTCCGAATCCAATAATCCGAACTGCGATGCAGGAGGTCCGTCCAGGTCGCCATAAGGCCTACAAGATACCAACTTTCGATTATTCTTTCGAATTCAAACTTTAAACCTTTAACTGCAGATCAGCGGCGTTGCCAGGTGAGCTGATTGGTTTCAACCGCCTCTCAATCAGCCTTCTTTTTTTTTTTCCCTCCAATTAAAAGATTTGAAATGAGAATACGCATATAAGGTAGTACCTATTGGGCTCAAAAAGTTTCATTTTTAATGCCAAGCTCGACTTTTTCGTTGATTGAAAGGCTGTAAGCTGCATACATAATAATGAAACAACGACACTCTACAAATATTTTTTTAGTCAATTCTTAAAAAGTTTACGCACTCAGAAATTTTTACTAATGATGCAACGTTTTTTGTAGCAACCAGTTCGAATACTGAGGTTCAAAATTAAATTTGGTTCTCAGTTTTAATTTATATTGGATGATATACATGTATGTCGAGATTCATAGTTTTTTGGGATGAAGAGCTCGTGAATTAATTTCTCTATAAAATGTTTTTGGCCAATCAAATTCCTAAACTTTTAATGCGATATTCTAAGTCGACTTTTGAATAAATTCTGGCTGAGAATGTTTGGTTTTCTGATTTGAAAAAAAAGAGTAAATGGCGAATTATAGGGAGAGGAAGAGAAGATATGGGATTGAGGGAGCTGTAGAAGGGTCTCTGTTCAATATGGAAAAAAGTGCCGAACATTCTGGTTCTTTAAGAAGACAGTTCTATAAAAATCTTATCTTCTCGAAAAGTGCCTTATTCCCTGATTTGAATCGGTGAGCAAGTTCGTGGGGTACATGTGAGGTATTTGTGCCACATCCACTGTGTGTTTTAAATTTATTCTAATCCAAACACCAATTTAAATTGACTTATTTACGACATGAATCTTTCGTATTTTTTCATTTCACAAAACTTACTCAAAACTAAAACCAAAGGGTACGTTGAACTAAGTTCTCACTCTGAACAGAACTCATCGAAAACCATCTATTTAGGTGCAGAATTTTTGCTCTATAGAATACCTCAAATTTAATAAGGTGAAACCTATTTAAATGTTGAACAATTGAACAACATTTTTTTTTCAACTTTTAGCCCCGTATATAAAATAGGTCTAACTTTTAACGAAACTTTTTCAGAACTAGAGTTTTAAGGGCTAAATGCAAAAATAATACTTCAGTAGGTAACTTAACAACCGTTACCCTCAGTTACTGATCCGACCAGTACATGAAGATGCACATGTGCCATGGGTGAGTATTTATAATTTTTAAATATAGCTTATTAATCAAGAGTGTCATTCATGCATTCAACTCGTTGGGGCCGAATTTGTTTTTTTTTTTTTTAGGAGACTAGACCTCACCAATAATTTTGCAAAATCCTTTATGTGCTAATATAGGCTATAGGTAAGCTTTTTGTTTTTTTTTTTATTAAATAATTAAAAATTCAAGGTCTACGTTGAATGTGAACGAAGAGATTTTCACGTTTTGTCGTCAACCGGCTCCCCTCGGCCCCGAAAAATTTTACAAAATCATCGCCACTGATTCCGTTTGAAGTGTAGCACTTTTTTTACCATAAGAATCGAAGACAGCTAAAAACGTATTCCTGGCTTCGCCATTGATGTAAGAGTCAAATATTTTATACTAATTTTAAGAGACTACTTACGGCGACATCGCAGATTTCTCATATCCGGATTCGAAATCATCGAATTTCCGTCTGTAAAAGAAAACAAGAAAGAAAACCTTGAAGAAACATCGTTAACAAAAATAGAAAACAGACCTACGGAAAATTAGACATTAAAAACATTGAAAATGTATTCGTGCTATAATTGGGAAAAAATAAAGTGGGGAGGGAGTAAATGAGGAAGAATATAAAATAAAATCATTTCCCACCGGTAGGTATCTGTTGAGAACGATGTGAAAAACATGGTTCTGAGTGGGACTGTCGTAATCGAGCCACAAATTAAACGTTTTTGTGTTCTCAAAAATACGATGTCTACTTAACGTCGTTTGCACTTCTTTTCTTTTGTGCAACTTTCACCCAAGTAAAATTCAAATTTGGTGCGCAAATGGGTGCGAAGTGTTAACCTACCAACCAGCAGACAATTTCTTAGCGTTTTGACGTTTAATTAATGTTCTCACTTCCTTTCTTTTCTCACTTTTTTGCCCGATATAATAGGATATAATATTACATTAATTCGTGTTGAAATAGTTTACGTATGGAAGATTCATTAGATTTTTCGGATGTAGGTATACCTATATACCTACACAGAGGGCAGATGTTTTAGGCCTACGGGTGGAAGTTAACTTCGATTTTTAAGTAGGTTTGCAATGGAAATGAACTTATTCATCATCTCGATCCGGTATTAGCTTCAGCTGTGGGAGTAGGTACATTTTTCGTCTCATGACTTCAGAAAAACTGTGGCACTATTCTCTGAAATTCGTAAGTGTATATAGGTATACATTGCAGTCAAAATCAAAAGTCTGGAAAATTTGCGAATTTTCACTTAGAAATTGGAAAAAGCCGGCAAAAAAACTCGGTATGCCCATTTAGTATATTTCCCCGACTAATTTCGGTGTGAAATATAAATATTTCTGTTTCCAGCCATTTATAAAATTAACGTTTTTCCCTGAAATTAGGTAACCAGTCAAAATTGATATTCGGTTAATACCAATTATACTTATCGTGCCTATAGGTACGTAAATTTTTATTATTTCCTAAGCAAACATGTATAAGAGCCGGTAAATGCAGTTAATTCGCTGAATTATCCTATTTGACTGAAATAATTTGGTCAATAATGAAAATAATTTGTGACATTGAACTATGCAGTTATAATGCATTATAATTATGTAACTTAGATACGATATTTTGTTCAGTAGGATCCACGAGTGGTAGAAAAATTCGAAAGGCGAGGCTTCAAATTCCTAACCACATCAGCCAACTACAAGACCCTGGACGGTATTCTTAATACCAGAAGAAAATTTAAAAAAACAAAACTTGAATGAGGAAAATATGATTACCTACTTTTTCATTTATTTAATCACTATATTCCTAACTGGGTTCAAAATGGCAAAAATCAGTACAAAGGTCAAACTTACTGTAAAACTACTCATAAATTATTCCCCAAAAAACAATTTCATAAATTAATCCTTCACTGTGTAACGGAAAAATAAAAGCAAAAAACAAAAAAAGATTTCAAAAATATTGACAAAACGACAAAGGAAAAAAATCGAAGAATTGTTTCTTCTGTTTTATTTCTTTCGGTACTTTTCTTCCAGAACTGAGTCTTCTTTTATTTCCTACTAAGCCGACGACATTCCAAAAGAAGAAAAAACGACAAAATAAGGGACAAAATAATAGGGTTCCACATTGGGAGAAAAAAAAAAACTATTGCTCCCATAGGACATTATTAACCCTTATTTTCAGGAACTTCCTTATTTTCATTACATTTCATTTTTGGTCAACTGTATAGTTTCAACACGTAATTGAAAAAAATCTCTGCTAAATCACAAAGTCAACGAGGATGGCGATTTTGTTTTTATTATTATTCTGTTTTGTTTTATTTATTTCTTATTTTCGTCAGTTTTATTTGAAAGATAAAAATTATTGCTGCTGCATTACTAAAATAGTGATCGAGATTCATTTTTCCCTTTTCATTCAAAAAAAGTTATGAACGTTATAAAAAGCGATTTAGGTTTAGAAGAAGAAATGATGTTTTCAGTCTTTCGAGGAATTGGATTTTTTTTTTTTTTGTTAATATATTTTTAGAATAATTTGGAAATGCTTACCCTAGTGGAGTTGATTTAAAATTTCGAAATAAAATATTTACTTAAATTACGGCAATTCATAAATATTTTTGGAAAAAAACAAGAAAGCTTGAATTTTACCTGAAAACAACAAAAGGCATGCTACTTGAATCTCAATAAATGATTGGAAATGACGTCATTCGATCATTCGCATTCGTCAATCGCATTTCTGCGAACAGTTATTTTCTTCCCCATTATGTCTATAGTCTGGTCAAATGAGGACAAGGAAATACTACTATTTAGATAAATTAGAAAAGTTTTGATTTTTTTTTACTAATCGGTTAGTTTTGGCGTTTAGAATAACGTACTAAAAGTCTCATTCTTCTCATCGCTTGCGTTCACAGATATGGGGGTGAATATGCCCTCCAATGCGATTTTTCGCTGTTAGCTCGAAAAATATTAATTTTTTTAAAAAAGTATAGTGTAATAAAAAAAATGTTAAGCACTAAATTTCTAATAAAAGTCGTAGGTATTAATTTAGTCGTCTAGTGTCTCATAAAATTTCATTTTTGAGATGGTATGGGTCTGAAAAAGTTCAGAAAATTTTATTTTACCATAATAAAACATGTTCACAGTCTGGTCTATAGAGGCTTATTGTTCAGTTACAGCCAGTAAAACAAAATGGGAAATTTGCCCCCTCTTGCTCCCTCTCGTTTCAACGCCCGAGCAAGAATTAATGTACCTATCATAAGTATTGTGTCATTCACCTTTCGTGCTCAATTCTCAGGAAAGTAGGACACCAAACCACTGAATGGATAGAACCTGTTTTAGATCAAATTTACCGCCAAATACTTTTTTACTGAATAAAATTTTCAAAAAAATTTATTTTTGTTGAGATAAACATGAAAAACCGTTTTGAGAAGCATATTCACACCCATATCTGTGCGTTGTGGAAATACGCTGTGGGGGAATGAGACTTTTATTATGTTTTAAACGTTCAAACTGACCGATTATTGAAGAAATCAAAATTTTTCTAATTTATCTGAATTAAAATCTTTCGTTGTTCTCATTCGACTGGATTAAAGACATAATGTGGAAGAAACTGACAAAAATTACGAATTTTGGAGTCACTAAATTTTTGTCTTAGAATAAAATAATATTTGGAACTTCCTTTAAAACAAAATAACGATAACTCCAAACATTTCAATGATTTTATGCGACCACCAACGCTACCCGCAGGGTAATGTTTGATCTTAAAAGTTTCCCAGTCAAATTACGTCTTTGGTGAAAATCAAGTCCAGAAATCAGTTTGATGCGAGAAAAACTTCCAGCAACACTTCATATGCAAAAATAAATCAAATGGAGTCGACTATTATACAAATCTAGTTCTTTCCTCACTGGATAGCTCCGTTATAAGGATTGTCAGCAATGGCAGATACCGACTACTACAGACGGGGACTTTTAAGGTAACCTGACAAAGATTCAGGCTAGTTTTTTCATCATATTTGGTCAGTTAAAGGCAGTTATACAAATAAAAATATTCAGATTTTGAAAACAAAGACCTGAAAAATGGTATTTATTGAAATCTCAACTCTCAGTCAGATGAAAAAATTTTCGAAACCATTTATCTTTTCTTTTTGATCATTTTAACCAACAAAAATACTACTATACGATCCTATAAGACTGAAATCTGGATGAGAACGTAATACACAGCATCCTCAATCCAACGAAGACATTTCTAATGAACGCACTGCACTTTAAATTACAGCATTTGAAAATCTCTCCACGCGGGTAGCCGCTGACAAAACCAATTTCCATCTCAAAGAAATGACATTTTTGTAATTTATATTCCACAAAACCGTCAGAGACGAATAGAAATAAACGCCATAACGTTTTATAAACTCGAATCTGAAACATTCACTCGTAAAACCAAAAAAAAAAAATTTAATCTTCGAATGCTGACGATTCCTCTGAATGTTTTCCTCTATCAAAAGCGATCTTTGTGGAAAACGACCTTATCGAAAATCTTCCTGTTGATAAAGGATGCCTAAAAAGAGAAAGCACAAAAAAAAAAAAAGTATCGTTTTCACGTAATGAAGACCAGACTGAGAAGATTTTTAGCCTCATCTTGCCCGTTCGTCCACCTTTTAACTCGTACACTAAATCAAAATCTTTTTAAAGCCTTTAACGTTGTTTATCTCGCCATTGTTATCTGAGGGTTCTCTTTTTCATCGTTTGAGAAAAAGACAGTTTTTTTTTTCTTCGTCTTCAATTCATTCTTTGTAAAGATTTTCCTTTTTAGCCTTCAAATGAGCTAAGTCTTTATTTGCTTTCCGACTTTTCTATTGCTGATTGAATTTTCATTTTAACCTTCTCATTCTTTCTTTTTCCATTCGTTTTTTGTTTTGTTTTTTTTTTTTTTTTTGGTTACGCACAAATATTTTGACGTTAAATATGAAAATAAAAGCGGTTTGTGGGGTATCTACGTAGGATGATACGTAAAAATGATATGTTTAATATTGTTATTCAACCATTTTTTGTAAAATTGAAGAACTTTTAGTGAACGTTTTGGTGCAGCGATCGAATATTGAGAAGATGTTAACGAAATCAACTTTTGAAAATAGCCTAGTCTTCAAAAAAAGTAAACCCAGACTTTCAAAGATACTTTTTTAAACATAGCAGAGAAACTAAACGGGGCCTGAGGGAGCATGGCCCAAAACAAATTCTGACTCTCTTACTAGCCCCCCAAGAAAATTGGTAAAAAACATATTTAAACCAAGTAGGTGCATGGATGATAAATTGCCAGCATAAGCCAAAAAAAAGCTTCATCTCATATTATTTTAGTCCCCAAAAATTTTCATGGTCCTCCTAATGGCCAACCCACCAAAAAAACTGTATCAATGCCACTATTCGTACAATTGCCTTCTCAGCAAAACCTTGAATTTAAATTCATTAAATTGGGTTGTTAGGGTTATCTGTCAAGGCTTTTATGATTAAGTGGCATAAGTGGTAAGTTAAAAATCTCAAATCACTGCATGAAATTCAATAACTAGAAAATATGAAATGTCGTGAAGTTGCAGTTTTCGGTGCCACCCTTTCATTTTTCCCTCCATGCGATTACAAATTGAAACTAAAAAGCCTTAGGACATCCAAAACGAAAGATAAAACAAATTGATAAATATGTGAAGATTGTCATTCTATTTGACTTACAAAAATAGGTGTAGATATCTAAATTAATGCTCAGCCTACGTACCTACACACTTTGACAAACAACTCAGGAAAATTTCAAAATAAGTGATAGTTTTTTTCTGTTTCCTCTCATCAGTTTCTTTTTTTTCATGAAAAATTGCCATCATAAAATTGAATAGGTAAACATTAAAAGTTCTATACACAAAATATTCTGTCTCGTTCTGTTAAACATTGAATATTTTTTGAGCTGATTGGACTAAACATGTAGGCTAATACGAAACGAAACTTTTTCATTACAAGTATCGCGGGTTGTAGTAATCTGCGCCGTGTTAAGAACTAAATAAATCATTGAAACTGTATTTAGACGTTCAATCATCACTTTTAGGTCTATGTATTAAGAAAGTAATACGTACTATTCCCAGTTTATTTTTGAAATTTGTCTTCTGTATAAGGTAGAAGACTTGGAGAAAAATATTTAAAAAAAAAGTAACAAAACAAAAAATAAATTTTGGTCACAGTAATTAAAGAATTGAAAACCACGTTTTTCTATTTTAATTATTTTATTCTTGCAAATCGGTAATTTTACACAAAGTTGTCTTCCGTTTTTATTTGCCATACAAAGATGAAAGTTCGTCACAAAATCTTTATGAGAGCAATATGATTTTTTTATTAATCTTTTAAGATCTTGAATTGAGAACAAGACAAAAAGAACAATTTTGTCTTGAAGAGACCTTTTCACCCATTTCACTGAATAAAATCACTTTGTAAATCTGTAGGTGGGGATTTTAGAACAAAGTCAGAACCTTTCTCAATCATTCCCCAGCACAGAAAGGAAAACTAATGGATTTATACGTGAATTTGAATAATTCACTCATGTTTTGTTAATTATCTTATCTGGCTGAGTAGTAAACAAAGATCAAATACCATAATTTTCGGTATTTTTAGGGTAGCTACCTATAAGTAACATTTTTTGTACATAAGTACTTCTTAGTGGCATAACATTCTTCGTAAAATTTATTTGAAGAGAAAAAAAACAACTTATAAGGATAAGGAATAAGACGAATTCCAACAAAATCAGTGTGCATTTTCAGGATGAGGTGAAAGGGTTTCCAAAATGGGCGATAACGATCTTTGGAAGGCGTTGGAACAATCCTGGATGTCGAATGACTGATCATTGAATTTTTTTTTATGTTTGCTCATTTTCTCCTTAATATACCGTTGAAACGACGTTTTAAAGGGGCGTTGGATGATTTTTTTTTTCAAGTGTCTTGTAAATCAAAATAATTTCGCAGTCACTAATGTAGGCTAACCAAATACAGATTTTAGATTCCTTTATATAAGCTATAACTTTTTATTACAAAATTTCCTTCTTCTCCTTCAATTTCAAAAATTCAAACATTTTACTCTTCTCCCATGTTAAAAAAAATTAAGGCTTTTTTATTTTTTTACATTTTAAAACAATAAGAAATTTTCTTCCTCCTTTTTTTTTTAATGGAACTGTCCTTCATTTTAAATATTATTTCCCAAATATTATTTTACTTACCTTTCATATATATTCTATTTATTCTCACATTTATTTTTTGTATATACTCATCATTTTGACAATTAGCCAAAATAACATTATCATCAATATCACTTTCCTAGAAATCATACATCCTGTCATAATTATTGTCATACATTATACTTATACATATTTATGAATACTCAGCACTTTCTATCAAAATATATCCCTGTCATCAACTATTTCAATCTACATTCACATGAATCTTATTAATTATACATTTATCATATTTTATGTTCTCACACCATTTCTCTCTTTTCTCTTCAACACATAATCACCTATAACCCTGTCCCTATGTAAACTCATGTTTGTAATGTGCTTTTACCATTCTTGTAAACCCTTTTGTACTGAAATATATTTTGCACTGTACAGTTTGTACATATATCTTGTGCTGTATATTTTATTCATATTAAACTCACACTCTTTTATCGTGTTGAACATTTTATTTGCACGATATACCTCAATTTATCGTTACAAAAACAGAATGTGTACAGGTTCCTATTTTGAGTGTGGTTCTGCTCGATTGGGAAATAAGAAAAAAGTATTCTTCGATTAAAACTGTATGAACCTGTTTTCTTGATATTAGAGCCAAAATCAGGCAGTGCCTTTCCCTTCGAATAATGTGGGCTGGCCTATTAGGGATCAACGTATTGAAATTGTACATCACTATACCTTCAAAACATACATGGGCGCAGTCAGAGGGGAGTAGGGGTTCCTGAGCTCCCATAAATTTCCAAAAAAATAAAAATAGTTTTCAAAAAAAAATTCAAGACCATCCCTGTTTACTATTTTTTTTTTTTTTGGAAGGGCTGCTCCTAAGAATATTTATGTGAGCCTATCAAACTAAGAACCTGACTACGCCCATGAAAACAGATTATTGAATGAGGTATTTCGTCAAGAGTATTTTTAAAAAGAATTTCATATTTTGGCCAAAAAAATACTCCCAAACGAAAAATACGGCAGACTTCTTTTTTACCGTACTGGTAATCATGAAATCTGAATCGTCCAAAATTCCATAAATAGGTTCTACCAAAAAATATTTATTACCCATCATCGCTCGCACTCTCAACCTTCATATTTTCTTAGATTGCAAATAAAAGCACGAGAGCGAGAAAAACTCAATTATTTGAGGGTTTTTTTTTTTGCATTGTTTTCGCCAGAAAGTGTGACTATAACTTTTTTCTCGCATTTTTTTATACATATATTTTTTTTTATTTCATTTTTAAATGAACGTCTTTCGTTTGTATCGGTTCATTAAGCGTAAAACATCCACGTTTAGAAAAGCTGACGATGGCGAAACGACACAATACGCCAAGAAGAGGGTGGCGAATGACTAAAAACAGCCCTTTTAAGGTTGATCATAATTCAACGACCAACTTGTATCACATTATGGGTGCACATTAATCATAAACGGCGGCAATGTCGTAGTCGTCGTCGTCGTGTTCGTTAACTTTCCCCACCAAAAACTTTTGCCAAATAACCATCAGTGACAATGTCGTTTTGTAAATTGCAATATACTCGAAGACAAGTCAACTTTCGACTTTTCACGTTTTTACATTTTATACACTGCATAACATATATACGTACTACTGTATAAATTATGTATAGCATGTTACTCCATAAAATTTAACTGCAAAAGTTGAATTCGTTTACCATTTAACCGAGAAAAGTGAAATATTTAAAACCGTAACAGAATACGAATGGGTAAAATACCACCGTAGATAATTCTCTTGAATTTTGGAAAGGATATTAGTAATTTTTATTAAGTAGCATCACGTTATATAGGCTAGTTTTTGAGTAGGTTCAAACTACTTTTTTTTTAAATTTGTAAAACATTTTGTGCTCCTGGGTTGACAACACTGACTGACTTAATTTTCTTACATATTTTTTCTTCACGTAGTAGTTGATAGACGTTTAAAAAATTTCTTTCAAACTTTAGACCCTAAAAGATGAAGAAATTTTTAATTTTATTTTGACTCCAAAAACATTTCTAACTGTAATAAACTATCTGGACGAAATTATAAAATTTTTCCCATATTTTTTTTAAAAATAATTCATTTTATATAACATAGCTCCTCCCCCAAAAAACAATTTAGGGTATATCCCATAACTGGACACACTAAAATAGACATAGCCAAATTTTCTCAACACGAGCACTTCTCTTAGCCCCACATATTTTTTTTAATGATGAAAGTGTTTTATCGCTTATTAGGTAATCCGTGAGAACTGAAATAAATAAATAAAAGGTTTGGAAACCTTCTAAAAATTGTTACAAAAACTCGGTGAGCTCTTTTAAGACATCATTGTAGAAGTTGAATGGCCCATTTGTTCAATGAACACCAGATCACACTCTCTTCCTATTTCTCTCACTCTCCTCAACAGACAACAATGTTCTTGGGAAAAAAAAGAAGAAAAAGAGAGATCCACCACAAATGTTTATTTCACTCCCCTTACTCTCAGCAATTGCCAATCATTTCAACTCGCCATTATAAATTTAATTTTCAGAAAGTGTTACACAGAAGTATCACAAAAAAATTCAACCTGACAATGAGCCACCTGATGTAAAGTAAGTCAGTGGATGCCAAATGCGACCTTCAAAGGCCACAACCGAACCAAAATCACATCACCTAATTTTATACAAACTTTCTCAGTTTCCTCGAAGCCACAAAATGCCTACAATGGGGGAAATGCTGAAACACTGCATCTTATATAGATATTCAACGGCGAGTGTTTGATTTTCACAGATATATCTACGCCCACAGTCCACAAAATACCGTAAAGGGGGGTAACATTATCGAAATTCTCAACTTTTTTACTTCTTTTTTGGAATAACTTGCACATTTTGAAAGGTCCAAAAGTGAAAAAAATAAAAATTGTCGATATCGGGTTTATCTATAAAATGGTGTTTGAACAAAACGCCAGTCGTAGTTTCCTCTAAAAAAAATTCCAAAAGTTATGATAAAAGTTATCCCGCAAGTGGGGTAGCTCTTATAACTTTATGATTTTAGAACTTTTCTGATTGGAAATAGAATATACCTGTAAGTACATTAGAATGACCCCATATTGTAAAGTTCATTAAAATCTGTCGATAATAGGCAGCATTATAGCATATCAGATGGTATTAAATATTATAAAAATAATTCGAAATAGGTATTTTTTAGTACCAGGGTCATCTTTCATCAAAGTTTCGGCGTAATTAAAAGTATTAATTTTTGGTATCTATGCAATTTAAAGTCAGCTTCAAATCAAAATTTTAAGACATGAAAACCAATAGATACTGAAACAAAATTTCGAAAAATCAAAACAAAAAAGAATGGAAACAAAATTTTGAAAAACCGGAACCGAATAGAAATAGAAACAGAACTTTTTGGTTTCCATTCGCAAAAACATTGAAATTGCTGATTTAAATACATTTTCTAGCATTTTATTTTGTAAAATTCACAAACTACAGACAAGCTACATACTTTTTTTTTCTTTCATGTGAAACATCTCCAATTAGCAGTTAGTTACTTGTTGAAAAACATAAACAAAAACAAAAATTAACAGAAACAGAAAGAAACAATTTTAGGAACAGAAGCTAAAACAGAAACAGAAATAAAATTTTTTGGAAACAAAAACTATCCAAAATAGGAAAAAAAACAAAAACGAACCAAACTGGAAACAAAATTTTTATTCTAGAACTCAAAAAACACCTAAAACTTTCTTCACAGCCCGAAATTTCTCACTGAAACCCTACCTAATAACCAAAGTCAATCAATAGCTAGGTACTCATATGAAATTTTTAGTTTATTTTCCAAAAGAAATACAACTGTTGCACTCAGTGCAGTGGCTGGACCTGAAGAAAAGTGCCAGTCCTAAATATATATATCAGTCAAATTCTTCTGTACACAATATATCATTATAAATATATTATTTCACTATAATAAACGTAAATTATTTCTCCTATATTTTCCCTTATTTTCGATGATCATACAGTCGCACACAGACACAAAAAAAATGTTCATTGCTTCTATTGAAACAACAAATTCTACAGTGTTACCTATATTTACCTATATTTTATGTAGATATAGATATACTTACAAATATTTCCACTTTTTGCTCACTTTGATATTTTTTGGAGTCTGTGGAGCCTCGCTGTTTGACCTATGACAATGATACTTGGGACATTTTAGACGCTTTTATGGGCTACACATTCGTTTTAAAAATTTTAAAATACATTTTGTAGTTTTAGGAAGAAAGGTCGTCAAAATTTTGCAAACCCTCCATCATAAATTGAAAGATTTTAATTTGAAACTTTTATGGTAGTTGGAAACTATTAAGGACTGGTGTGGTATTGATCCTGAGCAAAATTGGTCAACTGATTTTTGAATGGCAGCCATTATGACATTTGACATTTTTGGAAAATACATACTTACTGTGGTTAACGGGTGGAAGAGATATTTTTTTAATATGCGGCCATACAAACGAAAATTAAACATTTAAAAACAATTTTTAAATCAAATAAAATTTACCCATCATTAGTAATTCCTATTGAGCTGGTCTAGACAAGGCTACTTGTTTAGTCCAGATTCGTCTGGCTAAAAAACTTCTCCCTTCCATCTTCAACTATCCATCTTAAACTTTTAGTTATTTTTTCTCTTTTTTCATTTTAAAATAAATTTCCCCCTTCACCACTGCCTTATTAATCTCCTTGATAATGGTTGTAGCTCCATTTTTGTTTTGTACCACAAGTACCAGTCACCGTAAATGGTTTTCAGATTTCCCTATACTTAATTTTATTTCTGAGAAGCTGTTTTTATTAGGCTAAGACTTTGTAATATTTTTCTGATCAACCAACCAGTGTTCTGTTCTCCATTCTGTTAAATAACTTCTATGTAGTTTTTGTTTGGCTTTTTCTCGTTTTTACTAATACAGTAATACATGATTACATGAAATCTGACTTTTGTATTATCATAAACTAATTGTTTCTACTGGCAATGGGTCAGTCCTCGGACAACATTCCTCTTAACAAGGATATTCCTTAGAGCATATGGGCTATTTTGGTAGCTTCTTAATTTGAAATTTCATGGTTTAAAGCGCAGTCAAACGAATACCTGGCTGTCTATGCAGGTTTAGGCTAAACTTTCGCATCGCCATTATATTTTGATAATGAATGACGTCCTCGGATTGGGATAATTGAGTGTGTTGTGAAATTACGTGTTAGTCTTATGATTTGTTTCCCTGGGATCTGTTCTTCATGTTTGTATACCATAAAAAATTATACAAACATAAAAAATGTGCACATTCAACTAGGAAGAAACATCATTAAAATATTTAGAATTCTAGAGTTTTTTTTTTCCGAGCATGTGATAGGCGAAAAATACCCCATTTCCTCCCAACTCCATTCTAAACAATGTTCCATTATTTTATTTTTTTACTTAATATTTTTCAGGAAGAGAAATTTTGGCTTAATAACTACCTCATAATCATCCACTGAAATCCAGTTCAGACATTTGTTTCTCCCATGTAATAGGGTTCATCACATTAATATTTTCAGTAAAGTTGTGTTTTTTCTTCCCAAGTCATCAAATCCCACAGAGTTCAGTCGGATATGTATAAAATTAAAATATGGCATGTTAGCATATTGCTTTTTTGTGTGTCGGTATGTAATAAAGAAGGGTGAAATAGACGAATGAATATGATACGCGTCGGAGTTCAAATCGACTCCTTCTCTAGAAAAAGGACAGACGACGACGACAACGACGACAACGACGACGACGACGACGACGACGACGTATTGTTGTATATTACATTTTTAAAGCATAATTTCGCAATAATCTGTATAAAATGGAATATGAATTGACTATAGCGGAGTACAATGGCCTCACAATTTTCGACATTTCACTCTCCCAAGTTCAACATGAAAAGCTGTACTGTATGCAGATAGGCGTGGAGGAAATCTTTACAGAACAGTTCTCGTTCGAATACCTTTGTACTTTCAATTGAGAATAGGTTATTGAAATTTTTCGGTCATTTAGTACTTTAAAACATGCCAACGAACCAGTAGCGAATACAGAGTGCAATTTTGGGGTGGGAGGAAATGCCAATTCAACTAATTTTGAATTTGACAGTTTTTATCTGGATAGGTACTGTGTCATACTTCCATTTTTTCTTTTTCATTTTTTTCTGTTTTTCTTTCTTCGCAATTTAGTGGGGAAATTTCCCTATTTTCACCCTAGACCCGTCACTGCCACTAGATACCCCAAAAAAATTCAGATTAAATCTTCACAGAGAAGAAGGAGAAGATAAAATTAAGCATGTTAACTGAAGCTGACACGTGTACATTATCTACCCAATTCATAATTTACGATGGTGTAGGAAAAGGAGCATGCATCATGTAAGATAATGCATCTCATTTTTCTCGGCTGTGTGACTGCTGGCAACACTGATTATGATATCAATGGATGATATTTTTGTTTAGTTAATAGTGCAATGTGAATAAAACATCATTCGAGATGTTATCGATGTTTTATCGCAAAATTTCTGTTTTCATAAGTTTCACAATAATTTTTAGAGTCTTGCTTGTAAGGTTTCATGGACATATTGAAAACATGAGGTGGTTTGTAATATTAAAATTGAAATCTATACTTAGTTTTAGCTCTAGCATGATGGATAATTATTTTATTTAAACAGTCTATTTTATTAGTCAGTGACACTTTGAAACAAAGAAGTCATGATAACGTAGGTACGAATGGATCCTCATTTTGTGATAAGTTCTCCAAAAATGATTTTGACACTCCAGAAGTTACTTGATATAATGCTGAAACATGATAAATTAAGTCAACCAGAAGATAATAATGATGATTTTTAATTAAAAACTGTTACCTATTTTATTTCATAAATCTATGGTAGGTATAGTGCGTAAATACTCTTACATGTGTATGCAGACAGACATTATACTAAAGGGCTCTCTCTACATTTAATTATTGCTGAAGCTTAATAAATTAGATAGACCAGAAGATAAGTAATGATGATTTTTATTTAAAAATTTACACGATTTGTATTTCTTGCACAGTCGAGAATATATTGGAAATTATGTTTGATTTTCATTTTGTTAAATAAACGTAGGTACGCACTTCATTTTTGAGTGAGTTTTCTATTAACAATTTACTTATTAATCTTTGTGTCATGGAACAATCTATGGCTGGGGTTGAGTAGGTTTCTCATTCCATAACTCAAGGAAAATTTTGGCACTAATAACTCAAATTAATTTTATATATAAGCCAATTATTGTAACCACGGTATAGGTGACAATTTTTATCCCATAGTCACGAAATTTAAAACGAATATTAGTACTAACCCAAGGACCTGAACTATTGATTTTGCTGCGAATTAGCTGTACGGTACTTCCAATATGGTTATTTTAGTTTTTGTTTTGGCTATCAAATTTTCTATTTTCGACAAATACCTACGAAATTTGAAACAAAATTATATTAACTATAAATTATTATAACTTTCTATGAATTTTGGTGTGGCTTTAAAACTTTCAATTTTCATCCAATGGATACAAAATTTAGAACAAATATTCACTATGATTTATTATAACCTGCAATAAATTTTGGTGCGGATCGTTCATCTGTACATCCAGTAACACTATTTTCGTTTTAATTTTGGCTGTAAAATGCCTAATTTTGGATCAACAGAAATATAATTCTGAACAAATATTTGTTATAATAAAATATTAATAACTTTTTAGTGACCACTTAATTTTATAATTCTCAAAAATTTACTTTTTTTAACAGAGCTGCTGCTGCGTTAGAGTTTTCATATTAGAAGAACACTGCTAAATTCGTTGAGTCTGGGGAAATAACGAATTCGGTTTTGTGCTTGTGTGCGTGTGTTGAATCATGAATACAATCAAGTACATAGGTACACTGATAAAACAATCATGTTTTTTTGGTTATGTTTACATTTTTCACTTTTCGTTGCATATGACATCACATTTTTAGGATTTTTGCAAGCAAAAACCCTTTTAAAATCGCTGTTTTTCCTTTTCCTCCTTCATTATTCCTCAGCCTGAGTTCTATTTTTTTTTAACTGTTAAAATAAAATTTTCTATTTTATGACGATATCTGTGAACATTTATTTATTTATTTTTCTTCATTTCTTTCTTCATTTTCTTCAACCCGTTTTATGTTTTCTTTTTTAACTGTGAAAATGAAAATAAAATTTTCATCTATTTATATGATGTTATCTGTTCCGTCGTATTTAGGCAGACAAATATATTCGCTGACCTAAATACTCCGCAACAATTAACGGCAAATATTTCTTCTAAATATTCACCATTACCTCCGACCAATAACTCAATTAACAGAGCCAACAGTTATGCAGATGTACAACTAATCAGCATAACTGTCAGCACTATTTGGGAATTTACAATAGGTACTTTTGTGAACGTAAACATTTCTAGGCCCAAAAAGAAGTCACTTGGTAAATCAATTTACGCCAATACTTCACTTGCCTTTCTAAAGAGTCTGAGTAGTCTAACTACCTCTGAACTCTTTGTCTGTCAGTTTGGCTATACCCCTCAAGTTAGTCATCCACCCTATGATGTGGTGTGACACTATTAGGTTTAAGATTACTATATAATAATTACACACGTGTATTCGCAAAGTGGCGAAGTGATTAAATATAAGTATTTTATAGTAACGAAGTAATTACCGAAGAATACATTGTGACGTGTTCATACCGAATTAAATATTGTTTTGTTAAAACACGTATTTATTTTGTGTGTCTATTATAAATCTGGGATAATAGACACAATATTATCTGTGACCATTTATTTTTTTGTTTCTAATTTTGCAATAAATTTATGGAAAATGTGACAATGACAATAATGTTTCGATTTCAACTGTTTCATCTTCATTAAGTATTATTAAATGAAATATATAGCTATATAACTTCCTTTCAACAGTTATCTTCTTTTTGAAAATTCTGAAATTTCTCAAATTTGTAATTTTCATTTCCAGTTTTTATTCATAGTTGATATTAATGGTGTCACCCTAGGATCACTTTTCATGACAAATAAAACAAACCTAAAAAAAAAAAGAAAGAAAAAAAACAAATAAAAATAAAGCAAAAACCCTGTTGGCACATCGTCTAGCGATGTAGCTTTTTACTATGTACCTCAGGTTAAACATTTCCAATGTTAAAACTGTTCTTTTATTTATAAATCTATGGTAAAATTAAAGTGTGCACTCCTATATTTTGAAATACGTACTCTTACATTTGCATGTATGTAGTAACAGTACGCATTTGACTTTTTAGATGATTAGTGCTCTTCTTCTCCCCCCACTGCTTCCAAAATACGTTTAATATAGGTAAACTGTAGATGAAGGATGAAGGTAAGTATATATCAGTAGATTTCGACCCCTCTGCAGAGAGTAGTTTTTGAGATATGGTGCCTAGGAAGTTATATGCGTACTCTTACATCACTTTCCCTACTTAATGATGTTAATAGTAATTAACGCAAGTAGACAGTATCACATTGCTATACAAATGATATAATAAATTCCTTGAATTATAAATACAAAATCAGGGGCGTGTATAATGGAGGCACTGGGGATCTGGACACCCCTTATCCAAAAAAAATAAGGTTTAATCTCTAAAAATTGTGTATTTTTATCAGTTTTGGTGATTTTGGGCGTCAGAAAAGACCACTGAGAATGTGTGGTCCCTTACGAGGAAGCTATATACGTCTTACACCATATCATATTAATTCTGACGACAAATAATGCATTCATCAATACATTCATCATAGGCGACGATTTTGAAGTTGCTCCGGGCTCAAATACCCACTGGTAAATTCTTGGACCAATACAGAAAATTTTTGGAAAAAACGAAAATGAAAGTAAAGTATTAGGAAGCAAGAAAATTTATATGCTTTTTGTATGTCGTGCTTGGATCAAGCGAACTCACTACAGAATTTCAAGAAATTAGCGCCTACGAATAACACTCCTCTAAATAAGGTTATATTGTAGACAAATAATATAGTTTCCTGAAAAACATTTTACCTTTAATAACCATCAAGACATTATTTACGTGAAAATTACATTATTAACTTCATGATGCGTAAGATGGAAGAAAAGAATTCGACAACTTTCATCTTCCCATAGCAGATCCACTTGTGAACGTTGTTGTTGTTGTTTTTTCTCCTTATTTTTTTCCAAAGGGTTTTTTTTTTTTTTAATTTTCAAATTTGTAACCGGAGAAAAATACGAAACTTTTGAAAGTCAAAAAGAAACGAATATTAATGAAAAAGTGAGGGAGTGAGAGAAATATACTAAAAAAAAAAAAAAAAAAAGTGAGACAGACCGAATGGTAGCAAAGTACATGCGCAGGTACCAGACAAGAAATGTATATAATATTAAAACTCTTTTAAACGTCGTTCATCGAGCTTCGTTTATTGACACAGAGGGCGGGTTTATTAAAATAGGGTTTGCAGTTATATGAACAAAAGGTACTAAGCTCTCAAACCACCGTTTATCGACTGTCGAAGGTTTTAAGAAGCCCCTCGTTTCAGCTACTCGTTCAACCGATACCAAATTCTATGATATTGCTTTTTATTTCGATTGTATCGAGTCAGCAGCACCACCGTCATCACCACCACCACCACCTTCACCGCCATACCATCAGCATAGTATATCAACATCACCCCTTTTCCACCCACCAGTGCTTTTACTTCTTTTTGGTGTACGGTTTTAAACATTTTACGTTGAGAGGGTGTGGATGGGGATGATGGCGGCGTGAAATTGCGAATTTGTTTCCACTCTTTTTGACGATGGTGACGACGTTTTAAGGATTCTGCAATTCAGACGAAGACGTTTCAATTTTTTATGCAGAGTATGTTAAACGTACGTTGCCTTATGTTTGATTTTAACGCAGCCATGTAGGTGAGGGTAAGTTACCCTTAGATCGATTTTTGTGAATCTGCGGGGAAGCGATGTAAGTGGAAACGCTGCTGGTAAGTGATAGGTATAACAGCTAAGAAAATTAATCGATACGGGCTTTTTATGTGATGCATTATTTTACCGTATATAGGTAAGCTGCTATGTTATTGACTATCACTCACAAAACAACGGAATGGTCTACGTAAGCCTAGGTTGACGCGTTTGTTGTTAATAATTTTCAAAACGACTGAATATCCTTGAACTAGTTGTAGAAGTCGGCAGCTGATGGAATAAATTTCCAGTTTTTTACCATTTTTGAACGGATTTTAATGATAATTCCGTTCTAATTCGTCATTCGTCTTCAACTACAAATTTGTTACATAAATAATCATTGAAAAACACGAACCATTCAACAAAGTTCTCTTTTTCACCAATGTGAAGTAAGTGAATATCCTTATTGTTTCCCTGGGAAATTTAGAATATAGAAATAGTTCATAGGTTTAGCATTGAAAATGCTTCTGGAGTCAAGTTGTGAAAAAGTGTCGGCCACCCAATTTTTACCAATGATTTATGCTTGAATTGTATGAGAAGGGGTGGATAATGACGATAAAAAAAGTGGAAGGAGGAAATGGTAATGAAAAATAAAGTGGAGGTGTTAACATTGTTTCGTTGTTTACAGAACGAATACGAAAATGAAAGAAATTGAAAAATGAACAACTCTTAATTTTTTTTAAATTTTTATTCATTTTCAATGCCCTTTTTCTCCAAATACAGTAGAAATCACTACAACAAACACCAGCTACAGCAAACAACTGGCTGCAACACACAAAATACCCGGTCTTGGAAGAAAACAATTTACTTCTGTGTTAAGGAAAATTAGCCGCAATAAATACGACTACTACAAACCATTGGTTACAACAAACAGATTTTGGTGCTAAGTGAAGCCGAGAAACTGGTTACAAAGAATTCATTCACCAGTGCTGTCTTAATTTCATTCATACGACAAACCATTTTTTCCATCCAATCCTAATATTCTTCCAATGGTCACTTTTCTCTTCTGAAAATTACCATCAGTATACAGTTTCTTTTTAATGGCAAGTGAGAGTAAGAAAATTAATGTTCTGAGATGTATTATTAACGAATGGTACTGACCAATTTGCAACGACCATTATTTTATAGGCCCACATATGCCCTACAAGGCTACAACCTGGTTGCAATATATTCATTTTAGCTAGCTACTGGCCACAACAAATAAAATTTCACAATCCTTGGAATTTTTTTTAAGCAGTTTCTGCTATACGTACTATGTACATAAATACGCATTTATAAAATTAAAAAAATTAAACCAAAAAATGTTAGGTTTTCTAAAAAATAGAAAACATTTAAATTTCTATCAAACTTTTATTTATATTTACCAGTAAATATTACCATTGAAGGTTTTCATTCAATTCATTTCTTATTTTAAAAGTATAGAAAATATAAAAAAAATAAAGGTGTGTAGAAGGAAGGTAAAGAGGTCTGTACCCCTTTATTGCCAAAAAAAAAAAAGAAGGATTGACCTCTCAGAAATTGTGTATTTTTTTGATTTTTTTTTGAAGAAGGGTATCAGAGGGGACCACTGAGGATGTAAATACACGTCCCTTCATAACCGAACTATTTCTAGTGGGTAGCAAAAACCGGATACTACTAATTCAGAAATATGCCAATTTAGAAAAATGTCTCAAATTCATAGAAAGTTGATCTTCTGAACACAAAATATTGGGCAACACCATTTTTAGTTTTCTACGCAATAACGCATAAACCACATTTTCTTCACAAAACCTGCTTTTTTAACAAAATATGTCAAAATATTCGAATATATGTAGTTTTGTCGGCAAAATATAAAAATATATGCATTTACAACAAAATATATGTTTTGAAATGTTGTATTTAGACTTAGGAAAACTTGAAACATAAAGTAAAATATTAAAATTTGGATTCTGACGTATGGAAAAAAAATCTTTTTACATATTTTTTACAGCCTTATTAATAAAAGTGGGGAATATTGTACCACAACAGCACGTCTGTACCAACAAAAATAGTCGTCTGAATAAATTATTTTTTATGTGACTTGATAAATGAATTGGTTATGAAATTTAAATATGAAAGAAAAGAAAAAAGTTGTTCATTGACATTATGTGGAATTAATATTCTCCTTCCCTGGAATCAAAATCCACGAGAAGAATTTAAAAAACTAATACTTTTGACAAGTCCATTAGTGAAGATGCAAATATACATCTTAGCACCTACCTACTCCTAAATATTAGCCAAGAGTAGCCAAAACTATATAAGAAATCATTTAATACTTGACATTGAAATCTACAACCTTAATTACCTACGCACAGGCGTCGATTTCTTAAAATTGCTAGCAGTGAAGGCAGTAAAATGAATAAATACATTATTTCGTAAACTGATATGATGATCCCCAATTTCACGAGCATAAAATACAAGAATCGTTACGACCCGCACGTGAAACGTGTGCATATATAGTATCAACTGTCAAAAAAATTCAACAAATTCTTAAACTTTTCATTTTTTCTAACCTTGGACTTCGACTTTCGTTTTTTTTTTTTTTTTGTCATTTTCTGAATCGGTCTAAAAATTTTTGATTGGGCGCTAAGCAGTGAGCACCTATGAAATAATTACATGGGTTGCTCGAGGCCCGAGTACCAGCAAAAATCAGTTTATATGATGAATACCCATAATCAAGTACCTATATTTAATTATTTAATATTCTCACAAGATAATGACACTATTTTTAAATATACATAATTATTTTACACAGTACAAATAGATGTGCATTATTTTCATCCATTAAGTGATATCAAAAAAATCGGTATTATATCTAGTGAACAGAAATTGAAAAATATTCGAGCAGACTTAGGTGTAAAAAAATAAAATATAAATATTTATGCTAACGGCACCCAGCGTTCCCAAGCGGTCACCCATCCAAGTACTTACTGGGCCCGATGCTGCTTAACTTCGGTGATCGGACGAGAACCGGTGTGTTCAGCATGGTATGGCCGTTAACGAAGAAATACCCTTTAAAGTAACCTATTCTTACATTGCCATTGAATAATAATATAGGTAATTACAATTGATAGGTAATGTAAAATATGCAAAAAAAATTTTGAAAGATATGCTCATCAACGTCAAATAATTTTTTTCATTAAAATTTCACAATATTTCAAGAGAAAAAAATTATTGAATCGGTAAACTACGGATTAAATTACTCGGAATAATGTAAACGCGTAGGCTAGGGTGCAGTGGCGTAGCCACGATTTTCTTAAAGGAAGAGAAATTTGATGAGAGAAAATTTCTCCCCTTCCGCTCACCATCGACGACGAATTTCAATTTTTTTCCTAGGCGGAGGGACCGTAAGCAGATTTTGATCAACCGTTTGAGTTGACCAAAAAACAGGAATTAAAAATTATCGACCTTCACCTTTTGAGCCAGAGCCGTATGCAGGATTCATTTCGGAGAAGAGGAGATTTCATAAATTTGAAAAAATTTTCTTTTGTATTTTGGGATATAAATTTCTGATTTTCTTACCAATTGTCGTTATTTATCGTGAAATTAAAACAATAATGATCTCAATTTTTGAAATTCTACTTTGAAAAAATCTGAAGAAAGATTTATTCCCGAATCCCCCAAGATTCGCCACTTGCCACTGCTGTGGACTTTTTAAATGCACCGCACATCGAACCTAATAGTCCAATGAAGATTGATGCACAATAACTTTTATTGTAGAAAATTGCCGCATTTTCTTCTTTTTTTCACAAATCGTTGGGGATGGGCGTCCTAAATAACATTCTAAATGTCTCAACTCCCACCCCCTTGCTTCAGTGAGAATGAGGGGAAATGTGCTTCCCAAATCAGTGTTTTGAAATTTTATCGGGAACTATCAACGATAGCGGGAAAATAGTTCAGTCAAAAAATGTTGAACATAGGCCTATTTGCAACAAAAAAGGTTTTTATCACTTTTTTTGTACGACTCTTTGCGTCCCTCAAAAGTGAGCATAAATAATTCCATTTATTGTATTTTGTTAAGCTAGGTAATATAGTTATAGGTACTTACCAGAAAAAGTGAATTTTATCATTAAAAACTTGGTGCAGAATTGGTAATAACTCAAAAACTATTACTTTGGCCTCATTCGATTAATCGTCAAAAAATAGGTGTAATATTTGATATGTTACGTTGTTTCTGCTAAAAATTTTCATATAGGCTGGATCACAGGGAACTTCAAAAAAATAGCCAAAAAGTAAATTTTTACGCACTTTTCCCTTCAACCTCTCATCCTTTCAACTTTATCACCGTTTTAACCAACTACAATTCGAAAGATCCTTCATTAGCCTGTTAAGGTCTCCCTAGGAGTTCCAGTTTTAGTAGACAAGAACATAAGTGGGAAAATATATACACAAAAATCTACTTTCTTAGTTATTTTTTTAATGTTCCAAACTACATTTATGAATATTTTCATCAGAAACAACGTAACATATCAAATCCTACTTATTTTTTAGCGTTGAATCGAACGAGACCAACCGAAAGTCTATTTTTTGAGTTATTACAAATTTTGTTCCAAATTTTTACTGATAAAATACACATACGTTAGTATAATTTAGTTCCGAAAGTGGTATCTTGCAAGTTCACTTTTTAGGAGGGGGGTGCATCGTAAACAAAAGTTGATAAGAATCTTTCAAAGGTACTGTAAATATAACGATAAACGTTTTTGGACTGAGCTATTTTCCGACTAAAGTTGATATTATCCGAGAAAATAGCAAAACACTAATTTGAGCGGTACATTAATTGCCCTCTTTCCCATTGAAGCAAGTGAAAAAGGGGTTGAGAATTTTAATGATATTTAGGGTACACCCATTCCCAACGTTTTGTGAAAAAATAAATAAAAATATGGCAATTTTCCAGAATAAAATTTTTTCCTTAACTGGACTATAATTTCTTTAGCCAATTTCTTCATCCAATTTCTTTGATCCGTCTTCAGTGAAACAAATCAGAACCTCCAACTTTCGATACGAAGAATTCTGAATTCTATTGAATAGTTGCCGAGGCAAAAAAATGGCAAGTCAAAATTCTACAATTGTACCTACTTAGGTCTAACCCTTACGAATAAGTGCATTCCACAGTGTAAATCCTTTCATTTCCTATGGCTAATGAGCTCACGTATAATGCAACACACAAACAACAAAACTGCAGCATATCGTAATCAATTTTTTTGAGTGAATGACACACGCGTTCAATTCACTTGAAGAGAAAAAGAAAATAGCTCAAAGTGCTGGAAAAAAAAAAAAAGAAGAAGAAAAGTGTCTGACATACCCCAAACCTTTGGATAATCTCCCCCCTGAGCACGTTTTCTGCATTCATTCGCTTGTCATTTCTACGACATTACGCTGATATTTGGGATGCGTGAAAAGTATGACATTAAATCACTATATATAAGTAAAATATTCATCATTCAAAAAAATCGAAGGGTGACTTCCCAGAAAAGCCCTTCGATATTTTTTCCACTTTTTGGGCTGTTGCTGTTGCTGTTGTTACTGTTGCTGCCTTCTATTTTAAAACTTGATTAATGGAGGTAACGTTAGAAATGCGTTGAAGGTCATTTATATCCTTATTCGCCGGACTGGACAAACACAAAAGTCGCATTTAAAATCGTCATTTTTTTCTTTCTTTCTTATTTTGCTTCTTTTTTTTTTTGCTTTCTTTTTTCTTATTTCTATTTTTCTTTTTGCACCCTTCGCAAATCAAGATAAATTCATCGAATAGAAAACTTAACTTTTATGTACGAAATAGCGCCTCCGTTGTCGCCGGAAATGATAACTCATGAACAAAGAGAAAAAAAAAAGCAAAAATCATTCTCAGATAGGTACGATGAACCACACTTTTTTAAAAGTGAAATTCTTTCGACATTGACGAGTAGATTTCAGAGAGAGTAAACCCCTTACTAGAGCTGTAGGTTGTACGAGTGGGGTTCAGAATTTCGAACCATTATACTAAAATTTCGTGTCCGATGTTACAGTTTTGGATACATATTTCATTCGAATTACCAGCTCCTTGTCAGGACAACTTGGCTAAACTTAAATAAAAACAATTAATCGGACAAGCCGCTCACAACTCAATCACATTTTTCTCGCAACCGAAAGGACTGGGCCTCTACCCATATTAAAGTTTTATAATACCTGTAGGTAACTGGAACGATTGAACACTTTACACCCGACCCTTAGTAAGATCCTATCTATAGAGCTCAACCCTTAATTACTTTAAAAATAGCTCAGTAAAAAATTGTTCAACATAAAATTTTCCATGAAAACAGTCTTATGCATTTTTTGTCTCACGCCTCCCTTCCCCTCCAGAGAGTCTTAAAACAACCATCCTGCAGCGAATATGTTCAACAGCATTATAATTATGTAAAATATAACTCAAAATTATCGCACTATTATATAGATAATTAATAAATCGAATACATATTTTCTACCTATCCAACCGCCTTTTATATCCCCTTTATCATAGCTCACTCGTTCCCAAGAGGCAATGCTACCTATTCACCCCTCTATTCCATAACCCATTAACATCCCGTTCACCTTCACAGCCAACTTTTTCTCATGAAGCAAAACTGTAAAAACGGAGGGGATGATAAAGGGTTATGGAAGACGGGTGGATGAGCAGCAAATATTCATTAGGTTTACTAATTATCTAACGAGTGTGATATTATTACGAGTTATATTTCACATATAATACTACTAGCTGCTCGCTCCAAGTGATGCAGGCAATTCCAGAATTGATTATTCTACTTGCTAAGAGTAGTTAACTTCTTTATAAGTACAGAATACCTCCCTATTAGAATATATCTCTCTCTGTTACTCACCTCTCTCTCTCTCTCTCTCTCTCTCTCTCTCTCTTTCTCTGTTACTCATGCTCATAATATACACTTGCATATGTTGGAGATATTTTTTGCAAATGTTTTCAGGAAAATTTCTTTGTTATCATAAAGATTAGCGGGTGATTTCATAATTTTCAAATTTTTATTTGACGGGAAGTTCATCTCCGAATCCCTCTTTTTTTTTTTTCTTTTACCTCACCACACCTGATCGCCAGCACAAAAAAAATTTATAAAAAAATTTTTTTTTTACCCAACCACCTACTATATATGAAACAAATTATAATAAAAGCAATGTACTCCCTCTAACCACTCACTGTATGAAAAAAATTTATAAAAAAATTTAAAAAAAGTATATCTTGTCTGGGAATCAAACCCAACACCTCCCACATGGCAAGGACCCACTGAGAATATATGCCTCTGCAGCTGATGCAAGATAACAAAACATTTATAATATACTCTCTCCTCCTCCCTCTCTCTCTTCCTCTTCTTCTCTCCATCACACTCTCTAACTCTACATTTCCCTTTGTTCCTCTAAGAAGTTAATTTTGAGGGTGTACTTATGTCATTAATTATAATATGTTTTTGTGAAAAAAATATTAAATTTTTTTGGGCGTGGGGGGTTAAAATCCACAACGTCGCTTCCAAGAGAGATATGAACCAAGAACTGATCTTAAAACCTTCCTTATGACAACACAAATAAGTTCTAAAAATTTCAGATCGATTAGTTCAGCTGTTTTGAAGTGACAGGCATATAGACAGATAGAGAAACGGCTCCGCAACAGACAAATAAGATAAACAAACGGACAACAAACATTCACTTTTAGATTATTTAAACATATTCACTGAAGAATAAGAACCGAATTTTTGGGGTTAAACACCTCTTCCTCAAAATTTCGAGAAACCAAAGAGTGCAAATTTTGTAATGTTACCCTATAGACTAATCCAAACAAAAACAACATGACGTCATACGAGGTGATGGAGCACAGGATAAAGGAATAGGTAGAGATTCACCCTATTCAACGAAGGCTACATTTAAAATGATTTTGTTTACACCAATATTTTTAGCTTAACGTAGGTGTGGAATGTGATTGTCTCTGTGACGTTGTGTCTTTCTTATTTGGAATTGACTATTAGTAGGAGACCCACCCAACAACCTTATATATTTATACTTAAAGTTTGTGATTTTTTTTTTTTTTTTTGAAGATTTGAAAGGACTAATTATTATATTATATACAGGTACGTTTATTATAGTAATTCTCGTGTACCTACCGATACTATATAACGACAGTTGGTATAAAAGAAAAACAAAAATAAAAAAGGACTAAATAGACTACAGCTCACATTTTGGTGTACAGTGACTCGCCGTCTGCACGTGAAAACGTTCATTGTCGGTCGATTTGTTTATTTAAATTAGGGTTTTGAGGGTTTTTGGCCACATCACCCCTCCCCACCACCAACTCTATGCACCGAGAAAGTGTCATCGTGTTGTTCTCACCGCCATCCATTCACTCGTTCACCGAAGTTTAATCGGCGAAATAGTTCGCGTGTCATTTTGGCGTATAGGCCCTCGAATGCGAAATGGCCCTCCAGGGACGATTTTCACCCCTTTTTCCGGGCTACCGCGCGTATTTATACGCGAGCTAGAATCGCTTAGGTACCTCTTTCTTTTTGTTTTTTTTTTTTTTTTTTTTTTAAGTTTTATTTTTTCAATAGCAAAAGCGCAATTTAACAAATGAATTTCGAACTGTTAATCGCATTTCAAATACGCGCGACGATTTAGCCAAGCCGTTTTTTTCTTTCATTTTTTCTCTTTTTTTTTTGTTGTTTTGGTTAAAAGATTTTTTAACACTTTTTCCGTACTTTTAACCAGTACCCCCATCCCCCTCCATCGCTAGTCGGTAGGATATAGAGTGGCGCCATCTAAAAGCGTGTTTCAATTATCGTTCGTTGTAAAACGCTTTCAACTCTGTAAATAATCGTATTTTTACTGCGGTTTAAACTCCCGGTTGGTGTATATTTGAAGTGGGGAGGGGGAAAACGGATTTGCTACGTACTCGAGCTCAAATTTCGTTGTTTTCTTTTTTCCTCTAGATTTTGTTGACTGATTTTTCGTATTGTATATTTATTATAGTGCTTGATCTTGTGAAATACGAGAATTTATCAATATGGAGATCGAAAATTGGGCGTTCTAACTGCGGATTATGTGCTAAAAGTTGTATCGTCAGTTTGCGATAAATATGGGGTACAATAAGAACAACGAATAAAATCAAATAGTCTCGTCTGGATAAAAGAAATGCACAAAGAGCCCCCAGTAAAGAGAACATAGCATTAGAGGGTTGAGCAATCCGACATCCACCTATTAACCAACAGCTGGATTTGGACGGCCAAAAAGTACCAAACTCTAAGTTTTAGTATTTGACTATATACATACTGGACTGCTAATACTGATAAGAATAACACAGAGTCTAATGAACAACCGGTGAAGTTGAGTCAGACATCCGTATCCCCGTTCAAAATGTTAGTTTACTGGTTTGCTATTTAAAAACATAGAGCTAGAGATGTGTCGGTTGACCAAGAACTAATTCATTTGAACTAATCTTTTAAAAGACCTAAATGAACGAGACCGAAAGATGAGAATGAACTAGTTCATTTTAAACTAAAAAATATTATCAAATCAAAGTTATATCGTATAGACATACAAGTTAGTTCACTCTTATACATCACAGCATTGTTGTTAATCACTGGATGAGTGGAATTTCTCATCAATCAACAAAAAACAAAATGAAATAGTAAGCGTTTTTGGGGAATGAAATGACTTCTTTTATACGCAAGTATATCTATATATACAAATTATATATAGATTTACTCGATTGTAAAAGAAGTCATTTCATTCCCTGAAAGGCTTTCTATGTCTGAAATTAACTATGTATAGAAAATGTATACGAATCAGCTCTCCACATGAAATAATACATACTCAAAGGTTTGATTCATGCAGCTCATTTTGTTTATTTTGAACTAGTTCACTGAACTAGTTCATTCAAAAGACCGAGACCTGTTGAACTAAATCCACCAAATGAACTAAAACGCGCATCTCTACATAGAGCTATCTGATCCGCATTTAACCGAATTAATTACAAATTTCTATGTAAAAATTAGAATTAGACATATTTGTAAGAATATTTCGCAAGTAGATAAAAACATTCGTCATACAGCAACAAAAAATATTATTTTTATGCATCAATAAATCAAATTTTAAATTGATTTAACTGAAATTTTTGAACTTCTGAGTTTTATAAAACTACAACATTACCGATTTAATTTGTAATTAAAAGCAATAATTGTGGTAAGAAGAGACCTAGTGAAAGGAAAAGACAATAAGTATTAATAAATTTGATAATGAATTAACATTTTGAACAGGGATATGCCTGTTTGTTTTGAACACAGCTTTTTATCAGTATTAGCAGTCCAATATGTATATAGTCAAAGGTTTTAGTTCTGCATCAGCTCTGTTAAACGTTAAGTCTTCAGTTCTATCTAATGTTTTAGTTCTGTATCAATTTGAATATTGAGGAGTGGAAAGTAGAAATGTTTGGTCATTATACATTCTGCACTCTTAAGATTTGTATCATCTTTTCATACTTTCAACTAAAAAGTTAATAAACAATTGTTTTTAAATTATTTTCTTGTAATAGTTGGATGAATATTTATACCTGACAATGTCAGAAGCAATAGAATTTGTTATAAAAAAAGAAAAACCACTTGAAAATTTATCCTTGAAATACCTTACATTTCAAACTGACTTCTCCACGTATGCATTAAAACAATATTGTATTATCTATATATGTATAAGATTCGTATGGTATCATCTTTTATGAATGCTACAAAGCTCATGAACCTAAATGTTGCAATATATTGTTCAAACACATACTAAAATTGATCAAATTAATAACTTTGAAAATATAGACCAAATAATTTTTATGAACATTTTAATTTTTTACACATTTTAAAACATTGATAAAATTTAAAACTGTGTTAAACAGTGTCTATAATTATTAAACTGTCACGCAATTTATGACAGATGGTATTTATGTACTACAAATTCTTTAAAGTTTTTAATTTTAGCTTTAAACAATTTGCCTCGTCTAAAATGATATTTGCCTGCAATGATATATTTCTATTCATTCACACTCACATTCATGTATCATCACAGCCCATAATTTATCGTAACATTGAATATTTATTGCATCAAATTCATGTAGATGTGACTCCAGTGTCACACAAGAGTCTTCCACATTTCACACTATCTCTGTATTTCTCACACAGACACTCCTGCCACATGTCAGACTCATCAATAAACTTCAAAATCCGCACCTAAATTCATGTAGGTATGTCATGTCACTAAATATGCATAATTTGATCATACAACTTTGTACAAATTATGTTGTCAGCCTATTGTTTGTCATTCATCTAAAATGACAATATCCTATTGTTTTGTATTTACACTAATCTAAAACCAGGTCTCATATTCATCCACCTCTGAATTAATCGTTAACTTTCTGAATCCAAATTTACTAGATCTTCACTTCTATTGTAAGTAGTAAACGTTAAGAAATTCAATCTTCTGAGTCCGCTATGTAAACTAGAAATTAGTATATTTGTATTACACAAATGTTACTCTGAAGTCATATTAAAATACTAATTTTGTCAATGTGTTTTGAGTTTATCAATCATTTTAAGTATAAAATTGCTTTCACATTACCTCTTCAACTATCAAGGTCTGGTTAAGGACTCGATGAATAGCCTAAAATCAAAGACATATAAGAGCCTGTGGAAGCTCACAGATGTTGCAAGAATGCAGGCTGTAGGAAAGAAAATATGTAAAAAAAACAACACAAGTCTGCACCCTCCTCTCAACCTGCACTTGTGTGGAGTATCCACAGAAGCTGGTGCACCAAGTAATCAAATATGTGATAAAGAAATATATAAAAAAATTAAATCTGAAATTTTAATGAAGGTGCTCATTTCTTAGGAATGAAACTTTTTCTGCACTCGCTCTCAAGTGAGGTTTCGTTACTTCCCACTTTTTGAAAAACAGTTTTTTCTCAGTTCTACACAGAAAAATACAAAACCCTCTTCAAAATCTTAATTTCACCTTCTTCCAAATCAAACAGCCAATTTTTGGAAAAAAAGTTGGAAGTTTAACAATTTTTGCCACATCGAACAAACCAGTTCATATCGAGTGTGATAAAATACAAAGATGGGTAAAATATACACACCCTGTAATAAGATACCAAGAGACATATAGCTAAAGAAATATCCAACACCCGATCAAAAAATGTCAAAGATAGAACATTAATAAAACATTTCAAATTTCAATATTTGTTACTGCGCATATGTTGTAGCTTAATAGTGTTTATGTATTAGTATGGAGATGTCTGTTTTCACAATGAAATATGCGCAGCTTTGGATGCGTGGAATGTATAACACAAATTGTTTCTTTCTTTTACCTATTTTTAAACTACAGTGCATATGGAACATTGGACATCTCTTTAGGTATATGTCTCTGGCATTACCTAAGTATGTCATATTCATCGGACTGAGATTCAATTTGGAAGTACCTACTTACGTTTGATTTGAAAAATCAATAGAATATCTGCAATAGTTTGTATAATCCAATATTATTTGTTCCCCATCATAAAATACTGGGCCATGGCAAGAAAATATGCCCAAACTTAGGCCTGCATGTCCGTGGGCCTAACTACTTTTGACTTTTTTTACCCGATTTACCTGCAAACAGGATATTAAAATAAACCTCACAAAAGAATTAGGGGTGGAGATGATGAAAATTACCCGTTTCATGTGAAAAAAAAACCAATTATAAGTACCAGTTTCCCATTTTGATCTAATTTTTTTATCAATACATATACGTATGTATCGCTAAAATTTTGTGTTTACCGTTTTGAGAAAACTACAAAACAGATAGGACTGAAATTTTTTTGAAAGATACTTAGGCTATCATATAGGAGCAAGGCTGAAAGATGTTTGGTGCTCGTCGGATTGGCAGTTCTTGATAAAACTGGAAAACAAAAAATTCCTGGAAAAATCATTTTTCCATGATTTGGAGAAAATGACAAAAGTGATGGAATTGAAACTTTCACTGCAAATCATTTTTATGTAGGTACAAGTCTGATAGAAGTTTGATGACTATTAATTTGGTAGTTTCTGATAAAATTGGAAATGAAATGTCGTTGAAAAAAATTTCAGCTCACAGTTTTAAGAAAAGTACGAAAGGGATAGGGCTTAAATTTTTATCAAAGAAGGTTGTGTAACACTCCGTGCTACACCAGACTTTGGAGATGAATGCTCATGTGAACCAATTGGTCAGTTTGATGAAATTAAATACCTCGGACATAATTATACTAGATACTAAGTTGACCTGGGTATGACATTCCTTATACCTACCTGAAGAGTAAATATTATTAGTGGGGACTCGACTCGTATGAGGTTTTAGGGACTCGCACCCCTCAATGATTGTTGCCACCAAAAGGCTGGTATATTATTAATCTCTATGATGTAAAACCACAAAAAAGTTTGAATATAATTACTTGCAAGTAATTGCAAGGGAATCACAGATCTGATAGGATCGTTTGGTGCCTATCGGTTTTATTATTTCCGAAAAAACTAGAAAACAAAAAAATCTTGGAAAATCGGTTTTTAGCAATAAAACATCTGCAGATATTTTTGCTAGAGGTATCGATAACTATAGATAGATTTTCGTAATTTGTTTTACCTCAAACTAGCAATTAAATATCGATTTATCGATATTTTTCAGATATTGATGATTGGAATTTAGGATTTTTTCTCTCAATTATGGATAAAAATTGGCAAACTTGGTTTTCTAGGAAAGTATTCCTGCGTTAGATTTTCTTTTTGTTTTTTTTTTTTTCAATCAAAGCCTAAGCCTAAAGCCGTATTTTCAAACAATACTTTCAAAGTGAAAAATTAAGTTAGGTTCCGTACATCAGGAAGTTAATTGAATAATTATTTTTCACGTAACTTAAATAAATATTTATTTTAAATGTAGGTAGGTACTTTTTGAAAATATAGCTAAATTCGAATAATGAAAAATTCAAGTTAGTGGTCTCTTGACGGGGGAGTAGAGGGTGACACCGGTCGGCCCAAGTTGTAAAAACTGATCTATATTTTTGAAAACTGAAAGTAGTAATTACGTTTTTATGTGGGTTTTCGAAGAAAATCTACATATTAAAATCGATGTGGTATTGGTATTGAGACTCAGGGTTTGGGTAGGTTTGTTTTTCATTTCATGACTCTTGAAAACTTTTTTCCCTATTAATTGAAATTCACACATATATAATTATATACATGTTATATTCATTTCAATTTAGCTCTGTAAAAATCGCAATATCTTATAGTCATGAACTTTGGAAGGCTACGCTCATTCAGATCGAAACAAGGAAGAACCCTTTGTTTTTGGTCCAGATCAGTCGGATGGCACGTCCGGTACATCTTATCATGTAGCATTCTTGAAGCATGAAAATGGTTCTAAAATTAATATTAATTTTTAAGCATTAATCATAAAATTTGTTATAGACATTAAATATACTATATTCTACCATTCTACAATTTAGTTTTAATCGGCATAACGGTTCATGCATCGGAGTGATTTGAAAAAAATTTCAACTATTACTAAGAATGGTAGATAATTCCAAATGAAACCAAAAAGCTGTGTGGAAAGCTGGCCTGCTTTTCCCAAACAATCATTTAATAACTTTTACACTCGTATTTTATTACCTCGCAATATAATTCATTATGAATTTCCTTGACGCTTCATCAATAGTCAAAGAAAATAAAAAAAAATAAAAAAATTTTACTCAAGCAAATTTTTTTTTCTCGGGAAATTGTTGTGAGTGGTCCACTCAATATCAAATTAAAAGTCCAACCCCTCATCTCTGGAGCTCTTTTTTTATAGGGCTTTGAACCTCTCCAAAATTGGTTTTTGAAGAAAATCTCGAAAACTATATAGACCATATATTATGTAAGCATTTTTCAGGCAAATATTTTTGTGACTCAGTTTTCTACAAATTTGAATGCTAGATATTTCTTGATTGCGTCAATCTTAACTACTCAAAGGACATTTTAAACGGAAGAATAAATTTTTTTCCATCCAATAATTGATATAATTTTCTGTCGATAAGACTGAAATTTAGTACGTAGGCGCATTCTATGCCACAGATGTACGATATCAAGTTTGATGTGCAAATCGGATATACACCTCTTACGCAATGGCCAATTTTGTGTGTTCTTTTTCAATATTCCCGGAAAAATTTTGTCCATATATGAATATTATAATACAGAAGAACTTTGTTAATTTTAATTTTTTTTTTTGTTTTCATTTGTTTTGGAGTTATTAGCTATTTTGTGGGATTTAGTCTGAACAAAGACAAACAACAAAAACCTTTTTCTTCAGCAGATCATTTTTGAGAGTGTGATCTCATAAACATCACATTAAAATTCCCGTCACTCACCTCTTGATCTAATTTATTTAAAGGCGATTTAGACCCCACAAAATTGATTTTATGAAAAACTCTCAAAAATTAGACTACCTATTTATTTGAAATAATTCCAGACAGAACATTTTCCTAACTCTATTTACTACAAATCCCCAAAATAATTAAGAACTTCAGAACAAATAGAACAATCAAAACCAAAATCAGTGGGATTATTCTACGATGTGGTATCTACCTATGCACAAAATTTTTCCAAACCTTTTGGAATGTTTCTCCCCCTATAGTGTTCGGAAATATAGAACAAAAAAATGGACAAATTTGAGGTAATGCACGGGGCATTCATTCGATTTGCACCAAACTAGAAAGAGTAAATATTGGGTATATAATGTATCTACATACTAAATTTCAGCCTTATCGACTAAAAGTTACAGCAGTTACCTATTATGTTAACAAAAAATGCACATATTCAGCAGATGCAGTCTATTTTAATATGTCTTTCGGGGGCTCAGATTGACTCTATGAAGAAATATAAGAAATATGTACGAATTAAATGTGTAAAAAATTAAGTCAAAAGCATATCTTGTCCGAAGAATTTTCATGCATGTCCCAAAGTTTTTGAGATTATCTTGAAAAACCAATTTTAAATATGTTCAAACCCCCACAACAAAATTAGCCCCAGTTATAGGTGATGAGATTTTTAATATGATGCTTAAGAGATCATTTCTAACAATTTTCAGAAAAATAAATTGGCTTGAGTAAAATGCTTTTATTTTTATTATAATTATATATCTAATCTGCTTGTACAATAAAATATAATTTTTACCCAGCATTCTGGCAAATACTTTTGATATTTTCATTTTTTTATAACATTTATTTATTTATACAGATTTTTTTGGTCAAGAAAACCTACATTTTCCAGAAAAAAAAAACAGAAATAACAACATGAAGTTGAAAACTCCTGATGTGTGACCAATTTAATAAAAACAAAAATGATGGGTTTTCTTGGGTACCTTTTTCAATCTCGAAGATTGGCAACAATAGTATATGAAAGTGTGGAACTTATTACTGATCGTACTTTGCATTTTTATAACTTAATTATAGGTGCTTAGGACTTACCGACACAAAATGTAGTTTTCATGTTTCAAAATTAATAAAAATTATACTAAAGTTTATGTACTACTGTCGATGTATTATTCAAACAAATTTTTGATAATTGCCATTGCAGTTTAGACCCCAATTTGCCATGCACTCCTCTAATGCACCATTATAACGCAACTGCACTGAAATCATCCTATTTGGCCAAAAAGCAGACACAGTTCCACCCCAATTCAATGAAATAGGTTTTTATTTAAATTACGAAATTATTATCGTGGGTGTAGCCTACGATTCCTCCACGCGCCTGGCGGGCGTTTGGAGAATTCTTGTACTGAAGAAATGTAGGTACAGGAGGACTGGGCTGAGGTGGTTGCCGACAGTCGTTGTCGGACATCAGGTGCGAGAAGGTGTGTGACAGCGAACTACTTTTATAGTCCTCGGACGTTAAATACACATTTATATATTAAGTGCCAAACCATAGTGGTATCCTACCACTATAATTATTATCATTATCAAAATCATTAGCTATATAAAAACCTCATCCCTCTCTCACGTTCCGTGCTCACGTGGGTAAAGCAAATCAACCAACCTCTTTGAAAAGGTTTGATTTTTTCTGTTATCAAGGACTATTCTTTTTTTCATAATATTCTTCGAAATAGAGGCTAAAATCGAACTTAAAACTCATCATTTTTTCGCCATATACTTTATATAAAACTTTTTTCGGATAATAATTAGGGTAAAAAAAAAACGTATATTCATCTTTACACACGCAGATATGAAAGGATTTCGAACACCAAAGAAATTATAAACCGCACCGTCACACGTTACACGTTACATTTGTTACATAAAAAAAAAACGAAGACGGTATATTCGAACGGTTGGTTGAAATCTGGGATTAAAATTTGGTCCAGAGTGAGGTAAGTATATATTCAATAGCAAGCAAACCTATCTACCCCCCTTCAACTCTCATGGGAAATCACGATTAATCCTCTCGAATGGAGTGACAACGGCAGACGTACGGTCGCGTGGAAAATATGCTGCGTATCGAAAGATTTCTCGCAAATGATTTCACAATTCTACGTATACCATACGCAGAATTCATCTGTACTGCAGAATAATTATATTGAACGACTTTTTTGTTGTCGACTTACCGCGAAATTCTTCGTAAGTCGTAATAATTGTGGGTGCGAAAAATCTAATATTTTTTCATCAAAGCTGCGTAACCCTAAGTATACCATTTTAAGCAAAATAATAGTCGAGTCTATAAGGCTAACGCCTACGTAACAAACAACAAACAGCAACAACGATTTCAAATCAACGTAAATTTGCTGTCAACATCGAACAGTACAAACAAAATATTTTGTTTCTGCTGGTTGCTGAAGGTTACGTAGGCGTAGCCTTAATTACGACTTAGTATGCCACAATCAGGTGGCTGAAGCAAACGACAAGTGTCAATTGGTTTGAATTTTTTCTGTTTCTCACGTGAAGTCGGCGACATTACCGCTAGAGGGATCTTGTGGACGATAAATGCCACTTTATATGTCGACGATGACAGGGTGGTTTCCAGAGAGTGGGGCTTTGCCCCATCCACTTCGACCTCTCATCATCGTTGCCCCCAAAGTGGCATACTATGGACCAGTCCCCCCTGCAACTGCTTGAAAGATCCCACCACCTGCGTCTTGAATGTAACATATATCTCGAATTCTAATCATAACTCTGAGAATGTCACTGAGAAACAGTCAAAAAAATAAAAAAAATTGATAAAATATTCCTTTTGTGGATTGTCAACCCACGAGTCAGTAGTGTAGTTTACAGAAGAGTGCCACTGCAAAACTGAAATTTTGTCATTCAAAAATAATTCACATGTTTAAAAAAAACAAAACTAGTGGTCAGTATCAGTGGCTGAAGCTGATTACAATTAATGTGATAACATTTTCATATTATTTGACTTTAATCCATCGATGGATTCTACTCGATTCACCGACCGATTTTCTTCCAGTAAATATTTTAGCTACTTAATATTATATTGATAAAAATTTGATTTCGATGTTAAATGGGAAATACTATAGAGGATGAGGATCGGAGATGAAACAAGAAAGAAAGATTTGATTGAAGTTCCGTCCAAGAAGCGAGTGTATTTCAAAGAAGATACATAATTTAAGCAAAGTACATTTAAGTTTGATAAACGAATGTTAATGGAAATAAACGAATGAGCGGCGGAAGTAGTATATCAGTGTAGCCGCGAATTGATATAAATAAATTGTATATTATATGTGATCGTGCGTTCGCAGGAGTGAGAGGGGAGAAGGATTGGTGGTCTCAACACCCCCCTACAATCTTTTGAACCGATCACGACTGCGGGTGTTGTAACAATGTTTAAAAGTTTACAAGTTTTTTATTACATTTAAATATATGATTACATAAAAAATGAAAATAAAAAAAAATAAAATGGTGAAACAATGTGTATAAAAATTAAAAAAATTGGTAACTAGATTGGACGATTATGGTAAGTTCATATTTTGACTATTTAATATATATATATAAAAGGTAAATTAAGATAGTAACATGCATTTTTAATTTTTTTTTTTTTTTTTTATTATATAAAGAGATAAACAGCATGCAGTAAACAGGGTAAGTATAGATAATGTATAGTTATTTAGAATGTAAGTTTTTTAGGTATTGGATGATATGAAATATTTTGTTTTGTATGGCTACAGGTGTGTATTTGATATTGGATATGACATTTTAAGGATCAAGATATGGGGATTCAAGGATATGAGAGTTAGGGAAATGTGTTGCTTACTAGATAAGGCTTTTGTGAGTAAGTCAGCTAGTTGGTCTTCAGTAGCTATCTGTTTGAATGTGAAGATTTTGTCGTTATAGGCTTGGGCAAGTCCATAACATTTGATCACGAGAGCTCGAAGTTGTTTCTGACCTCCTCCAGAAATGACATGAATAACAGAGATATTGTCTTCATATACTGTTACAGGAGTGTCAACTGAGAAGAATTCACAGTTGAGGAGCCAAGCGAGTTTGATATCCTCAAAGGAATCGTGAAGAGCTATTAATTCAGCTGCTGTGGACGATGAAGCATGAATGTTTTGGCGATGAACGCCCCAATTTACGAGGTCACCGTACATTGTAATTAAGTAGCCAGTTATGGATTTACCTTTTTCTAATTCTTTTAAATTTATAGGTTGATCATCAATGTCGGGGGCATAAGATGCATCGACATAGGCGGATATGCCTTCAGAATTAGATCTATAAACCAATGCAAAATCAATGGTTGTTTTAAGGTATCGGATGATACGACGTACGTGGTTCTTTTTGGTGTCATCAGAACAATTTTGAAATCTGGACAGGTAATTAACAGAGAAGGATATGTCTGGCCTTGTGCCTCTAGATACATATAATAATGCGCCAATCATAGATCTATATTCCTTGTTGTCAGTTCCTTCATTTTTGCTCAACTTTAAGCCTGTCTCCATAGGCGTTTTGGAAGGATTTGAATCACATAATTTGAATTTTTGGAGAATCTTTTGGATTTGGATTTTTTGAGTGAGCTTTATAATTTGTGATTCACGATTTCTTTCTATTTCAAAACCAACAAAATGAGATGGATTGTTTATGACTTTCATGGTGAAACGTGTTTCAAAATGAACGGTTATTTCGTCAATCCATTCGGGGCGATTGGTTGCTAGTAAAATGTCATCTACGTAGATTATCATGAAGGCAATTCCATCTGATTCATCTCTACGTGTGTAGACACATCTGTCGATTTTGGATTTTGTAAAATTGGATGTTGAAAGATGAGTATCCAGTAACTCAATCCAATTTTTACTTGATGTTTTTAAACCATAAATGGATTTTTCGAGTTTTAACAATTTCGTTTTATCAACATTGCAACCTAGGGGAATGTTTAGAAAGATGTCGTTTTTTATGTTTGAGTTGAGGTAAGCAGTTTTGACATCATATTGAACAAGTAGGTTTAATAGATTGGTTACGGATAAGATCCACCTAATTAGCCAGAGTTGCACAACAGGTGCATAAGTTTCTGTCATGGTATATTCGGATCGATCCATAAAACCTTTGGCTACAAGTCTAGCTTTTGGGCACATTATTCCTCTTTCATTGGCTTTGGCTGTAAATATCCAACGTGTATCAATTGGTTTAATGTTGGGTGTACAATCTACTATTTTCCATACTTTAAGGTCTGACATTGATTGCAGCTCATCATTGATAGCCTTTAGCCACTCTTTCTTAAATGGATTTTGAAAAATATCGCTGAAGCTTACCGGCATACAATCTTCTATGAATTGTGAGTCTTCTGATGAGGCTTGTTTTAGTACATTGACCCTATAGTTTGCATCAATTTCCTCTTCTAAAGGTTTGACTTGCAATTCCTCTGGTTTACAGGTGAAGTTGGCTAATGTTTTCGTCTCATCAAATTTAACATCACAGGATTTGTAGGATTTCATTTTTATGGGGTCCAATATCTGATAACCTACATTCGAAAATCCGATTAGAATGGTTTTTAAAGCTCAGGGCAGGAATTTTGGGTCGAGATGCTCCTCTTCATTCTTCTTGGCTTTTACTGCTGATTGCTGTCGTTGTTCAATAGGAACATGTTTATATGCAATAGCACCAAAGACTCGAAGATGGGATATATCGGGTTTAGTCCCGTATAATTTTTCGTAAGGGGTAATATTTCCTAAATTAACGCGGGTTGGACTTCTATTGATGATATGGGCGGCAGCTAGTACAATTGTTGACCATAATTTGAAATCAATTTTTGCGTCATATAATATAGCTCTAACTCTTTCGAGCAGGGTTCTGTTTTGCCTTTCGGCTATAGCATTTAGTTCGGGGGTATATGCCACACCATCATCTAAAGTTATTCCTTTTTCGGAGCAGAATTGTGTCATTTTAGTGTCGGAATATTCCTTAGCTTGGTCAGTTCTTAATACGGAGATGGGATCATTTGGGAACTTAGTATGGAATGATAAATAGTACTCTTTAAACTTATCAAATGCCTGAGATTTTCTTAATATGGGGAAGGCTGGAGTATATTTTAAATAGTGATCAATGAATGTTATAATAAATTTTTCTCCGTTATAAGCTTCTTGAAAGGGTCCCATGATGTCTGATGAGATTACTTCCATTCTTCTTGTTGGTCGAGTTCTCACACCATGATGACCAAGTCGGGTGGATTTAGCTTTTAGGCATATTTCACATGTGGCAAAGTCATTGTCCTTAAATACCAAATTTTGGGGCATACCTACAACTACTTTAGATAATGTCTTTAGGCTTTTGCCACTTAGATGACCTAATCTTCTGTGCCAAAGTGTTTTAGTTTTGCTAATATTTTTTCTGTGCTTCCTGTTTATTCCAACACTTTCTCCGTTTAATTCGTCCTCTGATTCGGAATAAACCTCCTGATTGACTGCTTCCACTGCAGTACCTTGTAAATTTTGAGGGTGGTCAATGTTTTCCTGCTCTCCTTGTGGATTACTAGTTTCAGCCTCAATCTGTTGTTCAAAATTTTGATTTAGATCATCTATATGATCTTCCTTTTCTACTGACGTACTAGGTACAGGCATACATACAAGCTCCTGATAGACCTTATTATCTTCATCTTCTTCTACTATCTCGTAATCTATGTAGTACATTGAACCTCTCTTTGGAGCGGTTATTGTGACTTCACCAGTATGTTTATTTATAATGTCTGCATGATCAGTGTCGGTTATTATTTTGAATATTCCTGACTCCATGATTTTAGCACCTGACCAAATATCAAGGCTTAAATCAGGATCATAATAGACTTCTTTTAAGTGTATGGTGGAAAATTCTGCATTAGAATTGCAAACGTTGACGTACATAGATCCAACATGAGTGGGGTTTACAAATACACCTTTTTTAGCACAAAGTGCTTTACGAGTATTGTCAACCTTGCGTATGTTTCTTAATTTTGAAAGATCGTTGACCATATGGTCATCTGCTCCATTATCTAATAACATCGTATGGAGTTGATTTTTTTGGGGGGGGCGGATTTTGATACTGTTGGGGGCTTGGGCCATTGAAATTCATCGTCGATGTCATCAAAACTTAAGTGATTCAAGTTTGAATGTAACATCATTGAATATTTAACACAAAAATTTGATTTTTCATTTGTCTTATTTTGGGAGTTTGTGTTATTGGAATTCTGGAAACGAAGTAATAAATAATAATAATGAAATAAATGAAATAGTGAAGGTGAAATGAAGTTAGATACTTTCAGACTAGGGAATTAGGAAAGAAATATAAATAAAAATTTGGATAACAGGGGAAAGAAAAATTCAATGTATCCCAATAAAACAAATAATTCGTAATAAAAATGAAAAATTTAAAAAAAATATATATATGGCAGGTGATTTGAAGAGAGAAAATAAAATAATCACCAAATGTAATGTAAAATAATTCTTTTGGTAACTTGAGATTAAAAAAAAAAATTCACAGTAGAAAAAAAATTTGTAAATGACAAAAAAAAAAAAATTGAAATTGGAAAAATAATATTTTCGTTTTAACTAAATAAAATTGTACGAAAATAAAATAATTGTGAGATTGAAATTAATTTAGTTTAAGTATTCGAATAAGAAGAAAAGGTATAAATTCAAAAAAAATCGTTAGAGTATTTTCGACACAATTGTGCAACTGCAAAAATTTTCAAGTTGCAACAAAATGGTGGTTTGAATATGAAAACTGCGCCAACGTATTTATTCAATGGACGAAGATAAGAGTTCGTAGGTTCGTTGCACTTAACAAAAGGTTAATGTACAAGTTCGAACGAATGAACAAAACGAGCCGTGCTTACGTCACAAGTTGTACACCCCAAGAGAAAAGTGGCTGCAAAATTTTGCACGCAACTTGCCAAAATTTGTACTTAGAAAAATTTTGAAAAGGCCAAAATTATTTGAAAATAACGATATTTTCAAATATACAAGTTAAATTTTGAATCCGAAAAGTTAAGTTATGCAAAAATACGAAATTTTATTCGAAAAATACAAGAAAAATTACGAAAAATATATTTTTTATTACCTTTTTTTTAGCGGAAATTTTCGTTTATTACTCTTTTGACTGATGGTTTTTTAATATCAGGTTCGTCTTTGAAGATTTTTGAGATGATACTCTGGACTTCGATGATTGAACTGCGCTTCGGTTGTTTAGGACGTACTTCGGTGAGTGTTTAAGTTGAAATTTTGAGGTTTATGTGGATGCCAAATGATGAAGTTTGATTGAAATGATGAATTTTTGAATTTGATGGTGATGATTTTGAAGCTTTTACGTTGATTTCTGATCAATTTCTGATGGCTCAAGGCAATTTATTACCAATATTATGACTTCGGCGAATTAGTTCATACACAAGCAGGGCAGACACTAATGACTTTACTAACTTTTGAGCAACACAAGCAGGGTTCTCAAACAGTTAAGTAATCGACGAGTCTTGGAATCTTTGTACACTTGGCCGGATTATACACAAGCAGGGCAAATCCAATTCAGCAAAAGACGAAATTCATTAAACGTTTACAGCACTCAAATATTTTTCGAAGACAAAAAAAATATGACTCGAAAAAGGAAAAAAAAATTAATAAGTTGGAACTATGTTACCCAACACAAAAACAAAAATTACAAAAATGACTAAAAACACAATTATTCACGAAAAGTATTAAAAAAAAAATTTGACTTAGAAAATTCACAATAAAAAATTTTTAAATGTTTAAAAAGTTTGTTTCAGGTACAAGGATTGTTACCGAGCGATGCTACCATATAGAGGATGAGGATCGGAGATGAAACAAGAAAGAAAGATTTGATTGAAGTTCCGTCCAAGAAGCGAGTGTATTTCAAAGAAGATACATAATTTAAGCGAAGTACATTTAAGTTTGATAAACGAATGTTAACGGAAATAAACGAATGAGCTGCGGAAGTAGTATATCAGTGTAGCCGCGAATTGATATAAATAAATTGTATATTATATGTGATCGTGCGTTCGCAGGAGTGAGAGGGGAGAAGGATTGGTGGTCTCAACAAATACATGTAAATAAATATCGATCTGGTTTATAAAAATTCGATATATAAAAAAATCTATATTTTTCGATGTTAAATGGAAAATGCATGTAAACCAATATCGGTATTTTATCGATGTGTGAGAAAAAATAGGAAAATAAAGAAACATCGAATTCGAAAACAGATCCCATATAGAAAATAAAAATGTTATCACATTAAAAAAAGTAAAATAGACCAATCATAGCCTCTTACTTTGCTCCAGCTACCAGCTTTCAGTATGCCTACCTAGCTTAGGTATCTTCTTTTACTGTAGGTGGCCTAAAATATAAAATGATACCTACATGTTTTAGCATGTTCCTCATTTGCCCTTTGATAATGAATGACCTCATGAAGAAATTCACAATCAGGGTAAATCTGATAGCACATAGAAAGCGTCAGTTTGAGACTGTATTGCATGGTTGCATAATTATAATACTGAAATGAAGGAATTCATTTTTTTTAATGTTGAATATTAGCGTATTGTAGTGAAATTATCTGTGATATAGACGTACATTTTCTCAACAGAAAAATATTACCATTTTTCTCAAAAATTTGAAATTAATAAAAAATGATGTAGTCACCATTTTATGAAATTATTAAACAATGAAGACATCCGGTTGTATTCGATTTTATTCTGAACACCTGATAACATTTTGTGTATTCCTTTTTGTGATTGCCTTTCTTCTCTAATAATTATTTTGATGACTGCATAATATTTTGATGAAATCAGCAGTTTAGCTACCTGCATGATTTCAATTCTCAAATATTGTTGATTCTACACTAATATTTTGTTCATACTAAGAAACCAATCAAATTACAGCTCACAAATGAGAGCTTCTGATCTGTTAAATTAAAATCAACTTTGATTTTAATTTTTATTATAAATATTTAGACAATCTTTAAGAAAATTGTCTTCTTCTGCAGTCACTTGAATTGTCAAGTACAATATTCTGCATCAATACAAACTATTTTTAATTATTTGTGAATTTTTATTCAGTTTAATACCAGTATGTGCTTTTAATTCTACACTTGTTATAAACTAGTGGCCATATATACCTTTTTCTGCTGCTACATGTATGTGTTTATTATTTAGACAAATAATTATATGTTTTCACGTATTCCTCACCTCTACTCTAATATTGAATGATCTTAGATGAAATTCATCAATAAGATAAACCGAATAGTGGACATTGGACAGCGTTTAAGAAAAAATTCCAATTTGATTTTTATCTTATGGAATTAATTATATACACTACTTGGTGATCTTATAACTGGATTTCATGCAGCCTAATTACTTATTGAAATTTTCACTCCATAGTAGATAGCTACCAAATTATTTTTATTTGCAGAACATCCAAAAGTTAAGTATGAATGATCCTGTCCCTAAAAATGTTACCTAATTAGGAAAACTCAAAAATTATTTCTTCAATTATTACTGCATAATGAGCGTGGATTGACATAATTTACAAATGTTAAAACAATAGAATGTATCTAGAGGCCTATCATTAACAATAAGTACATCCAAAATTGCTTACAGTGCTTCAATCATGCTTGTGGCTTCTGCAGAATGATAAATAAAGGTCACTTCCTTACTTGCTTTACAAGAAGCTGTTGAAACCAATTCTTCAGTTAAAGTAAGAAAATTATCCTCATTATTATAGAATTGGCTTGTCACTCAGTGTAAGGTGGGGACTTTATCATTTCTACTCCTTCACTGGCTCCGCTCATTTATCGATAAACAGGTCACAGATCATTTCCATGGCCTTACTAATAGTGCATAATACATTAAACTAAACACACATTGTCTGTATGAACTCATATAGACGATGTGCCACCTATATTATATGTAGAGCATAATGTTGTTACATATTCCTGATCAAGCCTGTGTTGTAGCAGACATGCAGTTGCTACCAACCTCAATCTCAATACCCTCTTACAATTAAATCTAGTAAATAGTGCCCGCTGAATTTTGATTTGTTGAATTCTTTTCAAAGTCCTTATCAGTAAACACTAAACAGCAGAATTAAAATATAATCTGATCAATATGGACTGTAAGGGACTATAATTAGAGTATTGTATGATGATAGAGAAGATTTTGAAATAATTGTTTCAGCACTTCCAGCTTTGTTTTAGTTTTACCAATAAGTACCTAATAAATTGTTCATTCTTGGAGAGCTTATGTTATTGCACTCTTCCTGATTATTACCAATATGATTTGTTGATTGGTTATTTTTTTATTTATTTTACAGAATATTCACACCAGCAAATGGAACTATGCGTTCTAAAATTAATTTTTATAATTTTAAGGCTGACCCAAAAAGAAAGAATAGAAATGTTAAACACTTTCTAAGAATAGACAAGGTACTTTATGGTAAAACTAAAACTAATTTGAAAGTGCTGGAACAACTTCAAAATCTTCTCTTTCATTATACAATATATGCTATCAGTATAATAAATGTATAAACCAGCTAAAATTACTTCATTAATCAATATTATTTCACCAATATATTCCCTCATATTCGATGCGCGTGCGCCACTACCCACAGGGCTACCCATACATGAAAAAAAAAAATATTTGTTGCTTCCCCCAAACAACGAATTCTACAATATTACCTATATCTCAGTAGAAAATTGGGTCTGGCACAAGCCAAGGCGCGAAGGAGTGACTCGGTGCTTGTATTTTATATAAATTTCTATTGTTTTCAAATAATGTAAAGATTTTTATTTCAGATCATTGAAAAAGAGAAATGAACATTTGTGACATAAAAACATTGTATTTCTTTAACAAACCGCCTATTTTTGGTTTGAATCCATAATTTTGAATATTTCTGGTCTGTTATTGCATCAGGTAGCCAACTTGCCAACATTTTCTCATTTTACTTTTACCAAATAATTTTCATCTTTTTTGTGAAACATCATTTAGGCTCACATATTTTATCATTTCTTTTTTCTTCGGCTTCAGACATGTTTAGACAATTTAAAATAATTGTAAATTTTAAAAATTCAGAATGATAGATAATAGTGATATTAATAAATAAAGGCCATAAAAAAATCTGAAAAATGATTGGCATTCATAAATTTAAAAATTCAAGGGAATATTTGAAATAATTCAGCTTTTTAAGGAACAATAAAATTTTGAATTTTTTCACCCTGATATCGCATAAACATAACATTAAAAACCCATACAAATTTTTTTGTCCACGTCAATCCAAGCCCTGTCATCATCTAATAATCGATGAATTTTTTTTTTCAAGCCTGTTTTCAGCGAACCGTGCTCTTAATTTTATGCAAATTTAAAGCGTCATATGAGTATTCAGACATTGCAGACACATTTTTAGGCTTCATTATTAGGTCTACTTGGGCGACAAAATAATTTATTAAAAAATTCCTACTTAGCAATGTCTACCATATTTCAAATTAGAGACGATTTTCTTCATTCGTTTTTCTTACTCTTTTTCCCATTTTTTTCCTCGCTTGTATTCTACCCAAGGATGATGACAGAAAATATGAGAAAATTGAATAAAGAATTTGAAATGAGGGTCGACAAAGGGGAAAAAATGAAAAATATTCTACGAGTAGCACGTGTCTATAAATTCTTTTTAAGGATACAAACGAAATAAAATTTGAACTGTTTATTTACAATAAGTTTATTTGGACTGTTGAAAAAGTATTTTCTTTTTTTTATCTTTCCTTTTTTTTTTTTTTTTTTTTTTCATATTATTGTGTGAATTTCATCTGCGTCGATATTGACAATTCCGCACGTTTGGTTATAATGCTTTTTCTTGTTTTAAAAAATGTAAATCAAATTATATTTTTTTCTTCTCATTTTATTTGTTTTATTTTTATTGTGCGTGGGTGTCAGTGTAGGATTTTTCTTTACATAAATTCCAACAAGGAAATTATGAGTAAGAGAATATTTTTTTATGAAGAAAACAACGCGTATTGTTACTCTGAATTTAAAATTTGAGGGAGTTCTCGAAGGTAGTAATTAGGAATGGTGAATGTACGGATGTTGTCTGCAAAAGGTAAAAATTGGAGCAGGCGTAAGAATTTGAAGAAAAATATAACATTTTTTATACATTTCTATTCGAAACCATAATATCTCTGACTCTAAATATCATTTCTAACAATTAACTCACTTACATTGTTCCTTCGTATTAGTTTTAAGGGTGCTAAGTTCAAATCTCTTTTAGGTTTTTTTCAATGAACCCTTTCTTGGCAATTCAGGGGCTCTTAATTTGATCATCTGGGACTGGTGGACTATTTTGAAGCTGGTTACATTAAGTTACACATCGATGTCACATTTTTTTAATGTGTAAACATTCTTGCTCTCTAGTCCACTTCCTCCCGGGTGTAAAAAAATATTAGATACAAAAAAGTTGAGATTGCATAAAAAAATTGCACGGCGCACTGTCTAGTTTCAAATTCTGTTTGTCAAATAACACACACACACACACACACACACACACATATATATAAGCAGACATCTGTGACGAGCTTGCAGCGCGTTACATGCACGCACACATACAAGCTAGATACATATTTATCGTGTTTCAGCTGAATGTTTACACATTAAATATGTGAGGGGGGACCCTCGCACGCCTTCTTTTTTATGAATTATGCGTTAAATTTTCTTTCCTCGTTCCTCAAGTTAAAAAATCAGGATATTTGCTATCAATATAAATTTTTTGCCATAAAACATAAAAATTCGTCAGTCTTCTGGACCATGAAATCAAAATTTTTAATAATTTTTGAGTAGACCTCATCTTGTGCCATTCAAGATCGTTTACTCTCGTTCCATGACACCAACAAGAATTAGTAGATTTTCATAGAAAACCTACTTCAATGTTACTAAGTACGTAATTATTTTTTTCTGACATTTCAAAATATAACGAATCTATAGTCATGTTTTACTGCAACATTCATAAAAACAAAACAAAATAAAGTGAGAAAATGAATGAAAACTGATTAATTAGTAAAATTATTTTCAATGTAATTATAATAAAGTTTTTTTCGTTTTTTTTTTTTTTTAGTAGGCCCACAACTTTTGAGAATACCCTTTGACGTAATGGAGTGATTATTCTCCACAAACGACGACGTTATCCGCTTTTGGCTTACTCTCTTCTTTCATAAACAAAAAAAAATATACAATACAAGAATTTCCATCATTAATGAGCTTATTTTTTTCCTCCTTTTTTTTTTCCTGTACATAATGATGAAAATACTAATTTACTAGAAAGCGCTCAGCTTACCGAGGGATTGGAATAATTTAATAATCTTCTTAGAAAAGTTTAGAACTTTTAACGTGACGAGACGAACGGTGTCATCAAATGAGGGTATAATGGGAACGAAAAAGCTACAGACGTTATACTTAATATTAAAAGTCCTTGATAAAAAAAAAAGAAAAAAAAAGAACCGATGAAGAATGAAACAGTGAACGTTTCATCTGTCGTCGTGGAAAGGGTATTACCGCATAATAATTAACCAGATGGATAAAAGACGAAAACTAATGAAGAACGATGAAAAATTGTGATAAACGATCGTTCGCGAATGATTCATTTTTAGTTTCTTGTTAAAGGAGATTATATTTTTTTTATAATAAGTAGGTATTTTATAATGGCAATGTAGGTTATAATTTTTTTTTGTTCTACATCTACGAAAGTCTTTTTTATTTTTTCAAACTGTAACAAAAATATCATATTTTCATGCAACGGTGTTTTGATAGCTGCACACTGTAACATAGTTCAGATATTTTACAACTGATTGATCTGTGAAGATTGAAGTTTGGAATCGAATCACTGCATTAGTCCTAACTTAATTATCACAGAAAATAAGTTCAGATTAAAAACTAGTTTTTAGAAGATAAGCTTTTATTGATATTTTTCTTTTTTTTGGTTTGAGCTTCATACAATATAAACATTATTTCGTTGCGGAAGGTTGGCAGCATAAATTGCAGTAGTGAGTAGGATAAAAATTTATAATAAACGATTGCCGAAATTGATCATAATTACAGGTGGAAGTGGGAGTTTATGACTAGACCATTTTAGAAAAATAATAAAAATGTCAACACAATAATCCCATTCACTCTTTTATTCGCTTTCTTTTTTGGAAAATTTCTGTGGGTTGAACAAGGAGCATGTCCCCCAGCTCATTGGTTTCGCCTATGAACATAAGTAATGGATTAACCGGATTAATCGCGTTGCTCTACTTATTTCAGCAATAATTATATGACTGATTAGCAATCAACCGAAGCCATCCATAAACGAGATCGAAGTTAAGGAGTGATAAGGTTGGAGAAATCGCCCGCACAAAATACTTTTGGTTTTTTAAGAAAAGTGTGCCACTTTTTTATTAGTTTGCAAAATCATCGTACCAGTTGAACGTTGTAGTAGTTGGTGTTGTTTTATCTGTTTCAAAAAATGTTCACAAAAAACTAAAAATTTCAGTTAGCAATATTCAACTTACTGCTCCCCCCTACCTACCCCAAAAAAATTTTCACTATACCACTCTACATGACTAATGATTAAAGATACTTCACCAGAATTCATAACTTTAGACATGACTGATTCGGTCATTCAGTTTCAGTCATGATTGATGAATCGATTATAAAAATAAACCTAGAAAAAAGTAGAACTCGGTTTTCACGAAACTAAGTAAAAGAGAAAGTAGTTAGGATAATTTTCTCTTTTATTGTGAACTGTGAGGCGTCCGAAATCGATTACCTTGTTTCAAGAGATAATTTGAAATCGATCAGCTCATAAAGTCAACCTTTAATGTATTGTGGTGTTTAAATGCTAATGACGTCACAATGTCCTAAAACTAGGGCATCATGCAGCTGAAACACTGAATTGTGGGATCTTGAATTGTGTTTTCAAGACATTTTATTTTTTTGACTTTGACAATATCCTACGGCTGAATTCTTCTTGACTTGAATTAAACTTCTTCGGACACAGTTTACAATTGTCTTCATATCTCAGCAAATTAATATGATGAATCAGCAATAAGCTGGGTGGTGTGGACAGAAGAGCCTAACAAAGTTTCGATCCATAAAAGGTTTGAAATCTACAAAAACGAACAGCAGAATTATTTTGTCAAAGACTATAATTACAAAAGAATTATAGTGTCAACAAAGCGGAACAAAGCAATGTGTACAGTGGAAAAATAAAAAGGTAAAAAAAAAACTATTGCAGACAACAAGTAGCGGAAACCATCAGAAAGTTGTTGTCTTCACCTAATTGTTTGTCTTCATAAGTGATGGTTGTGTTGTGTAAAAGACTCCTAATATGAAAATTTAGGTCTCGGAGCTTTTGGTTAAAGTGAGGGTGAGGTGAGAAAATAAGCTAACATAGATGAAATCAAATCCACTATGAGCTAAAGAAGGCTCTATGCAGCCTTTGATTGACAGAGCAAAGCAGTCATCTTGAACTAAGCTTGTCTTAAATTTGTCTTCAACACACCAAATTTCCCTCCTAACAGATGCCAGGAACTCCATCTGATTGTATTGATGACTGACACTTCACCTTGTAGGTGTTTTCAAAAGATCGCCTTGAAGTGCGATATATAAATTGACGAAATTAGAAATGACTTGTGTGTCGTCACTACTGATCCTTCATGACGAAAGAACATCCCTAATTTTGCCTTTTGTCTTCAACTGAACCTAACTGGAATTCCAACTACCATCCTAGTTGTCTTCAAGGTAGATCAGATTGAAGTTAATCTACATCCTTAGATGGTACACTTAATAAAATTACCTACACGAGGACTTTAACGTACAACTTGAGACTTGGACTTGCTACTATCCGCCTACACAAGAAGGACTCAATTGCAAAGACAAACCTAGTACCAGGTATTGCCAGAACAAAAGTAAGAATGAATTAAAATTAGAATTTGTCTTTGCAAGTCAATCTTTCTTGTTAGAGAAATTTCCCCACTTTGCTTAATTGCCTTCAAACATGCGATGTCGATAATATAAAAAGCGAGAGGAATCAATATATGTGTACAACCAATAGAATTATAGATAGCAAAATATATATATACATCGACATATAATAGACAAAGCACACGTGGATGACTGATAAAATAAAATATAATAAAATATAATAAAATATAATATTACTGCAAACCACAAGCAAAGCGTGTAAAAGTGATAGATAAAGAGAAACAAGGTTGGCTGCATTCATGTCCGTCGATGGGTTTTTACTTCTATTCAATTTGTGTTCATCCCCATATATCTCATGGCGCCAGTCTGTCGGATCGAACCAAATATTTGTCTGAAGTTGTCTGAATTTGGAAGAATTGTTTGCTGAAATAAAATGTAATATAATTGCCTGAAAGAGAATCAGATTTTATTTCTCTCTTCATGTCTTTATCGGAATACGAGTTCAAATTCGGATAATATAATGTCCAAATTTGAGTTTCGTTTCCGAAAAATTGTCTTCAAATTGTGACGTCATTATTTTAAGGTCCAGATCTCGGACTTCTCAACTGATACATCGTAGAGTATGTTTTATGGGGTGTCAATCTAGATTTTCAATTAAATTTTGCATTCGATCATTTTTGGATTGCTTGTACTTCAGAAAGGGGATCAAGATAATTTTTCCTCACGTTATCAGGGAATACATCGTACAACATATTTCTTTCTGGACCAATTTTGAATTAAGAGTAAGCCAATATAATAACATTCGTATGACATAAAATGGGTGTAGTTGTAGTTTTGAGGAGAATTAGGAATAGCGCAGAATTGTGTATAAGATTCATAGAATAAGTGACATCATGTATGGTAATGAAGTATGAAAACAGAGTAATAATTAAAAAAGGTAATGTCATATGACAAGTCTTGACTTGCAATGATGACATGATTACAAGATATTGTAATATAGAATATGTTCGAAATGGTTTTAGTAAAGTTAGAATAATTATATTATACGAAAGTAATTTTGGAAATGATATGAATTTAGGGAACGATATGAAATTATCAATTACAGAGTCGAAAAAAAATGCATAGAACTTTTTTCATAAGAACTTTTATGTTGGACAATTTTTTACTAAGCTGTTTTTATCACAAAATTGAAATTTTCGTAGAAAAACGAAAAGAACCGAATATTTGGGGATCAAACACCCAGCTCCCCAAAATTGCAATTAATCTAGAGGGTGCAGCTTTTAGTACGTTACGGTAGGAAATCCACCCAACAACTTTATATAGTAAAAATCTATGTGCCAATATTTTGATACTCAATTTGACTGGACTAAAAATTATAATTTTTTTTTTTCACTTCTGAACTAAAAATAATACCGGATACAGATAGTGGATTAGGTAACTTCACACGATAAATCGAGTTTTATTTTCCACCTCATTCTGCCACGTTGTTCATCTGTAAAAAGTTTGTTTGTCTCTGTAATCCATACAGAGGAGAAATATTAACAACAAATCGAAAAAGAAAAAAAGGGGAAAGACAGAATGTGAAAGAGAGTAAGTGAGAGTCAGAAAGAGTCAGAAAGAGTCAGAAAGAGAAAGTGGAGATGAATTGTTCGTAAGTTGTATTGTCTACACCCTGGTGTTGGTTGTTTCATAACACCCTCCAGCTTTCGTTGCCATCCCTAAATAATCAGGTTGCGTTCTCGAAAGTCTTACTCTTAATAATCTGTCAAATTCTCCCGACAATTTTAAGCATAATTTTACTAATGCGGCTGGCGAACTCGAAGAATAGATGTAATCACGCTAATGACGTTTAGAACAAAACACGAAAAATGTTGAAAACATTTTTTTGAAGTACATCTCGCAGAATTAATTTTTTGTGTCTTTTATTTTTTTGTTAAGGTTTTTTTTTTTTTTTTTTTTCTGTTTTACTCATCGATTGTCAATCCTCTTGTATTTTCAGTTTTTAGCTTTTAAAAACTTCAAGATTTTCTGCTGTTCCTTGACGCATGGTGTATAACGTTACAGGTGATTGACAAATAAGGATAAAGCTAAAATACATTTAATCCATGAACATATTCTACGAAGTAGTTACCTGCCGAATTCGTTTTAATAGAGTCGAGAAAACGTTCGTTTTTAGTCAGTAAATTGAATTTATGTCAACCCCCTTACCGAATATTTTCCTTTGTGTTTTTCTAAATGTGTTTACATCAAGCGATCACGTAGACTTTCATTCAATTTTAATGTATGGATGTAGTAATAAAAGTGAAGTGAAATTTAATTTACATCAATTTTGATGTGTACCAGTGGTCTGGAAGTTGATGCGTTACACGTTTATACGCAGTCGTAGACTCTTAAACCATCTCTGCAGACATCGAATTAATATGGGCTTTCAACGCAACCCTTTGGTTGAAAAATCAAAAACCCAATAATCGAATTGAGTCATTGACACTGGAAAAAAATGTGATAAGTAAGGGTAAGTGTAGGAAGAAGAAAGTGGGGGCAATTATCTGCAGTATTTATGGGGAATTCAAAACGTTTTCAATTATCATAAAATTATACAAATTGATAAAAAATTTCTGCCGGCACCTCGTACTTACATCTTCTATCCTTCTTTTCTTCTCATTGAAAAAAAATATAAAGTAGGTATAGATTTCTATCTACTGGTCTGTTTGTCTGTCTGAAGTAGCTGAAAGAACTCGAAACCAACATATAATGCTGATGAAAATGTTCTTTACTTTAATATGGGTTTGGGTAGTTCCAAAGGGTTTAATTATACATCATAGAGGATTGTAATGTGAGAGACTAATCTAGGTTCTATTTTTATTTTCATTTGCGCTCATGTCAGAAAATGCAGGTACCAACTGCTAGCTGCTTACTAATTTGACACCATCTTTTCATCATTGCCTTGAGCTCTCGACTTTTAAATTCATTTTTCGGGATTCTCAGTTTTGACATTATTATCTTTCACATGACTGTTTTTTGTTAATTTCAAATTTATTCACCTGCTATCTTCATTCAACTTCAAATTGAAGTCATTAAACTTGTTTTTCCTGTTCTCTTGAAAGTTTTCTCTTTTTAATTGAGGTCAAATTTGTAATTAATACACCGACAGTATATCGGCACCTCTATTTTCTTTGTATTCATAAGTGAAAATAAAAATTAATTTCTTTCTTTTGACCAATTATTAATCATACCTTTATTCATCTAATAATTATAATAAAATATCAATATGCTCAAAATGCGCTCAATACTTGTTCGCGTATATTTTCTTAGTATAATATTCTTCAAAATCTACTAATTTCCTTTTGGAGTCTGTTCAAGTTCATGTAAGTATATGTGTGTGCTTAGTCCCATCTTACAGATTTGGTTGAGAAATAAAGTTTACATCCAGACAAACCAACTCTGATAATACTTTTGACTTATTGTTCTTCTATATATGCACTTCTAGTTAACTTTCAAACACTAAAGGGTGCATAGACCTTATATAATTATAAATGGATATAGTATTTGGCCTAAAAATAGGTGTTATGAGCATTCAGACATAGGATAAGAAAATCCGCCTGGCAAGCAGCTTATATAGAAGAATAAAGTGAATATCACTAACACGAGCACACAGCCACACACACACATAAAGAAAAGGACCTATATCATTGTTATACGGCTCAAGTTTCTTATCCTATGTTGAAACTTCATTTTTATCACTATACTTTGTCCTTATATTCCATAAGGTCTATGGCAGGGTGTCCGAGTTTCAAATGTCAATATGTATAGTGATTTAACTTAATAGCATATTTCTAATATAACACGTAGGCCATACGTTAGCTATTCTTTAAGTTCTCAACCATTTTTGAAAAATTTTATATTTTATAATTTTTTTTAGATTACCTACATCTACTTGACCTCGCATTATAAAATCCTTGAAATTTCAAAACTATATATCAAGTAGTCCAACAAATCTGGTTATATCAATCGAAAAAAACCATAATTTTATTTTTACACTGGTATAGGTACTTTTGACCCAAACTGAATAGGTAAAGAAAAACGATGAATAACTTTTAATTCTTCAGTAACAACAAATTAGTCAATTTTTGTACAAAGTAAAAATTTTTAATTTAGTTTTTTCACTAGAAGTGTTTTCTTCAGAAAAAACGTCTGTAAAGAACCCTTTCGATGGTATATTACTTTTTACGATTAACTGATTACATTTAAGTATTAGGTAGGATATTGATAAAGAAAACATCATTAGAATAAAATTTTTTAAAAATTATAAGAACTTTTAAAATTATGTGACTCGATCGCTAAAAAAATAAAATTACAAATCAATATCAAAACAACTATACTCTAGAAAAATAAAAACTGTTTGGAAAGTGGGTAATAATATATTATGCCGATATTAATAATAATAAAAAAATATAAATAAACGACGAGTGGGTATTATCTTCATGATTTAAAAGAAAACAAAAAAAAAAAATCGAGACATTTTTAAATGGTTGGGGAGTGCGAGAATTTATTTACAAAACAGATAGAAGATAGAGCTACTGTTTACATCCGTCATTAGTCAAATATTTACTTGGGGAAAACAAACAGCTGGGTAGAAAAGCGATTGAGGCAGAGAGTAGGTACGAAATTCAATATCTCATACCGAAAACGTGGAGATTGAGAGAAGCCGCCGGCGATCGGTTGGTGAATTTTCCTCATCTCGTCCCTCCATCCCACCGCTACAATCGTCTCTCTCTCTTTTTGGCCTTTAATTACTTTTCCAGTAAAAACCGAGAAAACGTTTTTCAATCTGGGCGATAAATACGTCTCATCGGTTGAACCGACGGATCGTTTAGCACAAGGTGAACGTTTCTTTTTGTTTTTTTTTTTTTTCAATTTTTTCCGCACGTACCTAATTATTCCTAAATTACTTGTACAAAAAAAAAAAATTTAAAAAAATCGATTCAGGTATTTGGGACATTAGAAGAAAAAAAAATACATCTTCTATACGTTTAAGTAGCCCTGAAACAATAGTAAGGGAACAAGAATCTTTTATTTCTTCTTGCAACAAGTGTCACTTCTTGTCCGTCCTATATGTCGAATTTTTAAAACATTATATTATGGATTTATAATGAGCCTCAAATAAGACCACCTAAAATCATTTACCTAATTTATTTCATTGACAAAAACTCAACTTGATACCTAAGTACCTATTAAGAAAAAAGACCTTTTTTGCATTATTTTGTTTAAAATTTAGTTTTAAAACAAAAAGGTAGCCTCCTAGTATTCAATAATAGTGCTTGACTCAGCTTTTTAAATTTGGACTAATCCCATTCCCCTATTGTGCTCGTCTCGATCAAACACGAACAGTGGCTAACATTAATCATCTCTTTTTTCAGTTACCTCACGCTATCAAATCATACCGACTCTGTCACATCGAAACTCATCGAATAAACTGTCTTCTATCCCAGAATTCAGTCCATATCCATCAACACGTGTAGACCTACATTTTCAACCAGTCATTCAGGTATGTCTAATTAAATCCTCTCCACTTTCCTCCCTCTCATTTCGCCTTGTTTTACGCTGGATGGTAAAATTTATTATTAAAAATCAATTTATGTATGAGCCATTTCTGTTTCTATATTTTTACCCTTCAATAAAAACAAATAAATGAGCAAGTAATAAAACAACAAATCCAGAAATTACTCACGACTTGTTGGCTTGTGTCAGCAAATCAGTGGGTTTGGTAAAAAAGTTCCACCAGTTTGCTGTTTGAATAAATAAAATAGTACAGCTGACTCCTTGTGCGTAGGATTTGTCGTTACTTTTGCGACGAGACTTTGGCTTTTCATTTTCAATTTAAGTAAACTGAAAAAGTTTTAAAGGTTATAATTGTAACCTCCCAATACCGAGAAAACTTAATCTAATTGAATTTTTTAGATTATATGACCCTTACAAAATAAAAAATGACCAAACTGGATCTTTCAAACCAATAATTTTGAATGATAACTAAAGAAAGTTTTTTTATGTTCTAAAAGCAGTAAAATATGCGGTTAAGATTGTAAAAATGTGCAAAAATAATCTATAAAAAAGCCAAAAAATGTTAAATATTTCGTAAAAACGTCAAAATATTCGAAAATATTTCAAAAGTTTCAAGTTTTGCTGGACGTATATTAAAGCCAAATAAATTTTTTTGTATAGCTACAGCTAATTTTATATTGTAATATTACGATAAAACGAATTCTAAAAACTATAATTTGTTTTATTTAAAAATTTTTATCGGTTTTATAAAAGATTGAGAGAATTGATACAAATTTTATAGCGTAGCCTAAATACCCTGAAACAAATAATGAGTAACCGTAGATTTTTGAACGAAGTTTATGCAACTATAAGATATTCAGATATTTTAAATGAATTTTGGGTAAAATTTTTACTAATGAAATATCAGAAAACTTTACTTTTGCTAAATTATAATGTAATTTATAGTGAGAAAGTTGAAGCAAGCTGCTAGTTTTGGTACATAGTCAAAATTTTCTTGAAACTTCATACAATAATTATTCTGTAAAAACCGAATGAATAAGTCAATTAAGTACTTCCGGCAATAAGCGATCATCTAAGACAAAATACTGAAGAAAGAGCTACAAATTTATACATATAATTAAAAATTTTCATCAATTTTGCTTTGTCTTAATTAGAACACTTGTAATAATTGAAATAACTTAGCTTCATTTGTAGGTTATTTAAAACAATTTATTCTAATATTTTCAATACCACAGACCTTGAATTTTTATCTCTTTGTTAGGTCTACACATCTGCACGCCATATGTTCCACATTAATCTGAAATCAGTGTAGGTGAAATAAAGATTAAACTGAAGTTAATGCTTCATAATTTGCGAGCAGAATGGTTGCATAATAATAAAATTGTGAAGAAAGCAAAGAGTATAAAATTAATAGTCTAACAAAACATAATTTTTTATTGCATTATATTTGTAATTTCATTGTTTCCTACGTTATGCATCTCTGGCCCTCACTGAATTTTCGTTAAGAATAAGCTACTTAGTGGACCTAAAAATTTCGAAAATTCTCAACTTTGTCCATGTGAGGCTTTCGTACATTTTATTTAAAAAATTCCTTCTGGATAAAGAAAATCGTTTGACTGCTGCCTTCCTTTCTAATTTGTTGAATGCACACACGAAATGTAAATATAGCATCAGAAGAAACTTATTGTCACAGAAAAAATGTAAGTTACATAAAAGTGTAACGAATGAAAAAATCAAAAAATAACAAATTTTCGAAATACTTACACAACTTTTATGGTATAAATTTCACTTTTACCGAGTCATCTAATTAAATATCTCAGGTTTCTTCAAAAAGTTTTCATATATCAAAATTTGTTGAACTTTAGCCATAGTTTTTTCAGAAAATTTCTGTAAATAAAACGTTATTACGATATTTAAAAATGAGTTTTTTATTACCCTGTTACAGGTCTAACCAACCGAATGTACAATTATAAGTCTACAAAAAGCAAATCCCATTGAAGTCTTTCTGCATCGAAAGAATTGGTAACCATTTTCTAAGAATTGTCAACAACATAATATATGTTTCTTTCGACGACGTGAAAATCAGTCCGTTTCAAAAAGGTCTTCAAAATTTCGGGTAGGAGTATACATTTTTATAAAATGTATAACCTACACTATATATAATATATATGTATATATTATGTACTGCAAAAAATTTTTGTCAGACATTCGCAAAGTCACAAAGGCGCCAGTTATATCATTTCCAATACACGTAGTTAAACCCACCCTTTTGCATTCTTGCAATTCATTCCCAATTCCATTTATAGCCAAACTTTTTGAAGTTAAAACGCAAGACGCTGCTCTACTATTGCTTTCTTCCTCGAACTTTTTCCTTCTTCTCCTTCTTCATCTTATAATTATTATTATTATTATTATTATTATTCACAGATAGAATAAATTTTCATTTTTAAAGTTTTTTTGTTTTTTTGTTTTTTTGTTTTTTTGTTATTTTGTTCTATGAAATTTATCGATCAAATCGTGTGAACGATAAAGAAGACCTTTTTTGTGAATCAGAATCAAACAGTCGAAACTATTCCTTGAAAAATTTTTCGCACAAAGAATTTCCACCCAATGCGGGATGGGTTTTGGTCTAACAGCGAAATGCCACGAATATTTTCATATTAAATTTTTGCTGAGTTGATCGCTTTTCGTATAAATTAATTTCAATTGTTTTTCAAACTAAAACTCTTTCATCAGCTATTTCGAAGCGAATGAATAAATTAGATGAACGGTTTGAAATGAAGATAAAGGGGAAAAGGAAAAAAAAAGAAAAGAATAATAATAATCTCGCAATGACAAAATTAAAAGAGAAAGCTGTAGCTGATGCTACTTATTACGCGTATTCGATACGGGTACGACGATTTTGAAAAGTTGGCGCCTTGCTGGGACACTGTCCCCCTTTTTAGAAAGTAGAAAATAGAATGCTTTTATTTTATGCGATTACATCTAGTAGTTTGTGATTTCGTAACATTGATCGTATTCTCTTATTCCAGCTTGTTATTCCCTACGTCTTCTCTTTTTTACTTCATATGTCGTATCATACTGAATTGATCAACATCAACAGTGATACGTTGTGATAGCTCTTTTGCTTTTTCACTCAAATGTATCTCAAATCGAAAGGGCAATAAAATTAATTTCCATGTATTCATAGGTACCTACTGTATTTAAGTAGGTTAAAACTACGAGTATTTTAGTGATTTAAAGTACCTATGCGTTACAACGGTGATTGATGAATTGATGATTAAATACGTGTTTCTTGAAACAAGTCGGTGTTGAACAGTGACGTATAAATGGAAGGGGTTGGGGTGTCTCCCCCAAAAAGTTTGTGACTACCTCCCACGCCCTAAAAACATAATCTTAAATATGGCTGTTGCCTAAAAAGTGTTGCCGACCTGCTCCTCCCGCAAAAAAATTTGCTCAAGCTATATATCGCACTTGTGTTGAATGATTTTCGAGAGGGATGAAGAAATAGAATTAAAATTAAATTTTTGCCTCACCCATAGAAAAAGTATGTTTTTTTGTGTGCGTTGACTGAACCAAAAGAAGAAACTTCAACACCAAATGAAAAAATACGCATGTGCTCTTGCAAATTTACTTTTTCGCACGGCTCGATTACTTTCTTGCATAGCTCCATTTTTTGCCTAAAAATTAGTCAATTTTATTTCCTTTGTAAAAAAAAAAAAAAAAAAAAAAAAAAAAAGTAAATGGTTATTATTTTATCACCTTATTTCAGTAAAATTGCTTAGTTTCTTGTTACGTAACCATGTTTTGAGGGTGGGACTGACAATTTTTTTTTTTTAAATGAGTAAAATTATCATTTAATACTTATAGAAAAAGTTATTGTTTTTAGTTCTGAATTTTTGGGTGGTTTTGGAAAAGAGAACATGGGAACAGCTATCGTAATTTTTTGATTAAAAATTATTGATTATCTATTACCTATACAATTTGAAAAAAAAAAATTATTTTTGCATGAATTTTTTTTTTTAGGGAGAAGGGGTTGATGTGGAAGAAAACACAACAATCGCCTTCACCTGGCATAAAAAATTTCACACTCGTAACAAAATCATCTACTTTTCACGTTTCTTTGTAACATATGTACAAAAGAACGAGCTTTACATACATGTACAGCGAAAGTAAACAAACGAATTTTTGGGCTGTGAAGTAGACGATAATTTTACAATCTCTCGCCCTTCCAAATCCTGCTCAAGAGAGTGCGAAGTATTTTACACACTGTTGCGCATCCCAATCCTGCACGACAGATTGTAAAATATTCGAACATATAAGCATTTTGATGTTATTATTTACCATACTTCGTGAAAAACTATTCTTCAAGTTGCCACTCTAATCAAACACAACGTTTCAGTTTTTAAAAAAACGTCTCAAATGATTCCTACTCTCCTAATTAAGTTGGAGAGCTGGAGTTTATAATTATCGAAAGTGGATAAAATTTAAAAAATTTCTATATAATTTTCTAACAAAATTGTCTTTAGCTATTTAACGACACATACCTAAATGAAAAAAACCCAAATTAATAAGAGATTTTCCATCGTTTGGAATCTAGAAACTTCTCCTCTTTCCCACAATGATTCCCCAGATGCTATTTAAGCTAGAGAGCTAGAAATGGTAGATCTAAAAAGAAGAGAAAGTTTGCCTGAATTTAGTTTTCATTTAATTTTTTAATCGTCTTTAACAATTTGAAAATAAAAGAACGAAAATTCTTATTTTAAAATTCAGAAACCCCTCTTCTTTCACTTAATGATTCCTCAGCCCCTGTTTAAGCTAGAAATCTGGAATTAAAACTACTAAAAAGAAGAAAAAATTTACTTGAAACTACTTTCCTCAATATTTGCTAATCGTTCTTAGCTGTTTAAAGACAAATAAAAAAACGCAAAATAATTAAAAACTTGTCATTTTTGTATTTTTTTAGATATAATTTCCAAAATTTATTTCCTTTATGAGTTATTTTTTATTGGGAGGGGGAGTTGTTGCTATACTTTTTTTGTGTTATACTAATTAAACTTGTTCTATTACAAATAGCCTTCTTTCTAAATATCATTCCCGCCAATAATATCATTCCGAAATTCTAAATTCTAAGCGAAGCCGGTTTTAAGGGAAAATTTGAGATATAATCCCCCATTACCCCAAAAAAATGTCGATTTAAAACACAGTTATTCGGTTTTTTAAATCATAGGTGTATGAAATATGTAAAAAGTTGTTAAACACTCCCGGAAAAATACATGAATATTATAAAATGTGATTCCATCCTCCCCTAAACTAAATCCTAAAACCGGACCTGATTCTGAGTTAAGGTAATTAAAGGAGAAACCGATATGGCACATGATCACATGAAAATATAAAAAAATACCTAGGTTCTAGATCACCGATTATGAATCAAATTAAATAGTTATATGGTCTACAGATCCATTTGGATAATTTTTAAAAAACATGTGAATTAAAATTTCTAGCTCAATATAGTAGATCAATCCGAAAAATATCACGAAAATAAAACGTTATTTTTCAAACTTATAATATATTTTTTTAATTCTTCAATTTGTTATTCCATTGTCTAATCTTTCTTTCCACTATCCATTACGAAATTAAACACCCCCACTTCTACAAAATAGCTTCTCTCTTTATATGAATAATAAATGAAGAAGATGGGTAAACCAGTAATGAAAACATGAAACAACGTATACCTTCATTTAGAGGCTAGGGCCCATATTCACAAAAGTCACTTTAACCTCCCTTCATTTAAACTTCCCTTAAAAACGACTTTTGGCACAATTTTGTATTTAAAAATGGGGTAACATTTTGTTTTTACATTGGAACTCTCATAAGAAATTCAATGTTCTCACATTTTTAAAGACGAAATTATGCCAAAAACTTTTTTAAAGTGAAATTTAAGTGAAGAGAGGTTAAAGTAACGTTTGTGAATATGGGCCATAGTCACTATATGCAGTCATGCAATACACCAATAGAATTATTCGGAACTGCATGCCTTCATTCGAGAGGAATATGCAACCCTGCAATATACCAACAAAATCACATTTTCTTTCAACCCCTGAAGCAGTTATCGAAACGGGATTGTTTTTAAAATATTCGTATTGCTAACACATCCATCAATGGACGAAATTTATTCTCAGTCCATTCATTCGTAAATATTTGAAGGTGAATCTTCTAAAAAGCTTCCATCTTGATACACTTAAGCTCATTTCATAAAAACAGAAGCAGAAGATTACTGATTATCATGAAGAGTTTACGATAAACGTTAGGCAATTTGAACGATCTCGAGTGAAATTTTAATTTTAGCCTATATGGTAGATGAAAAATGGAACGAAACAGTTTCTTTGTAGGTAACGAAATTCTTTTGGTATGCGTTTTGAAAAACAAAACCCACGCTAAACTTGTCTCCAGATACCATGTTGATGTTCTCTACTCTTTCAAATGTATAAAACTAATCTATAAGTATCAGTCTCCCCTTATAACACAAGCATAGAGAAAAAAGGGGAAAAAAACAACTACAACTGAAACGCAGTCTATAAAGCTCGCGACAAACGACTGCAAAATGATAATAAAAAAAAATTAAGCCACAAAATCCGCCTCTTTTCGCTACAGCTCCCTAAAAAAAAAAAAACAAAAAAAAAACACTTGCAGATTTCATTTTCGTTTCGATACCGCACCAATTCACGAACTTTATATTCCAAGACGAGAAAGAAAAAAAAAACTATTATCCGAGTAGTTTTTTTTTTTTTTTTTTTTTTGGAACAACGTATGAATGACAAACAGTCATCAAAAGAGAGAAAAAAAAAGAATAAGTAAAAACACAAATTCCATGGTAAACGGGTTTCACTCTGTCGGCAGTTTAAAATCTTCTTTTATTACGTTCGAAATTCCTCCCTCAAACCTCACCGATAGTTAAAGAACTCTACGAATCTCTCTTTCTGATATACCCTTTTGCGAAAAGATAAATCACAAAGCCCCAAAATACGTACCCCTCGTGGTAAGGCGTATTCTTCCCTACCCTTCTCCCTTCCACTGGAACATTGGTTCTTTCTCGCTCTACACCGCTCTCTATTTTATTCCTCTCTCTCTTCAAGCTTTTATATAATAAATTGGTCACCATATCAAGTTCCGCTTTACCGACCGTGACACATTTATTTCCGAAATCTGACTTTTTTCTCCCCATTTTACCTCATCGTTAGCATGCTGATTTTTAATTTTAATAACTCAACCTCCAGGAGAAGAAAATATATGCGCAGGTATAATTTTTTGTGACTTTTAAATCAAACGTTGTCGTTTACGTTTTGCGGTAACGAATTTTTTCTACATCGACAAACATTAACATCTGATTTGTGATAGTAACTTAAAACTTAATATGGCGTCTGGACTCGGGAGTAAGTAAGCACCAGAAAATTCAGTTCGATAAAATGTCGTCGATGAACGCTTATCACGACATTGATGGCGAAAAAAGTCAAAACTGAAAATGAAGGATTCGTTATGGAAGGAGTGACGACAACATTTGATATGATAATATAGGCAGCTGAAGGTGAGTACGAAATTTTTCTCTTTAAATTTTCATACAATTTTTCTTATCGACGTCGTAGTTATGGATTTAAATATTTTAGGGGCGTGGTGAGGAGTTTTTTTGGGCATCCTGGTGATCGGAAGATGGCGGACGAGGGGCTCGAGAGACACCCTAGCGAGGGGCACTACTAAAGGTTGCCGAGGGGAAGTAATGACGTAATAATTATGGATTTGAAAATTTTAGGGGCAGGGTGAGGAGTTTCAGACCTATCAATGAGCCATTGTTTTTCCCACAAAATGAAAAAAATGTTTGTATAGCGTGGTACTAATACCAATGAGAGTCTTTATCTGTCACACAAACTATATTTCATCGAATGTGACGAAGAAAGTTAAAGAATACTGAAATTAAGAAGTAAGGTTTATAAGTTTAACTATTGAGAATTTTAAGATACTATGTTAATGTAGTGTCTCACAGTGAGAAATTCCAAAATTCACAGTGGGGGAGAGAAGCAAAAGGAAGAAACCTAAGGTTTGTTCTCTCAGAACTCCTGCATTTTTCGCTTTTAAGAAGGTCTATAAAAAGTTCAAAAATTACACCAAGAGGATATAATATATCACCATAAGAGCTATAATTCATGTATTTCAAATTTCATAATAAATCCCTATACATTAATCATTATGGACCAAACAGTTATCCATTTGGAACTACATTTCGTTGTTTCAAATAAAACTGTTGACAATCAAATAATGTCTTTAAACGTTTATTATTTTAAATATTTGCGTCTTGGTGAAGAATTACAGATGATTCTCTATCATCTACATTTCCATCACAAATACAAGTATTTTCAATTGGATTTCTACCTCTATCTCCGTGAATATTGATCTCTTATGAGCTTGAAAAAGTTATTGACGAATACAAGGTGGTCAACAGGGGCAGTTACCCTCGTTCTTAATGTAAGGAAGAAAATATAAAAATTTATCTGAAAACCTTTCATTTTCTCTTCAGCAGCCAACCGCCCATACTGCCTATTCATCTCCTACATTCAGAAAGTTTGTATCCACCTGTGGCCCTCACAGGGCCATACCTAGCTATTTTTGCTGCTCTGTGCGAACAAACTTTTTGACGCATAAACACGTATTTTTTTTGCCAGTTAAATCAGAATGATATTCTTTGTCGTCATCCAAATGATGTATCGGACAACAACAATATATTATATTAAGTTGTTTTTTTTTGTCAGTATGGCGCCCTTGCACTTTGCCACTCTGTGCAAATGCACAGATCGCACGTACCTAGTTACGGCCCTGGACCCTCGGGCCAAATATCTATACCTATACTCTAGTAATATAATCCGAGGAGCCTACATTAACAGATAATACTGCCTTAGTATCTTATCTATTACTCTGCCACAACTTGTAGGATATGTTACCCTTGAAATTCACAGACAGAAAAGATTACGTAAAATTATTACATTAAATGCAATGACGTCATTGCACTACAAAAAATCGCATTTTTCCAAGTTGGAACTTTGAGGAATGATTGTTGGATAATTTCCCAGCATTCAGTGCGACACGCAGTCACCTTTTTCACATTTTAATAATTGAGATCCTTCCGGAAATTCATATACTCTTCGACGAATAGATGGGCAAATCTGTCCTAATTAGATACAGGGAAGATAAAGGCATAGAACGATAACTGCAATTATTAGGGATTAGGTTCATATACGACGTCCATTTTAAACCCAATATTACATTAGCGATAAACCATAATCGCCAATCAACATGGCGAAGAAGTTGTATGACAAATGAGTTGACTTTCAATGGTGGATGATTTTGTGATGGCATTCACCTCAGTTATGTAGTTATGTGAAAAATGGACTGACACAATATTTTTAGGAAGTTTTATAAATTTCAGAGAACGTTAACTAATTACAGTTTGTTTTTTTTACAAATTTTCGCCGAGAAACATTTGTTAAAATTAGGTATCAATTATTTCGAGATGAGCACACTCGTGCACGCATTTATTGAGAGGCTGAGCCCTATTTACCATAGCGGTGATACCTAAACTAACGATATTGTCAATGAAGTACCTATACCTAGTTTTCCTCGAAAATGACTATCGATAGCGATCAATAGGAAAAATATCGATACTGTGCATCATAACTTTTCAGATCTATTATTTTCATAATTTATTTCTTTTAGGGCGGCGTTAATCGATACCAAGCAAAAGCAAGACCAAAATCAAGATCTGAGTCTTGTCTCACTTGCAGCATTTTTTTGTATTATTAATAGCCAAGTGAAACTTAAACTTATTATTTACCTACTGCAGGTCCTTTCGAAAATATGAAACAAAAATATAAAATATTGAATAGCAAAATATTAGGTATAGGTACATTTTACAGTTTGTTTACATTTAATACGTGTTCGTTTGGTCATCGTCTTGGGCTGGCAAAAGTGCGAGACTTTAAGACCAACTTTGTTCATCACTGTAGTGACAGTTTAATCTTACGAAAAGAATTCTTCTGTTCAATGCAGCAGTGTTTTGGAATATTAATTCTTTCATCTTGAAAATATTCTATTCATTACTTCGGAAGTTGGACCGAATACTTTCACCGCCTCCAGAAAAAGCAACAATATAATTAATGAGATAATTTACATTTTCAATAAATTAATTTTACTTTCTGCGAATAGATTATTAGTTTTTTGTAACTGACTTCAAAAAAAAGAAGGCAGTTATCAATTCGACTCATATGGATTTTTTATATACGAGTATATGTGTTCCAGTATAAATTTTCACCATAGGTACCGATTTTGATGAACTCTGAAAGGTTGTCCCCATTAAGTCCCATTAAGTCCCATTAATTTTCTTCCAGGATCAATGAAATAGTTTTATTTGTAAGAAATAAAAAAAAGTATTATTCTAACGTGAAATTGACGCCAACGGAATGTAAATGAAACTAAAAAGCATTTTAATGAAAAAATCGAACCAACTTAGAAAGAACAAAAATAAATAAATAAATAAAAATAAATGCTAAAAATATAAAAATAACCCTTCAAAATTTCTCCCGCAAGATCAAGAATAAAAGTTTTGTGCTCGATAAAATTTTATGTTATTTACATACAATCCCACTAAATGATAAAGAAAAGGAATACCAACTTCAATAATTCCATTAGATCTCAAAAAATTTATTTTTATTTTTGTAGAGAATTTTTTTAATCTATTTTTTACAACATTATCTTCTTTTTGTTTCGTTTCTTTTTACAGGTACTGGTTGCTTTTCAAAATTTTTTCAGAATAAAAGATAAATTCTACGCCAATCACTTAGGGCACGTGACAGAGTAAATAATACAGAGTAAATAATACTAATTTTCACTCATACACTTCCAGTGAATATTAGGTAGAGAGAATAACAATTACTGCTGCATCAAACACCCATAGAATTTTGCTCTCCAACTCGAGAAGATTTTTCATTTTTGCTGGCATAATCACTCATTGAGCACACAAAAAAAAAAAAAAGGGTAGTTTATATACGAAGAGAGCAGCACATCAAACACCTTGAATTTTTCTCTTATCTTTTAAATGCAACGAATCTAGGACAATCTAGAAAATAATAAATTATCCTTAAAAGATCGACCTGATAGTATCGCGCGAATATTTTAGAAAATCGGGTATGCACGAGAAAAAAAAAGAAATCCAAATAAGAGGGTATAAAAAAAAAAGGAAGAAGGAAGACGGAAAAAAGGACAGCTTTAAAACAATTAACAAAGAAATACGTTAATGAAGTCGTGCCGTTGAGGCTCTTAAAATCTTTTACGAAACTTAGCTGATAAAGCAATTCTCCCTCTTTTTTCATTTTTTTTTTTTTAAATGCTCTTATCTGGTTATTAATACTAAGCTGTTAGGTGTCTTTCACAGTCGATCGGCTGTATGTTGTGATGGAAGCTGGAAACTGCAAAGTTAAAAACGTGGGGACATGACGAGGTTCCACAAACAAAAGGAGAGGGAGGAAAGGATTCATTCGTTCGCTTAATACTCTCTTTTGAAAATACAATCATTTATAGACAGTTCTTTCGACTTACTTACTTTTTTTTTTTTATATCTCTATCTTTTTTAGACGGAATTTGAGGAGAATAAAGATTGGGGTGGGGAAGGGAAGGTGGGCGTAAGCTCGAATCCAGTCATTGTAGATCGTTTTTTCACGTTGTATACTTACTCGACGAAGAGATCTTCGTTGAATTTTTCTCTAAAAAAATTTCATTTCGAGGGTGTATATTATTACGCTTCGACTACTGATTTATGCATTTAGAGCTGTATAACGACGAAATATATTTTATAGTCGAGATAATACGTTTAATGAGATTTCGACTCGATACATGAGATGACAAAATTTTATGGAACAAATAAAAGCACATTTAAAGAAACGAACGAACTCTGAATCACTTGATATGACGGAGGATACTTTTGTACAGAAATTAAGATTTTCCTCCTCTGAGAATGACTTATAGCGGTCACTATTTAGGAAAGAAAAGTAGGGGGTGTTGATTACTTGAATAAGACAAATAAAAACTTCAAACATACTCGGCGAAGTATATAATTCGAACTGAATGTAGAATAGAAAAACGTAACATAATGAGAAGCATGAATAGCTGAACGAGCATGAAAAGACTAGATAAGATAGCAAACAAGTTATTGCTGCATGAACGTGAATAATATTACGATACGAATACTAAAGACTGGAATGCATACAACAGGGGGGGACTAACTTAAAATGATTTTCACTATGAGTAATCATTCGATACTTATGTTTCTAAGTCAAATTTTTTTTTTTCAGAGGTTTCAACGAAAAGCTAAAAAAGTTGCAGGAAAGATCCTCGAGGTAAAATAATTGCAGTAATCATTAATTAGAGTTTCTGGTTATAGCGGATGGTTTTAAACAAAATACAAGCACATTTTAATAACGAAGTTTTTTCGAAAAGAAATTTAAAAAAACCTAGATCCTCCCCACCCTAGAGATCTGTTTTTCTGAACCCTCCCATTCCTTGTTCTCCATATATTTGGAAACATAAGATTCAATGTTGATGAAAAATCGCCTAATCATGTGTAAAAATATTATTATGTATTTTGTTGTTGATCACGATCATTTTCTTGCTACTAAAAAAAATCCCAGCCAGCGGAAATGAACTTAACACATTGGTCCATTTTTAAAGTTTGTGACAGAAAATCTGTTTGTAGTCAAATTTCTGAAAGAACGAAGAACCTCTCCAACAACCAAAAACCATTTCTCTTCTCGACTTCTCTACAGCTTTGCATACAATTGTAAGTTTATTTCCCCCCTCTTCATTGCTTCAAATTTCCCCATGTAACAATTTCTGAACATAGGTACCTCTACTCTGAAACCAGATGCATAAATTTTTCGTTTATAATTGTTAAATTGAAGTTTTCCTGAGAGCTTTTCGTCAACCTCATCCGAAAATTGCCAATTTTATATTTTTACAAGATAAAATTTATTTTTTCTTGCAAATTTCAACTTATTTAGTATTTTGTAGTATTTTAAACACCAAAATTTAAAAAAACAGAATTTAGATTATTCAATTTTGCTACAAAATTAATTACAAACTCGAATAGAAAGTAACATCGAATTTTGAATTCAGTAATTTATCAGTACAAGTCGTTAATTATTCCAATAGAATTTTTTGACATCGATAAGCCCATCAACAATTTAACGATTTTCCCTACCATGATTGCTTTGGATCGTAATTATCTTGAAAATCTTAAATTATCATTAAATTTAATTACATTCATTTGGCCAATTAATAACGTAGCTGATGGTATACTTATTGTTTACCTACTTAAACAATAAATTGGCATGAGTAAGTCATTCATTGTCATCACCTAACAAGATAAAAAAGTAGGTATTTAAACCCTAATTAATGCCAAAGTCTAATTCATTTTATATTATAGTTTATAAGTACTTGCAAGATGTTAATGAATTTTTACAATACTAACTTTAATAGTTTCCATAAAAATTATTTGATATTTAATTAGCATTAGCCAACATTTTAAGAAAGTCATCCTGAAAATAATATTAGATAGAACAGCAAGAAAGAGAGGATAAGTAGGTTGATGACCAAATAAATACTTGACAAGCCATCAGTTACCAATAACTATTAATTATCAAAATGGCTAAAAGCTAATTTATTTTCGGTTGTAATACATTTTGTTTTTTTAAATTTATCTCCTTCCGCTGAAATTGTTAAAAATACAAATTAAGTTCAGATCCAGTACCTGTTAAAGAATAAGTGCAAGTAAATATAATCATTGCCAACAGGTATCAATGTGTCACTAATAACAATAATGCGTCTCCACATTATTAGAATACCGAGGTGAGAAAGAATGATTGGTCCCTTTCATTAATGATTTGAATGAGGAATTTTCCAAATCAATAAAATTGTGAGTTACTTTCACTTTTCTCCTTTCATAAGTCATTGACCTACTTTCCCCTACTCTTTCAAACTTTCGATTCCGTTAAATTTGTTCATTTTCAACTATTCTTTCAGGAAAATGACTTCAATACAAAACTGACTTCCAGAATTCTGAATTTATGAAGAATAATGTACCTGTACTGAGGCTAAGTATGGGGGAAAAAAATCGCCACCAAGAATATGTTCTCGAAATGCTTCATCTTTTTAATTATTTTTTCCTTATAGATATTCTACACTTGCAAATAGTTTCGTTTTAATGCGATGATCATTTAGTTGCCCACATATTCAGAAATATCAAGTGTGGTTCCTATCCAAAAAATCAGAAAAAAACATTAAACTACATACGAATGCGGCCAAGGAAATTTAACATTTCTGCAACCAAGTTTACTGCATCAGCAATTTCCTCGCCCCTAACGAATCATTTATTCGCCACCATTTCGGTATTTTTGTATTTTATGAAATGTGACAAGCCCTTCGTTCTGGGCCCATCAAAAGATGTTATTCGATAACTGACTAAAATATCCTGATGACAACTTTTGCTACCTCATTAGAGACGTCACGTCCTTTTCGTTTGCCGACGGATTATCGTCGCTCAGCACGTGACCTTATTGGTAAGGAAAATTTTCTTGAAAGAAAAAACAAAAAAAAAAAATCAAATACCAGACGCAAAACTTGATGATTTTTATTTTTCCAATCCCTTTGGCACGTTATTTTTTAATACCATTCCTGCGGAAATTCTTCAACAGTTTGTCGACCTTTTTACAACCCCCTCAGCAAAAAGAAATACCCAATGGGGATGGTATTATCTAAACAGTATACGATAGAATTAAAACAAACACATTCCCATCGAGATTTTTATTTGGACATGTAAATTTAGTATTAAATATACCGACCAAATTTGCAAAGTGGAGGGATTGAATGATAATCGTGCTTTTACATTAATGGAAAACATTAAGATTTCGACGGTTATGTACACAAATTTCAAATATATTTCAGACAACCGGCGGTTTTTTTACTTTCTGTTTTTCAGTTGTTTTACTGCAGCATCCTCATCTGTATGCTCGTTAGACTTGAAACATTCAAATACGCTCGCCGTTTTTGTAACAAGTATAATATATGACCTTCCTTTTTTTTCTTTTTTTTTCTTTAAAGAAGAACATATAACAGGTTTTTAATGGAAACATTCTACGAAAATTGACCCTTTTTATCGGACTAAAATCGAAAACTTAACAGTTTTTCGTAATTATTTGAAAGGAAAAGGATAAAACCACGGAAGCTGTGATTTAGGTTAGAGAAACTCAATGTTCTACACCACAGACAGACTCTAGACAGAATACATTGTACGTATCAAATCTAAAAGCATAGAAACCGGTAGGGAGTGAAAAACAGTTGCTCCCTTCGAAGTTTTTTTAACCACTCTCTAGAAATTGAGAAGACTTTTTTCGCAAGCTCACAAATTGTTAATTCGATGAAACATTCTGAACTGAAAACCGAAAAATAAAAAAAATTAATGCGTTGTGTACCTATTATATGGCCTACCTGGCCCTGTCTGTTTCTGATGTGAGAACAATAAGCTGATTGTCACACTGTTAGTAAGAATTTTACCGTTTTGAAGAAAAAATTACAAATCTCTAAAGAAAAGACAATGATCACTGTTTATATTCGACTATGATCCGGATGCTTTCATCAAAGATATTTAGTAATAATTTATTATGCTATACTAGATGTTCCATGTGTCAGCTTCGCTTGGCATATATCTCAGGTAGCTAACTATATTGTTTCGATATTGTAATGTTCTAAGATGAGGACATTGTAGACAAAGGAGATCAGATCAGGGCGTAATTCTTCACGGATCAAGACGAAATTTTGCATCTGTATACTTTGCCTTCATATCTCAATCGAGTTTGAATATGAGCTAAATCCGCCCTTTTGTTTCCGAATTACGACATTTTGAATTTTTCATAGTAATAGAAAGTAAAAGCTATAACAAACACAATTCGCAATACACATAATTAGAAATTCTACTCATTTTTGGTGAAATCTACCTTTCCGACTAGTGGTACTATCGCCCTTTTTTTGAGTAGATTTTTCATGAAAATCTACTTATTATTCTGAGTGTCATGAAACAACCTAGGCATAGGAGTAGGTACGTTTTTCATTCCAAAACTCGAGGAAATTTTTGGCAACAAAAATCTAATTTCTTGTTTCCACGGTGCAGATCACAATTTTTGTCCGGTGGTTACGAAATTTTAAATGAACATTAATACTAAGCCAAGGTGCTGACCTGATGATTTTGTTGTGGATCGGCCAGACGGTACTTACTTACCGCTATTTTTGTTTTTATTTTAGCTATAAAATCCCTAATTTTGGACCAATAGCCAAGAAATTTGAAATATTACGAGGTCTGTACAAAAAGTACGTAGACTGAGCCCATGAAATTATGAAATTTTTTTTCCTCAAATTATCATGGTCCCCTTTAAAGTACTCCCCCTGAAAACTCACAGTCTGTTATAAATGATTTTTTCACAATTTAAAACAGTGTTTCCAACCCTTTATTTATAGAGACTTTATTTTCAAAGTCACAGTACTTTGAATCACCATCACACCACCCAGACAGTAACTACATGATGGAATTTGATTTGGGTGAATAGGTAGTGGTCACACTTTTTCAGGTTTGACAGATTTGAAGGGTGTTAAGTGATAACAATGTTTGACAACACTGCACACAATGCAGATCCCACTACCAAGAGAGCTGTTTGAAAACAATCTTTGCCCACACTATTCATATTGTCCAAGTTTTTTAAGAAATTCAAATGTGCGCTTCCACTACTAATATTCAGTCATTCAGCAACCAGTCAGGTAGTTATTTGGCTATATCTTCCATCATAAATTGGTGTGCTATATTAAAATTACGGGTGGAGAAGGATAAGAAAGGATCCCTGCTTTTTGTTTCTTGGTCTGTTGACTCTCACTCCTCTCTCAACTTCCTTATCAACTTAAAAAAATCAATTGTTGTAGGGTAGCTTTTCCATATACCCAAGCTAATATTTCAAGGATTTCTGACTCAGATTTATTTGATTAGTTTAGTAATTTTGTGTTGTCCATTTTGTTTCATTTAATATTTTTTATGAATTATGACGTCATTAAAAAAATGAAATGAAACCAAGTACTATAAATTTGGAATCCAATATTTTCAAAAGCTTGAAAAAATTGTGGTAAGTCAGGAATAAGTTGGAATATACCCTTCCTCTGTATTTGAGGTTTCAGTGTTGCTTGAAGAAGAGAAAAAAAATCAGTCTACTAACTTTTTTTACAGACCTTGTATATAACAAACTAAGATTCAAAAGTGAGTATTTACATGTGAGGCAAAATTTGAAAAATGAGTGCAGCAAGTGAGCAATTCACAAGTCATGCAAACTCACATTTGAACCCTGTTGAAAAAGATATTTTATATAATTAATGACAAGAAAATGATAAAACATTGAAATTCTATCAAAATGATAAGTTTTGCACAAAAATTGTAAGAAACAGAACAAAATATCAACCTCCTCATAGTGGCAAATTGAACGTTTCATTTAGAAAGTGAAACCTCTACTTTGATGTGAAGTGAACATGCCTCCATGTAAACAGATGCTTCACGTTTTTACATGGAGGCCCACTCACTTTGCATCGAGGTTACATTCATCAATGATAAGAACTACCTTTCACTCGCAAAAGTGTAAACATTGCCTTTCTGATCATGTATTATGTAAAAAAAATATTCATTATGTCCTAAGTATTCTGACATGCAACTACTTTTGGTTTGGATTGGTCTCACAGTACTTACAATAAAGAACCTCTGAGATGAGTAGAGACATATGCCATTTTCTGTACAATTCTGATTTTTTTTTTTTTTTGCATCTACATTATATTTCAATGGGCAGTGGCAAAACACAAAATCATTTTTCCCAGTGATGGATGATTCTAATTAAGTACATGAAATAAAATATTTGAATAGGTAACTGAAAAGAATTTCTCATCAAAATATTGAATTTAAATTGATAAATTTGGTAAAAAAAATGAAATCACTAAAAATTACATATACAGTTTTCCCTGGATAATTAATGGGGTACGCATGTACTTGTCGTAGAGGCTCTATGCTTATAGTACAACCATTTTTGATATTATTTTCCTACAAAATTGTTGATTTTGAATCAATAAGTAAGAAATTTGCAAAAATTATTTACTATACTTTATTGTAACTTATGTTACCAATTCTGGTTCGGATTGGCTAAAAGATACTGCCAAAAAATCAATTTTTGTTTAGATTTTGAAAAAAGTTATGGTTTTAAACTATGTAATTTTAAGTCAGCAGTCACAAAATTTAATGCAATCATCAATTATGATCTATAGGATATTACTAACTTTTTAGAATTTTCTTTTTTTTAAAAACATACTTCTGCGTCAGTTTTTTTTTTTTAGGTATTTAAGTTTGTTTAAAAATATGCACAAATTCAAATATGCTGAATTCAGCCGTAGTAGAACATCTAGAATCTTGGAATAGTTCGGTGTTACTGTTGTTGTTATCATTATTTTTGTCTTAAAAATTTCATATTACGTACTAAACAGAGCGCTATTAATTTTTCATAATATTTTTTCTCTATCCACAGTGTTTCCGTAGCGATATTTACCTAATCTTTTATTCATCAATTTTTGTTTGTAAATAAATTTTTAAAATTCATCTCAATCGACTTAACAACAATATTTTTCTACATTTTCCTCTTTATATGTATATTGATGAAGATTACTTTTATAGAGCTTGATATTTTTGGCTCGCATAAATGTTTTAGGCTACTGACCTAGAATAGTATGTTACACACCAAGGTCCAAAAGTGACTGTTTACATGCAAGGGCAAGTTTGCAAAATGAATGCAGTGAGTGAACAAATACCAAGTCATATAAACTTACTTTTGAACCTTTTTGAGGAAGATATTTTTTATAATTAATGGTCAGAAAGCAACGTAATCATTAATTAGCAATTTCAAAGAGTTAAAAATAATTTAAATAAACAAATATAGCCATAAGTAGAGATTTCATTCAATTGTCTAGCGTTCATAATACAGTTGGTATGGTGTTAGCTCATCAACACAGGTGTTGTATAAGTCCAAGTCCCAGGAAAACCAGTTAATTTTTCGTCAAAATAAAAATACTAAGTTAATGGAAAATCACATTAGATACATTGAAGTTGAGATCATTCATCAATGATAGGGCACTACTTTTCATTCGCAAAATACGATTGTGAACACTGCCTTTCTGATCATGTATTATAAAAACACATTATTCGTGCACTCAAGTCGAGTGTTTCAGTTACGTTTGGTTGGGTCGCCACCTTAGACCGACAGTGATTGTTATAGGCCGACATAGATTTAATATAGAGATTCTTTTATTAAACTCTTGTTGTGATCTTGTATTAATTAATAGCATTATAGGTGGTTTTAAACATTTTTAATGGGATTAGGCCTATATTACTCGTTCTTATAGCAAAGAACTTTGATTGGAACCTGGATTTTCTACGAGTACATAGGGTATTGGACATCTGCATTTTCAAAGCTACATTTAACTGTCTAATGGTGTTTCTTTCTGTCGTCTGCTAGAGCAAAAATGTGCACTGAAATTTTCGAATCAATAACCCGGTGGAGAAACCGATGAAAATCGTGAACCGACGAAAACTGGAAAATGAAAAGAGTTTTTGATATCGGAATGGCTGTAACTTAGATTTATTATACGTAGACTGGCGTAACGTGGCGCCAGACGAGGCTTTCTCGGAGACGTTAAGACCGAAGCATTTTTGCAAAATAACAATAAAAACATAGTCTTTACAATAACAGAATCCGAACCCTAAAAATATTTACCCAAAACTTGGCGGATCGATACAAAAGCCACCATGTATGGTACTTTTTTTTTCACCATTCATTTGCTGTTCATTTCCGGTTTATGGTTATGGAGGGAAAATCTGTAGTTTTTAAACTAATTGTTTCATCTTTTAAGAAAAGCTCAAAGTGATGCTTGTATTTGAAAAATTTTCCGTTAAGTCTTAACTTTATTTATTTTTTTTTTTTTTTAACACAAGAACACTATGATAATGAAAAATGGTAGCATGAAAATTGAAAGACCGGAACAATTAAGTTGAAAACAGTTCTTCCCTTTTTTTTTAAAGGCTAGAACGACGATGAGGAGATAAATGAAGATAGGGCGAAAAAATATAAGAAAAAAAAGGAAAAGAAAGGTAGGTACGGAAAAAAAAGACGGGTGACAATATTTCTATAAAATGTCACAAAATCTTTGTTTTATTTTCGTCTTAATTAACTTCCAGACATAGTCCTGCGCATGTGAGTGCCTGTTGGTACCCGGCACACATGGTAAATTTTTTTTATAATTATAATAATAAAAACAAAATAATCCACTTCCATAAATGAATTAATTTTTTAATAACACCATTCATCCTTCACTGTCTTTCTTGTTTCAAATATAATTTATTGTTTAGCAATCCTCTATTCAAAATTTTAAATAAGTCTTGTTAGGCCGAGAGAATCAAGTGAAAAACAACTGTAACAATAAAAAAATTTCCATCAAATGTTTTATTGCTGGAAAATGTTCGAGACTCTTCCCCGAGTACGTGGTAAAGAGCTATCGTCCCAACCCCCAGAGGGTCTCCAAAATGGGCTGAAAATAAGTGACTCTTCTCTGTTTTTCCAATTTTACTCGAAAGTGATAGATTTTAAGAGAAAAAAGTTCGATAAAAAAAAATGATCTGAGCGCTATAGATGAAGGGCTGGAGGCATGCGAATTTTGGTTATATTGTGTATGAAAATTTCAAATAGCTCTAATCTAGAAAATAATTTACGGATTTTGCCCATCCTCGAATTTGACCGAGATATATAGAACCAAAGTATGCACATGTGAAATTTCATCATGATCCATGAAGAATTACGCCTGTCCCCATTTTCTACAAATTTCAAATTTCAACAACGGCCATTTTGAAACTACTGCCGATTTCGCCAACTTATTGAGATATGGACCCAAAGTACAAGCATGCCAAATTTCGTTTCGATCCGTAAAGAAATACCTACGCCCTCCAGTTTGTTGACAATTTTTGTTACATATCCCATATATATGTATATATATATTAGGAGCACCATGTCTGAAAATTCACGTCATTAGATTATTATTTGTCAAAAAAAATATTTTTCTGAAGTATAAAAAATTCTATGTAGATAAATAATTAAATGAAATGATTTCAAACCGAGTTGTGTATCAGTGTATGAGAATTTTGAAAACTGAATATAAATGGCAGCAATGTTTTACAGAATTTCACGGAATAACTGACCTAGGTTATGTTTGATGTTTATGTATATGTTCAAGTTTCATGTAAAAAGTTTTAATACATAGCCATGGGGCCAATGTTTTCTTATATATTGGTAAATAAACATTTGTTACAAACATATATTAAGAAGTGGTCTAAATTTGGCACCTAATATGATGTTGTTTGGAGGTTTGAAATCCTATAGTAAGCTGCTACCAGAACATATTAGGCCTCTCCTAAGGACCAGGAGTGAGCATGTTTAGATGAAATTTTTAAATCTTAAGTTAGGTGTTAAATTCATATTAAATGATGACTGATGGGTGATGTTGATGAAACAAAATTAATCGTAAAGACTAAACCAAAAACTAAACTGAATAGGTGGCAACATTGAAAGAAAAATTAGTCATAATTATTCACAAACCACATCACAGACAGAAATGTGTTATTCAAGTATAAAACTTTTATGCTGACAAAACTGAAATGTCAAGTTTGAAAAGATATTTCTCATGTATGGAATTTTTATACTGGCAACACTGATTGAAATATATGAGTGAAAAAACATACTTATACCCCAATAGATTTGTGTGGAATCCATAGCAGGAGTGAAATTTTTGTGAACAAAGTCACCTTGCATTTTATTATAACGTTGATGATTTATTATAATGATATAAACTTTTGAGTAAAAGTTGTTTTTGGAATCTGAGGACCACGATCGGAAAAACTGTAGTCAAATTTTTCCAAAATTGTGACATGCCACCCTCCGTAATCGGTAGATTATACAAAATTTACCTAAAACAATAATTAAACCTTGGAAAAAAATTGAAGAACCGGAAAAATTGAATGAATATCAAGATGGTAAAAATCGAATAGAGAAAAAATTGTGAGAGTGAAAATAAAAATTTTCACCCTGTCTCAGGCAGCCACGGCTTCAGACAACTGCGCACGCTAATGCTTTAAAAGGTCGACTATGTTGATAAGTCGACAAACACTCGTGGACACAATTCGTACATGTAAGTAAATAGGTGAATTTTTACTTGTATGGTCATTAGTGCGATTAATTACTCATTGATCAGCTGAGTTGTTCCTGAAATTAGGTAGATTGTTTGGAAGATATTCACATTCACTCAACTACGAAATTCCACTACAAAGAATTCGTCAGTCGTCGATTAATTTATGATTCTCTGCAACAATAATATTTCGGTTCCATCTTTAATTTTAAATAAACAAAGTCTGTCAGAATATTTTTCAAGAACAGGATAGGGTTAAGATGAATACTACAACTGATAGCCTATTGTAATTTATGAATACGACGTCAACATTTTATTAACGAGTTCAAAGTACAATGTTGGCTGGAAAGGAAAATAAACAAATAGCATGATGGGAAAATATTACACTTTAGCTTGGTTAGGTAAGTAGGCACCTATACCTATGCTAAGTTATCGCTTTTTATGGGGAAAAAATGTTAATTTCACTTTTGCCAGCCTACAACAACAGATTCAACGGAGACATTATATTAAATTACACACAGTTCTAATTTTTTGTAAAATCCCCGTGCTCTTTGCACAATTGTAGGTAACATACTTATTATATTATCCCAGATTTGTCAATTTTATAAAAGGAAATATTTACTTTTAACGTTTCAAATACATATTTTAAATGAATTATCCATTCAGACAGGCTGGCCTGACAAAATTCATTCTCTTATTCGCAGACTTCAAAGCGAATAATTGCAAAAACCGGTGTGTCGGTTTTTTTCAAATATTATAGATGGCATAAAAAAATACGTAAGTAGGTAGGTACGCTGTAATATGAAGTTTAACCTAAATTAATTAACTTCAAATAATTTACATTGTTTGTTTTGTAATCTGTATCAGTATTAAATTCATTGTTGATTAGGTAATCCCGTTTTTAGATAGGTTTTCCAAATTGATCTGGTAATTTTGTATTGAGCCCCAGGTCGGAGGTAGGTTACTCATAACTCTAGGAAACTTTTGGCATTATTAGCTGAAATTCACATATATGTATATGTTACCGTGAATGTCGTAAATTCAGGAAATAACGTCAACAACTAGTAAATTACGTTAAGCGCCGAATGCAGCAGAAAGTGATGTCATTGACTAGGGAATAACGTCATCCACAGAATGATTCAGGGAATGATGAGACTGCAACGTGATTACCGACATTTACTAGTGATTGACGTCACCTTCTGACGTTCTTTAGTTATTACTCATTCATGTTTCTGTTTGTATGACAAAATTATATGCTGGTGTCAATACAGTATTGTTCCACAGTTACTTACTGTGTACTGTATTGTGCGGTTTTTAATACGTACGTAAGAATGGATGTTTTAGAAATGCAAAAAAGATTTGACGAGGCTATTGCAGCTATATTAGTAGATAAACGCGTTGATAATAATTCGTACGTGAGTGCCGATGGTTACATTCAAAAGATTCAACATGTTCAAGCAGCAGAAACAACTCTAAAAGCGAAGGGCACGAAGAAATCAAATACTGCTTATGAAATCGTCACTTCCTTTTTCTACTAACTACTGCACTCTATTTGTTTCATTCACAGTACGCCAACCTAGTTGTAGTACCACCCCCTCCCTGGATCCAATTACTGCTGAAGGAGAGTTGAGTGGGACCACTGATGCTGACCTGAGCAGTATTGGTGGCACTCAGGATTCACTTCTTGCGAATGCAGATGAGCCTGCTTCCCTACTCGACAGTAGGCGCAAAAACATTCTACATCACCGAAAACGAGCTCGTGAATGTCTTGAAAAACAAGCAACAAAGATGATGAAGTTGTCGTTTAACAAATTCCCTCCCACAGAGATAGGTACCACTGTACGATTACCCATACCCGATGTTGACCGTGCCCGAGGTAGTCCACGAAATTTACTCGCACTCGTTATAGGTGTCGATAATGATTTCTATATGCTAGGTAATATTTCCCTACCATATTTCTTTTTGCACTGTCGGCAAATTATAATCTTGAAGTATCCTATTTGTAGGTACAAGCGGCCTCCTAAAAAATAAATACACTCGATCTGAGTTTTCTGCGTGTCCTGAATCCATGCTCGACATTTCAGAGATACCCGTAGACAAAGAAGTCACTCTGAGAGAAGCAGCTGCAGGGAACAGTCTTTTTGGTGCACAAGGTTATGTGAGGTGTAACTGCAAGACAAAGTGTATCACAAATAAATGTACATACAAAGCTGCTAATAGGCTATGTACTTCCAAATGTCATAGCAGTTTGTCTTGTAATAATAAGTAATAGTATTATAAGCACATGACTCGAAATTTTAAATTTTCATGACTCAAAATAATCTACCTTTATTATAAACATGTTCTATGGACCATATCGTGTTCAATGTAACACTTTCAAATACATTATTTTTAATTTTTAGGATTTTAGTCACCTTCTGAAACATTTACTAGGACTCTCTCGTCATTTACGTCAATGACTAGTAAGAGTTGACAATGCTTCAAAAATTGACAACATTCGCTAGCTGGTACAGACATTCACGTCAATTTCTAGGACATATCGTTAATCACTGGCTGTTTCAGGCATTCACGTCTTTTACTAGGTGTTGACGCGGATTTACGACATTCACGGTAACATATATACATAATATGTTTCACTTTAATTCGGTAGAGGTTACAATTTTCATCCGATAGTCGTGAAATTCGGTACACTTATTCGGATCTAGACAAAGATAAAGCCTATAATTTTTGGTCCAAATTACCAATTCAAGGTGCGTCCTGTACATTCTATCATGTCACATTTTTGGAGCCTAAATGATTATAAAATGAATGCGTGATTTTTATTTATATGCTTTTATTGCGGTTACTAACGCAATGAAATGTGACGTACTTCTTGTAAATACTAACATTTGGGGGCGCTAAAATCGGGTTTGGTTACTAAACGTTATCACTTATCAACGAGCTTGAGTTTGATATTTCAGAAAACAAATGGTTGGATGGATAGAAAGTTGAGGATAAAATGAGATTTGTAACTGATGCCCTGTGAGAAACAATAAGTCTGTTTGATGTGTGAGTACCACTTAATGTAAGCGGTGTATTTTCCATTTTGAGGTGTAGGTAGTATAAGCACCTACACTACCACTGATACTTAAATACATCTTCCACCAGGTGAGGAAGTATAAAAATGGTTATACTCGGCTCTAAATAAGTTGAGCTCTGAAGAAGATGTGGCATCCGATAGTTCCTCCGATTATAAAAGCCTGAAAAGACTCTGTAGTCCATCAATTATGGTGTTGGTTTTATAGTCAGACAAATGTGAAGGTGACATGATCAAATCCCAATCACAGCAAGCCCCACAATTACATACTAACGTTTAATGGCTAATTTTAATGACCAATAAAGATGACGTATAAATGTTGAATGCCCAATGAAAAAAAAAAGACATTGCATCAGTGCGCCTAAAACATCAGAGCTCAACCAGAGATGTTTATGCCTACTAAGTGTAACAAAATATCTAACTCTGAGAGAAAAGTGAAGCCAACTCCCACCTTCTTTAAATTAGGCATAAGCACCATATAAATACGCTAGTGGAATATGGCTTTCATGTCAACTTGTATTTTATATGAGGTAAATTGCATTTATTTTGGTTTTGTATGTATTATACTATACTAAAAAATATAATAAAAAGTGAAAAATAATTCTAATAAATTTTCTCTAGCCATATCTAGGTCTAAGGACTAGAATTATTGCAGTCCGCGCTAATTAAGGTGTATTGTCATAACATTGGAAGGAATTTACACAGGTATAAAACGTACATGTGGTAAAGGAAAAGAGCTCTGACTTCAGTAATTCAAGTCCCTACGCTTAAATCTTGCTGGAGAAAATTTAAAATAATTATTTTTCACTTTTTAGTACATTTTTATTGCTTTTTTTTTATAGTTGGTTCTATTTTTTGAAGAAAATTTATTTCAACGACTTTTTGTTTCTCGTGTTTACAGCAATATTACTTTAAAACTAGCAGTTTATTTATTTAAAAATAACTTTAAAACTATTTCGTTGATTCTGAAAAAATTTTATGGGACCACCATTGGATCATTCTCTAATCAATTAAAAGAAATTTTATTAAAATCGATGCCAAGTTTGAGAAATTATGCTAGAACAAATATAAAAAAAAAAAAACATATATATGGATCGAATTGATAACCTCCTCTCTTTTTTTTCGAAGTTGGTTAAAAATAGATGTAATGAACAAATAACGTCACATTTTTATTATTATAAATAAGAAAATTTATTTCAGTATAACTCTAGTTCATTGCATCTATGTTTGATATAGGTATACTTAATATACTTAATATACTTAATATAAAATCTAAATAAATGAAATTTACACCATATAAAATAGAATATAACTTAAAAATTCTATTTCTCCAATATATTTTTATATGGTACTTATGTCTAATTCAAAAATGGGGGCAATTGGCTTCACATTTTATCCATTTAAAATTATAAAAGTTCAATATCTAGTTCTGTACAAGCTGTTAATTATTTCATGAAATTATATCCCCAATACTATTTCGTCGATTATTCCCTCATATTTGATGGTTATGAGCCACTACCCACACAGCCACACACAGACACAAACAAAAGATGTTTAATGTTTTCTGCCAAAACAACGAATTATACAGTGTTACCTTTATAGAGATGCCAGCAAAAATCCAAGGCTGGTACAAAACAAATCATTGTGGAGCTGCACTTCAGAGTTTCTATAGTCTAAACATCTCTGAGCTCCCCTTTTTTTGCGTCGAATATAATATACCTACTAATTGTATAACATATAAAACATGGGAAAACAAAAGATTATAGCTCATTTTGATAGGATTACACTAACTTACACCAACCTACACCAGTAAAGATATTCCTTAAATACTCAAGTAAAACTTGACACAAAATCATAAAAAATTCCTACATTTGTGGAATCGCCCTCCTGGTGTGAGTTGGTGTAAGTTGGTGCCGTCCTATCAAACAGAGCTTATAACAGGTATATGGATAACACAAGATTCTAGTCCTGTACATGGGATTTTTCTTTGTGGAGTGGGAAGGAGGAGGATTTATTAAAAAAATTAAATAATTTCGTTGACTCCCAACCGCACTGTTTTCTCCTGTCCAAACGAATCACCCTCTCCCTCTCAATCATACTGAAATGATATTTATCAGGAACGTACCCCAGGAAGGAACTACCCTCGACGCAAAAAAAACAAAAAAAACTTTGAATAGGTATTATTTTAAGACAAGTAGATTTTCCTACAATTTTAAATACACTTTAATACCTTCCGTATTTTCTGAATTTATTTTCACTCGTAATAGCTGGTAATTTATTACTATATGAACAAATAACTGATAAAAAAAAATCAAAAAAAAATCAGAAACAAAACTTTCATTATTTTACTTCTGAGTAAATTTCATTGGATCTACCTATTGTGGAAGGTGGCATGTCACGACTTAAGAAAAATTTCCCTGTAGTTTATCCGATCATAGTCTCCAGACCCCAAACCTATCCACTCCTTAAAAATTTATGCATATATATATATATATATATAGCATATAACAACATTTGTAAAGAAACTGGAGGGTATAATTCTTTACGAATCGGAACAATATTTGGCATGAGGGTATTTTGGATTTATACCTCGGTCAAGTTCAAAGTTGGGTCAAATCGGATCATTAGTTTCTGAATTACGGCTTTATGATATTTTCGTGGCGGTATAAATTTATTAAAACCTATAATGAACGCAAATCGCAATGCACATAACTTGAAATTCTGTTTATTCTAAACGAAATCTACCTTTCCGAATGGCGTGCCATCGGCATTTCTTTTCATTCACAGCATTTCAAGCTTCTTACAGCTTCCTCCGCACCCAATCAGAGTCTCCACACCTCTTCTAACCCACAATTCGCAAACAAATAAAATCAATTTATTTCAGTTAACATATTCGATTCTTTTAGAATACAACACTTAGCTAGATTAAAACGCTTATCTCTTACACCGTGTCTTATTTCTCCGCTCTCTGCGAATTTAAATTAAACGATAAAATTATTCAAATGGACTTCGTCGAATTTACGCCTTTTTCGCTTCCACTTATTGATTTTCACTTAAATTTTTTTCTCTTGTTCTCGTTTCGCGATTATTAAGCCAATTTAAGAGTTTATCAGATCAAGACGAATTAAAAAACAGAAACAAAAAGAAAAGAACGGAGAACAGTCGTCTTCTGAGAGATTTATTTTTTCTTCCCTCCTGGTTACTTTACTTTTTGGAGGGAAGATACCTTTTGAAGTGATTATTGGTTGAGTTTAGGGGATAAAAGGGAAAGTTAATTAAAATTCGTGAGTAGAATTGTATATTACTCATGTCGATTGTCTCGTCTTGAGAAGTCAATGATCAGTATCTGTAGGTATCTTGTCCTTTTTTCTACTTTTTTTTTTTTTTTTTTTTTTTTTTTAGCACATAATAGTAACTTACACCTATACAAGTAAAATGATGGAACTCGTTGTATTTTGTTCACTACCTAGCTAAATACTCTCTTTGAGCAACGAATTTCAAAATTGGACTGAAAAGTTAATAGGTACCGTATTTGGTGGGGTTTTTTTTCTTCACATTTTAATATTTTTATATTCAAAAACTTTATTCACACTTCAAAACACCTTCTCGCACAAATTTTGTACTTAATCAAAAATGTGGCAACATTGTATTCTCTCATGAGGGTTCTCCTTTGACTATATAGTTCTGGACCAACAAGGAAAGATGATTTCTGGTTAGACATGCCGGCGCTAAATAGGCAACTGGAGTGTACTATCTGACGTACTTTGTGTTTATGCACTCTATCCTTATCAATTTAAGGAATGTCTTTACCAAATGTATTCTAAATTGGTGAATTCAAGCAAAACGTCGAAAATACGCAGAAAATACGGTTGGGTTGCCTACTTTTTTGCCGGCATATCTGAACATTTAAAATTACATTGGTCTTATGAAGCTTAACTGGTCCAGTACTTTATAGTCAAAGGGGTTCTCACATAAAAATATAATGTTACCATATTCTTCAATAAGAAATTGTGTACTGATTTGTTTTTAAATTGAGGTTTATGTAAAGCTAGGTTAAAGTGACATTTGTGAATATGGGTGCCAGGGTATTTGTGTGAGTGCCGTCGGCTTCGAACATTCAGTACTGGATACCCAGTACCCCTATCTCACCAAGGTTAATCAAACGTACCATGATTATGAAACCCATAAATGAGCATAGATTTTCTGCACATGCGTAAAAAATCTTTTTTCATCTGTTTTCAGTCCGTTGGTCCTATGAATCTAAAGCTATCTATGATCTTTCTGTGAATCCAATGAAATCAAGTCAAATCTATACCCATTCATCGGTTTTAGAGTAATAATGTTGGCACGGATTTTCATGCTTACCTGGGTATCCAGTGCTAAATGATCGAAGGCTGCAGCTTTCACTCATTTTGACACAACATTTTCGCATTAATAAGAGCATATCCTTAAAAATTTGGAATTACTAAACCTACTTTTCAAGTTGGTCGACACGTCTGCGACTCCTGTTATCATAATAAGTAACATGTGTTTCCATTTTTTAATGACTTTCAATTCCATTTATATCTCATTTTTGGCCCAACAAACATCAAATACTCAAATTTGAAAATTTATTTTAATAATTTGTGAAATGTTTAATGACTTAATGTGTACTAGGTATAATGGAGTTACCATTTGGGGTATGGTTCCAAGGTGTGAATGGTGAAGTTGGGGATGATTTTTAATTGTCTTGCGTTGTTCCAATCATATTTGAACTCTGTAGGCCCTTAAAAAAATCAGATGCTCAACAATTTTGTTTGAGATTAATTATCTGGCACAAACTCTTACCCGCAGTTTCATTTTCGTTACATCTAATAATTGCTTTAACCCTTTTTCTGTTAACCTAAATGAACCTCCATGAAAAAAACAACGCGACGGAGAGAGAGAAAATGAGATGAAAAAAAAGAGAAAAGTTTTTTTCAATTCTCTTTCACTCATGTTCATTAGTTTCAAGAAAATTTTGTCCGTTTTCACAGGTAGTAAAAATTGGTAACTTTGCCTCCAGAAGTACTGCGGACTTCCTTGATGACCATAAACCTTCCTCGGAATAACACAATTTTTTCTGGAAAATCCTATGCAAATCCATCCGGCGGTTCTGGAGTCATAATGTTTCCAACCGTTTTTAGCCTGTAGTATTTTATTATATGTAGAGGGATATAGGCACTGCATTTTAGTATGTTGGTGAACTCACAAACTACAACTGTTTGTGAACTACCTGTGATTTCTCCAGTTTCAGTCGAACCGTATTTAGTTTATCATATTGCCAGAGTACATTGTACTTGAAACTCATGGACCGTAAAGATTTCGAAAAATTACATTATAATTCCAATGACCCATCGAAATCTTAGGTCATAACTCGTTACGCATACATTCAGCCAAGTCAATGATGCGCCATTTAAATGTATCACAGCGAGCGATTCAAGTAACATAATGATGAATGGGGCGACTAAATCTTCTGCTGAAATTTCTTGATGGTTGTCTGAGAAGGACAGTGGGGTACTGAGAGGCATAAAGCATCAAATTATCAATGGTTGCATTTGCCGGTTAACATGATATCAACAATTAACCACACTAATAACCATTAGAGAATATTGCAAATAAGCTGTAAAAGTTAGATCTTCGACAAATTCTGTTCGAAATGAGGAGGAGAACTTGAGAACGCAAATCAAGCCACCAACATTTTGAATCAGCGGGTAAAGTCTGTGCGAAATGGCAGAAATTCGAAAAACGATTAGTCCCGTAAGAACATTCGAATGAATTTTTTATGAGATCAACATTGGATGCAAATACGATCATATTTTTAGGAGGGAACTCGTTAACACAACCTACCCTACCAAATTAGCCGGTCAAAAAGTGACACATCTTTTTGAGAATTCAAGTGTTTTCGTTTTTGAATTCTATCCTGACAAATAGAAAAGAGTTACTACAGAACGAGCTGGGCCCTTTTCTAAGCCGACCACCTGTTATCAAACAGTACTATGAGATTTGCAAGTTTTTCCATATCGAACATGGCCTATAATTAGAGCAACATTTTTTATGTCGTAAAACGTGTGAAATATGCACATAAAATATTCCTTTATCGATATCTAAATTGTGCGGGCAAAATACCTATGTCAAAATATTGCCCAAATCAATATGATTATCAAAATGTAGGATTTGTAAAGCTGAAAATTATTAACGCGATATTCGAGGATACAAATTAATACAAGACAATAAAAAAATAGAATAAATTGGAAACAGAAACTTTTCTCAAAAATTGAATTTTTTATTTCCAGTAAAGCAATACGATAATCGATAAAACATCATCCAAAATCTAACATTTTCAGTGTTTACGTTAAACAACAAAATATTCTCCAAAATGCCGAAAACCGGCTAAGTATGTCCAAATACTTGATGCGTCTGAAAATTACCAATTATGCTTTTTTATGATTTTCATAGCAAAATATGAAAAAATATATGCCAATGAAGTTGGACCCAAATTACTAACAATTTCATGAACCGTAAGGATATTGCAGATATTTTAATGTAGAACCAAAAGAAAAAGTATTCAAATACATAAAAATATTTTCCCTACTCATAATAGTCCAAAGTCATTGTATCAAATTGTATCTCCTACAAACTATTCATGTATTTATTTTATGATATTTAATCTATTGACGATGATTGATAAGTCATTCATAAACGCAAATTTTGGTAACTCCTGATTATGGCATAACCTGGTAAATTGGAAAAATAAACATTATATTCAAATAGGTATAGTGACACTTAATCCAATGTCAAAATTTTATTATTCTTAAAATAAAAGTAGGTAAGTAGATACGCATTTAAAGAAAGTAACTCAAGCGATAGGCTAATAATTTTTAAAACCTCTTTTTTTGTCCTTGAACTTAATTGCAACTGAAAATTACATAGTTATGCTAAAGTCACCAAAAATTCATATATTTTCTTTTAAAGACAGACTTACTTACAATCAGTAAGTCACTAGGAACTTTTTCAGCCTATTAATCAGGAAAAGTTACTCTCTGATAAGTACCTATATTATATCTTCACGTTTTATGACTTGATTTCAAAAATTCTAATTTTATTTTGCGCACTTCTGCATATTTCGGAATAAATGCATTGTGATATGAATATTTTAGGAAAGATCAATAGAAATACATATTGTCGTGCCTATATTGAAATATTAAATAAATTTTTCCCACTCATTTTAAATAAAATTGGTTTTATTTACTCTTAGTATAGTCAACCCCATTAACAAAAAAGAGAAACTAAGGCATTATACTGAGGTAAAAGAGCACTTTCCCATTAAATTAACGGCAATAAGTGTAATTCAACTTTTTTTTTACACTAACCGTTCAATTTGGAAAATAGCAGCACTAAAACTTTGAAGAGGCTATTCGATTTTCCAGGATAGAATTGAAAAAAAATTTTTTTTTTGAAAAGTTATAATGTTTTTGTTTTCAATCAAGGGCTCTTTTATAGAAAAAAAAAAACTTATAAACAGATCCGTCTATTCAGAATAATTATAAATGTATATAAATGCGCATTTTGGAAATTTCAAACGCATATTTTGAGAGCATACAAATGCATAAAAAAAAAATCCCCAATCATCTTATAATTTTTTCAGCACTCCGAATTCTTAGTTAGGTACCTTAGTAAGTATCTGAAAAATAAACTGTTGGGTTATTATAATACTTTAATAATGATGATGAGAAAAATTAGTCTTGATTGTGCAATCTTGTCATTATCTCGTAGAAACTCAGAAAGTGCTAGACATACAAACTACGACCAAGACTCAACATGCAAGATCAAGAACAAACGTAAGATTTGAGAGAAAATACGAAAAAACGGTTAAACTGAAATGGTCGGAATCTCGCCACTTGTATAATTTGTATAATGTTTAGCGTTTAATTTCGTTATTTCCCATTGGATCTTTGACTAGTGTTCGTGGTGAGTAGAGATTTTTGAATATTTATGAATATTAGCCATCAATAATAGTACCCGACCTAAAAATCTTGTACCTAGGTTAAGCATTAAGATCGAGACAAAGACAAAAATTTGACCGTATAAAACCATAACCAAACATTGACTATGTAAGACAAAGGCCAAGGGTAATGTATATTTGTGCGAAACCAAATTCCAAAACCAACTCCAAGACCACGATGGTTTTGATATTTTCTTCTTTTTTTTTCTTGGTTTACTCATTGCTAATAAAGAAGATATTATTTTTTCGAGAAAATAGCACCTGTAAACGCTAACGTGATCGATGTTTTTTTCGTTGTTACAAGAGATTTTCTGCAAAATAAATTCAAAAGTTTGAATTTTGTTCAATATTTTTAGCAAAAGTTAAACTTTAAGTACTGTGGGGACATTACTCGTATGAGGTTTTAGGGGCTCGCACCCCTCGACGACAGTCGCCGCCCAAAGGCTGGCAATAATCGTCTCTATGACGTTAAACTAATACACACGAATGCGTTTGTATGTTCGTACCTGTACGTACGTACAGGTAAGATACATCGTACGAGTCGAGATCAATTACCTGATAACGATCTCGGTAATGTCACGACTCGGTACCAAACGCACTGCGTCGTTTCTTATCATCTCAACGGAGACAGGAAACAACGCAACGTATGACATAATTACGTATACATACGTACGTATGTGTGTCCGTGTGCGTGTGCCAAATTTGGTATATAAACTCTCAGAACCGGCTCAAAAATCGCCAGTGTTCGCCGAGGATTTGGCTCTCCCATACTTAATCGTATGAAGTGGCAGAACACGCAAATACTGTTGAAGACCTTCTAGTGTGAATATCTCTCACGACAAGGTATTCCACAAGTACGTTTTTTTCAGTATTTTTTTAACCGAAATTTTCGGTGGAATTTTCAATATAAAAAACACGTTTTTGTAGATCGTTTGAATTTATATAAAATCCACTTATGGTTCTTCTCTCTGTCTGATGAGCAACCTATCTCAAAATATTTTTCAAAAGTACCAGAGCATCTAATCTGTGACTGCTAATTTTCAGAAAAGTTTCTACAGCTCCTAAACCATTTGAAAAATAATATTCATTTCTGCAAATGGGGTTCATAAAATAAACTTATTTTTTGCAACATATGTGTGAAATTCTGTATTTTTGCGGTATTTATGGTGTGATGAAAGTAGCCAATTTCAGAACTCTTGCTTTTTTCACTCCTTCATTTCTTTTTCTCACACCTTTATTTTTTTCCTCGCACCTAATTCATTCTTCAGTTTCCCCTACACCTTTAAGTGTTTTATTTTCTTTCATTTAAATTAATTCCATTTCTTTTTCTTCAAAAGACTCTGTGCCAGAATAGGAATTTGACTCAGAAACACACAGGTTTTATTGTCCCTGGCTTAAATTCAGCATTCCTTACACAAATAGCAAAATCGTATATTTTGCTACAAGAGCGCAAAGTGAACGGTTTTCGACGAGTTGCGATCTGCAACACAAGCCGCAGGCAAGTGTTGTAAATCGCACGATTCAAGGTCAGTCACATTGCTCTCGAGTTGCAAACACTACTTTTCACAATACATACGCATGCGCGATTAGGGAATGCATCTCATTGGTTGGAAAGAGGAGTCAAACATTTTTGTTGCTGGAGCAAATACTTGTTTTACTCCCGCTATTGACTTTTGCCTCCCCTAAAATATTTTTGATCACTGGTTGGAAATTTTACATTTTGGGCTCTGAAAGCAGAAACCTAATCTCGTATTTATGACATGTATTGCAAAAATTATTGCACGCAACTCGTTTAAAGTGACCAATTTATTAATTCGTGCGATTACTTCTTTCGCTTACAGCTCGTTCTTGCGAAAATTGCACTAGTTGAGAAATGGCTCACTTTCCTCTCCAGTTACGTAATATACTGTTTCTTCACAATTCTACATGGAGCTATAGAAGTAAACTAAGAAGTGAAGTTTGAAATTTTTCATTTTCAGTTTACTTACGAGTCCTCAATCCTAAATAGGTCCAGTCTACGATCAGTTATTATTGAAAAACAACGAAGGCAAAATGCAAAATTCGCCTCCAGTTATTGATTTTCTGATTGAATTTGACGACTTTTTTCTTTTTTTTTTATTATTTTCTTTTCTACCGAAAGCTTAAAGACGAACAATTACGAAAAGCTTTTATCAGCGTCGACAATGGCGACAACGTCGACGACGTTAATTGTGGAGGACATATTTCGAAATGGGACGGATATATAAACGGATTTGAAAAACGGCTCGTCTGGAAAAGTGTCGTTATTTTAATGAAATTACACACATTCCCGACGAAAATCTCGTTTCACTACCTATATGCTGCACGTTATTTTGCCCATAAATAAAAAGTCAGAAACAGAATAAAAAAAAAAAAAAAACGGTTCTATCAAAAAACTTTTATCCAATAGCTAGAGACTGCTGAGGAGAATTGAAAACATAGTGGAGATTTTAACTGGAAAAAAAAAAAAATCGAAAATTTGTTTGTACTTTATATCGCATTTAACGAGACAGTGTTATTTCAGACAACCAATAAACCTTCATTTTCTATGTTCTGTGATCGTAGCTCCGGCCAAATTTGCTGCATATCGAATATCATCGGTAATATGTTGACCATGAGTAAAACGTATAAGAGGGTAGGAAGAAGAAGAAGAGGTAATGGGCACGGGGAAGAAAGTAGACAGGGGATGGAGAAAAAAAAAAGACGATACGAGATGAAAATCGAAGCACTGAAGGGTACTACAGCCGGTAATGGGTGGTATAACTATCTTTTGTGTTCGGTTATCTCCGTTCAGCTGGAATGATAATGAAGACAAAAGCTTTCCACTTCTTAACCTGAACGTCGACGTTTCGTCTTCTTCGACGCTTTTGTGGTACACCCCTTCAATCTTCGGCGTATTAAACGTCTCTTTTTCGTCATATGTAATGAAAGTGATTCCAAAAATAGGAAACAATTTGAAATCATTGCTCAAACATTAAGTGCATAAAGCGTTTCATAGCCGAGGAAGGCGTCGAACAGTGCTCGAAAAATTCAACCGGACCAGCTGTAAAAAAAAATAAGTTTTTCCGGAGGATTAGCAAAAAAATAAAAATGAAGAAGCTTACCTACTCTTAAAAACATTTTCAGCTTTTTCGAAAATTTTCTAATCCCCATAAAAAATTATAGACGTTCCAAATTATTGTATTCCAGCTTAAAAAATTAATTACTTGATCGTTACTGAGAAACCGTAATTTCCCTTTATTTTCTCATCAACTCTTAGGTAATTTTCAGCAGTTTTTCCTTCAAAGCGATAAAACCTGCTATTAAAATATTGATTTTATCGTTATTTTTTTTTTTTTATCAACCATTAGCCATTTTCGAGCTCAGTGCCTAGCTTTACGCTAGTTCAAATTTTTTTCTGAAACTGCCTCCAAATATTTACCACCCTCAACCCCCTCTCACGTGTCTTTGGTCTAGACACATTTTCATCATTGTTGCAATGTCAAAATGAAACCAACGAAAAGACTTAATGCGATAAAGCTTCAAATACCTACCCAAGCACACCCATTGTTTTTGTGTAAACTTTTATCATAATAAAATTTAATAAAGATAGAGGACATTCAGTTACGACCCTCCAAAAAACTGAAGTCAAGCCATAAATTAGTTTATCAAATGTAATCACTGTCTTTCAAAAAATATTCTGAATTTTATATTCACGTTTTGAGGAGAATTTTATTTAGAAAATTAACCTTTAAAAATTTGTTGTTTTTTTTTCTTTTAATATTTAATTTCTTTCGATATCTGTTTACTTTTCAGTAGTTCTGCAGAAATTTGTATAGCCCTAAATTTAGGATAAAATCGCATGTAGTCTACTTATTATCAAAAGTTGACGAAACAGTTCTTGCAACTTAAAGTGAATGCTATATTTCAGCGTAGGGAGAGTGAAAATTTGATTTTATTTCAATTCAAAATGAAAAAATAAAATTTATAAATATGACATGTTGTCAGCTAGGCAAATGGACCAAAGAAAAAGGAAAGGTAAGGATTTATATTATTTAACCATGACTGTTATTTACAAGAATATTTTTGTCGTCCATGTCGCTGTGAAATGTGAACATTTCTGTAAAGTCACTTCATTCTCATTTTGAACAGAGTATAGAAAAATTTTAAAGGACAATAATAAGGTTACCTACCTATAAATCGTGTATCCTTACTTCAAGTGGAAACTATGGAATTCATTATAATTTATTTTTGAAAGCACCTTTCATATAATTTTCAGTTATCAAGCCATAAAGTAAAATGTAAATCGGTTCCAAAACGCAGTTGCCAGCTTCACTTTTTTAGCACATATTTAAGCATAACTTGAGAAAAAATGATGAAAACGATCAGAAACGTATGACCAATTACATTTTCGGGAATAAGGAATTTGAAAATCGACTTATAAAGTTCTAGTTCAGGCAAAAGTAGGTCCCTCGGATATCAATTTGCGACGTTGCGATTCTCACTTCAGGGCTTAATAAATGAAGCTGGCTTTGCTCTTTGCTTGTTATATTTTTTTGCAACACCCAACCAAAAAATACATTTCTCTCTTGATTGAACAATAAGTAGCGTATTTCAATTTGCTGGAAAAAATATTGTTGGGCGTCTACGTACTTTCGAGTTGACTTTCTCGCATGGATCGATCACTTTCTTGCTCGGCAAACTATACTTTCTCAGTTCTTAGTTTTTTCTAAAATAACATTATTAAGTTACTTATTATTTGTTTCTAAAACAAATTTTTGAGATATTTTTCTGGGATTTAGGGGGTGAGAGAGGTGCTGAGATTTTTTGGTTAGAAACAAAACATTTTTGTCTTTTAATTGTTTATTTTTATTTTTATTTTTTTGGGGGGTGTTGTAAAAAATAGTGTGTGATACGCGTACAAAGTAGGTGATTGATATAAGTGTGATTTGCCGCACTCGGCGAGTTCTGCAAAATTCACACTCGTATCAGAATCACCAACTTTATGCACTTGTGTCACAAAAAACTATTTTATGTATAAATCATTAGCTTTTAATTAAGTTACTATGCGGCAAAAACAAAACACATCGTAGTTCAAGTTCAAACCACCTGGTCTTGTATCACTGAGTCTTCTTACAGTGACGTACATATCGTGTGTCTGTGTGAGTGCTCCAAAGTATGATATGTTTCACACAATATTTTACATTCACGAAAGGATACCTAGGTGTTTCCTTGAAATTCATTTTTGCCAAAATTTATTCTACATTCATATTATTTTCACGCCATTTCCTTTCTTTGATTTCGAATAACTTGGAAAAAATTATATATTTGTTCAGTTTGAAGTTATCCACTAAAGTATTAGGTTTACTCTATCAATCTTCCCTATTCAAGTTATAAGGACAATTGGCATTAGGTACCCAAGTTAGAGACCATTTTTGCTCGGAACTTTAATTCGCATATTAAAATCTCTGTCGAATTAACATAATAAAATTGAACATTTTATTTTTTCACCATATGAAAGACATCTCTCCTGATCATTATGCACTCATCATAGGTAATATATAAGTACTTATTCCATGGAACTATCCAGTGAAGTTTTAGCATCCATTTCGGAATAATGGAGTTATTTTTTTTCGATGTTATCAATAAATATCGATACTTAGTCTGCGAGTATCGAAAATATTGCTAGTACTTTACAATTAATTATTAAATTGATATTTTTGCGACCATTACAATTATCGTACTTAACAAAAACAAATCTGAAAGAAATTTTTTGGCTTCACCAACCGATTTTAAACAGGAATTTCACATTTTTGTCGCCATAATATTATTTTTATATTGAATTTTTTCTATTTTTTTTTATAATAAAACTTGGAGGGTGAAGTGAATAATTATGTCTTCTATGATCATTTAAGTACACAATTTTTTTCTTTTTTAGAATTCTTACTGTTTTGTTTGTCATTGGCGATTCAACATTTTGAACTCTACAACTTGTAAAAAAACGTCGATATAATTTTTGATAAAATCTAAAACTTTTGAAAATATTGATAATTATCAATTGCAAAAAAAATTTTTAAATAACAATATTATTTCGGAAACACTTTGCACTTATTTAGAAAATTTTTGGAAGGGTAAAGATAAAATGAAAAAATTTCTTTGTTGACCTAAAAAGTATAAATATTAGTATATGTGTAATAGTCATGAACAAATATTCACATCAACAGATAATTTGGGTCTTCTGCCACTTCATATGTAAACACATATGGGTAAGCCAAAACCTGGGAGAACACTTGCAATTTTAGAGCCAGTTTGGGTGGTTTATATAGCGGCTCATTTACAACCACACATACACACATACATAATAATTACATAATTACATCTGTGTGTAAGGGAAGTTAGTCGCTTCTTATCGAGATATTGCACGATGGACAGGTTCATGTACCAAATTGTAACATCACCGTAATTGTCTGATTAGTCACAGTTTGCTTTTCATACATTACTTGCAAGTAATTGCAAGTAATTACGTTTGAATGTTTTTGTGCAATGTTTTAACGTCACCAGGACGAATAATAAGCCAGCCTTTGCGACTGTCATTGAGGGGTACGAGCCTCTGATACCTCATACAAGTGTTAAGTCCCCACAGTATACAATCCTATATCCATAGAATTATTGAGGGGGACAGCTCTCCGAGAAAAAGACCTAATTCGCCGCCTATGAGTATAACATAGGATGTGCTTCTTTTTTCTTACTGCTATTGTACTGTAAGTATCTATATGCGGAGAACTATACTACGTCATTCACAATCGGAAAAAACGACTAGAGAAATATTCCATAATATCCGGTACAAAAGCAACCATTTCCATCTCCATAAGAAGATTAAATGCGTTAAAAAAAAATATAAAAAAAACGCGCGATGCGCGATAACAACTTATTTTTTCCGCTTCTTTAAATTTTTTCTCGTACTCAGTTTGAAGGAAAGAAAAGTTATGGAGAGAAAAAAATAAGAGAGAAGAGAAAAAGATTTTCAAACCATTTATCATCGTATCGGTTTGAGGGGTGTTGCTGCTGCCATATATTTTATTTTCTTGGCCTTTCTAACAAACATTTGACAAAAGGAGTAGGCAGTCGAAGTGCCGGCCAAAAAGAGTGAAAACTGTGACAGGGAACAAATTTTCATTGCATTTTCACTTTCTTATCAGCAAAATGCACCCGGTGAAAATCGTGCACATGGAAAACATTTAATATGGTCTCGAAATAATTCGATGACCGCTAATTTGAAAATGGAAGAAAGCGAAATAAAAGAAATTATTTCAAGTGTTTTTATGACGAATAAAGTGGAAAAAATTGAAAATTTTTCTTTGAAAAATGGACGAAATCTATAAAAAGATCATCGTAAAATGTCTGCCGTCTCGGTTTGGGTATGTAATACGACTAATTCTATGGTTTTCGTTTATTTAATTTCTCTTCTGTTTTTCTTTTTTTTTCGCACCACAATATATTTTGGTGATTTTTTGACCTTTTCATGGCATACAATATTCTGCAGACGTCGTGTCCCCAGCGAAAATCATAAAAAGTCGAAATCGTCATTCGTACATTCGGTCGTCTAAATATCCTCTTTCATTGTTCCGTAATGGCCACAAAATGCAGACAACTTTTTCTGTTATAATACGTCAATGAATTTATCGTTACTGCTACACACCTTGGGCCTCGTACCTAATGGCTGTTCCTTTCTGATGACCAACCCGAAAATCGTTATCCTTGATTTTCGAGGCCTTTACTCGGCCTATTTATACATTTTTCTTTACCCCATAAATCCCTTCTATCTACTTTCGTATAATTTTTTCGTAGCCTTCGAACGAATTTTTGTTGGGTATTTACTGTAATGCGTCGAAAGATCTTATTAGTAATCCTTTTTGGAGGAGTACATAAATTCATAAAATCGTATATTTTTTTAAAAACATGATCCAAAGCACTGCGGTTCCATTTTACTCGTGCATTCTGAATTAAACACTTGTCATCTGAATACTTTTACCTTCGTCAACAATTGTGAAAAATGAAAATATTAAATGAACAAAGAGTATATTTTCTATCAGTATTATTCGTTAAAAATTGATGCAGCTATATAAGTGAAACATTTGACACAAAAGAAAAATCAATTTTTAAGCCTATTGTTATAGATAGGTAAGTATTAGCAAAACAAAAATTATGTAACTTCAAAATCCAATCTCCAACTTTTTTTTTTGCTGGTACAGAATTAACCTTTGAATTTTCAATTACATTATTTTCCGGGAACCAATGACCTAGTCTAATGATCGACTGAGCAAAATAAATACCTACTATTATCTATATCTCCTTAACCTCTAAAGAAAAATCAATTTTACTTAAATATAATGACATCCTCAAAAAAAAAAATGTAAGAATTTACAAATATTTCTTCAAAAAATTAGCACATAACAACTGATAAGGAAAAATTAAACTTTTATGAAATTAATTGTCGCACTATCTTTAAAATGGGAGAAGAAATCTTTAAACCATGGATATAAAGTCTAAGGTAAGCAAAATTCTGTCAAATAAATTAATATTGTTGAAACAAAGTGTTACAATTGTGAGGACATCATCCTAATTCTCCTCTTCTAAGTGCTACATGCAAGAACGTTACTTGTGTAATTCTTTCATTTTTCCATTAATAATTATATCTATATATAAACATACATAGATATAACTTTTTTAAGATAAGTAATTCTTAAGTCACTGTTGATACTTAAGTATCCTTCTTGAATATGGGCCTAACATCTGTATTCTAGAACGTTTCTTATTGTTGAGTTAAACTTCAGTATCCATTTAACCGGGTTTATCTTATACTTATACATGAGAGTCACAGATAAAACATTATTTCAGCAGCGAATTGTTACTCAAGTATTGTTCTAGAATACAGTTGTAAGAGTACGGGTATTTTGTCATCAGTTGAGGTCACCAACACATAATAGCATTTTGCTCTTTAAACACACATTACATTGTACATGTGCACTCACACAGGCACAGACCGGACATACAGCCAAAAAGATTTCCAATGCTCCATATGCGCTGCGGTTCAAAAATACAAGAAAAATAGGAAAGAAACAATTTAAGTTACATGTTCTACGGTTCCAAAGCTGCGAATATTTTGTAGTGAAAACAGACATCTCTGTACCAACACAAACACGAACACACACACATATTTATATTTATACACGCACACTCGCACACACATGCACACACCCAATCAAGCTACGACATATGCACAGTAACAATTACTGGAATTCAAAACGTTTTATATCATTCCATCTTTGACAGGTTTTTGATCGAGCAATGGACATCTCTTTAGCTGTATGTCTCTGGAATATACCATTATATAAACTACTTTTAGGAAAGCTAGTACATGTGTACGTATGTACTTGTTTACAGTGTATATAACTCTACTGTCAGCCAATGTCTCATGATCCATGTTTCTAGATGTGACATTGACTTTATATAGATTGACTATCTGCTCTGGTATAGATGAAACCATCTACAAATAGGTAACTATATTTTTAGTTAGTAACCAAGAAAGTACTTTATAATTGATTAAATAATATTTTAGACTTCTTAGCGCCTACAATACCTTTATAATATCAATTTAATATAATTATTCATCTACATTTCAACAATTCCCATTCAGTGTTAAAAGTCAAGCCCAAATTAATCCGCTGCAGTTTTATTCACAATGAAAATAAAAAATATAATAAAATCACCTGTATTTCTACAAACACTATGGATACCTACTGCTGTAATTGGCCAACATAAATAATTCAATGTCCGAATCTAACTCATTCTTGACTGGGAAAAAATTCGTGAGCAACCATAGGTACTTACAACAAATATATGATAAAAACTCTTTAAACTCTCTAGAACAAAGACTGCATTGTCAAAAAACTTAAACAAAATGATCTAGACACATTTAGCATCAGCTAAATAATACTTTTATTCTATTATCCTTCACTTAATATACAGGGTATCCAAGATTAAAATGTCAAAACTTGTTAAAATAATTCAACAGATAATTTTCAACAAAAATTGAATCTTCTTGTCGCATTTAGCCTAACAGAACTACGATATTATTTTAATATTTTTAAACTCCACCCATATCTTTTTCCATAAATCCGCAAAAATATGCAATTTGCATCACTCCGACATACTCTCCTTTTTCCTCTGTCATTCCTTGGTATTTCTATACGCCAAATAAAGCTCTCCATTCACTATGGTGCAAAGAGGCGCATCATGGTGCGCCTCACCGCCTGAAATGAACTTTCCTGAAACCTGTTTTCCCCTATATTTCTCTAACGTTTTCTTTTCTTTTTTCCTCTCTTTTCTCAATGCCAGTTCACTGGACTTGGCAATTGTCTTCCACACTTTTTTTTCTTACTCTACTCTTTTTACAAGATAGTTGCATTTTTCATTCTAAAAATATAGGTACTGTTAATCACTTAATATTATGATAATGTAGCGTGTCGGCTTTATTTCTACTTAATTTCCTAATATTTTATTTATTTTCCTTCTTTTCTTGCGCTAGAATTACAAATGAAGCTGCTTATTGCTGGCTAGTAAATGCAAGTCTCAATCTCCATCATTTATCTACTAAATTCCTGATTTCTGTTACCACCTTTCTACCTTCTTGATTTTTATATCAACCATTCAACATGACTTCCTTTTTCTATTCGTGAATGTTTTATTTTCCCGCTATTCAAAAATGAACTTATTATTTTTTTATGATTTAAATTCCTGAAATTTGTCTTTGGTAATGTGGTCGAACTTACGGTTCCTGTGCTCTGCCAGCTGAAGTTGGCACCTCCATCTCAAATTTGGTAAAGTGGGCAATGTTTGTCTTTCGTGATTGAAATCCTCACATTTTGCTTTTACTCATTTGTATTTTCCTAATTTATATACATATGTTCCTTGCACTAAAGTTGTCCATATTAAGTTTTCGATTAGAATAATAAATTATAAAATATGCTAATTTTTTTAAACCTAATCGAAATGAAGTGTGTATGAGGTAAGTTGTGAGCGCTTGATTTCCTTTTTTGGTTCATCCATCTCACACTGAAATAAAGTTTGTGTTAATAAAAATCTGCTTTTCTTGATCCGTTCTCTGAAACTTTGTTTTCACTGTTTATACCCTTCTATTCAGACTTTCGTACACCAGAATAATTCTCATGTTTTATCATGAATTCTAAAAGAGACAAATGTGCTTTATTTTGTATGTGTTTTTTACATGTGAATTTTATTGCTTTTTATGATAAAAATGTTGTTTTTAAATATCAAGTGTTAATTAATTGGCAATGGGGCAACTTAGGGAATGATATGGCATAGCCTTGAAATTGGAAGTACACATGTGAGTTCCTTTCCTCAGGCATGAGGCTAAACTCGATTGCATGTTTAAGAATAAGTCCAAAAAAATACCTAGCCTGACTATCCATTATACCTCCTGATCTATTAAACTTTATCTGCCAATGGAAAAACCTAGATGTCGATCATAAAAATGATCTATCATCTTTGTTTCAATATGTCTTTTTAGTTATTGCTGGCTTATGTTGGGGATATGCCCACCCCGGTTCGCGTACTACATTATTTACTAATAGTTATTCAAATTCCTCGCAGTTTCTCAGACATTTAAAATTTTGGATCTCTTTAGATTTAGGTACCCTATCTTACATCGAAAAATCCTCAATAACTCCGAAACTAATGACAGTAGAATAAATTTGATTGCACCAATCCGAAAAATTATTAAATTTCCTTCAAGCCTGGTATATTTAAAATTTAAATTAAAAAGAAAAAATAACTTTTTAATCGTTTATCTAAAAACTAAAATGACGGGTTTTTGCTTGAAACAAAATATTTTAAATTAATTGTTTTCTCGAAAATAAGTACTTCAGAAAACATTAGATTTCTTTGCAGAAAAACATTTCTCAAGTAATGAGATTTTCAATAATAAATCACTTTTTATGATTACACTCATTACTGATGAAGAAAATGTCACTAGAAATAAACAAAATAAGAAAAACTTGCAAAATTTTGTTATCTTAATTCTATTTAATTTGTCACTTTTGAAAAAAGTAAAAATAAATAAACATGTAAAGAAAGCTAGTTTTGTAGAGAATTTACTTACTCAGGTAAAAAACTTTTCAGCCTTTCTTTGAGAACGTAAATCGTATCCACCGGAAAACTGGGCATAGTTTACTGGTAAATTTTCTTGTTTCTTCATGAACTCTTCTAACCACCGATCTCTCTCTCTTTCACTCAATCATTTTAATGCCTTATTGCCCATTTTCCTGAAAAACAAAAACACATTTACAGATTCATAAATAATTATATGATTATTTAAAGGGGAAATATCTTACACAAAATATTTTCGTTTTCATTCTCATAGAAGTGCATATTAAAATTCAATTCTTAATGAAAAAAGGAGACAATCGAAAAAATTTGGCTTTTGACTTATTTTTACAACTTTAAAGGCCATAGATTCAGGAGGTTGAACTGATCTACATTTTTCTTAAATTACAAATAAACTATAATAGGTAACGAAAGATTTTTTTAAATCATCAAATGTCTGCTGTGTTAATTGGAAAAATTTAAAGAAATTCAAATCGTATTTTCTAAATTTAAAATGATTTAGCTAACTGAAAATTATTAAGACTGGAACCACATTTTTTTGAGAAAAAAGCGCAAAAAGACGTATCAGAATTTCTAAACAGGAAGTAAAAGGAAATCAAAAATAAAATTATAAAAACGAAAAAAAATAAAATAAATAAGAATAAAAAAGTGGGAAAATACTTAAGAAAAGAGAGATTAATTTCACACATAAAAAAAATAAGCATTGTAAAGCTTATAGTTGATACAAAAAGTACAGAATACAAGTAGATATACTCAAAAGATTGTATAGGTATTGACTAATATTTTACTAGATATTTGTATAAGTAAATTAGTTAAGAGAGTGAATGAGGCTTTGAACAAAGATGCAAGTTGAAGTGATTTTTACACTCAGTGTCGTAGGAGATTTAGATATAATTCGATATTATTAATGTAGGTACCAACGTAATAAAGGATTAACCAATTAGTAAACTTATAAGTAGAAGATATAAAATAGGTGAAGCTACACATAATTTTATAGAATTATAATAATTGCAGAAATGCAGAAAGAATTTTCAGAAATGATGGCTCATTGTAATACCAAGAAAAACAATAATCTTTCAAGAAAAGATGATGTCATGAGATTAGTCAAGACTTGTTAGAATGACGTGACTTTTTCGAAGAATAAATGTACGAGATATTTGTGGACTTGAAGTTTTGGAGAATGATATGAAAACTTCATTAAGTATAAAAAGTCTATTATGTAATTCACCTGTTTACTATAAAAATCTTGAGACCAAAAGTCGAAGAAAAAATGTTGATAATTTAGACAAAATCATTATAGAAGTTGAATACATTATTATTAAATTATTAAATAAGTTCATTTACTTTGTGGATGAATAATCATATATGGGGAGGGTGAAGACTCCTCGGAAAGATCAGCTTGGATCCAAATTTTACTGTATGTAGGCAATTAATGAAACTTCTAGAGGCTTATGATGCCAAACCACAAATTTTTCCGAAGATTGAAGAAGTAATAATGAATTGAAACCTTCTAAGATTTTTCGAAGGGAAAATAAAAAGAATTAGGTAGGTATCTTTCTTTTTCAGAGACAAATCTTTTTTTCAACTATTTTTAAACCTACTGCCTTTGCTAATTTAATAATTTTATTCATTTTTTCTAATTTTACAGTCTTATGTGCACTTTTATTCAAGAATCCATGTACAGAGAACCTCTTTGAATCAAAAAGATTCATTGCCTACATAAAGAAAACGTTCTATTAGGATATGAATGTATTGACATCTCACCAGAGAATGCTCAACTTGATTGAAAATAATTAATTCTCGAGTGCCCACTTTTTTTTCAATAAATTTTTGGGACGTATAGGCTAAGTATTTATTTTTTCAAACAATATTCAGCTTAGTTAATGCGTTCGAAATCTTAATAAATTTCATTTGAGATAGGTACTTACTTAGTTTTGACGTTTTTTTCACTTCCCTTTTGGATATCTGTATAAATATTTTTCAAGACTGATTATGACAAATTCTTGTCATGAGTGGTTTATGATCAATTTAAGGCACCAGTCCCACCAATAAATAAGTTTCGGTTAAAAACTAATTTTTAAAAGATAAGCTTTTATTTATTTTTTATGGCTTTAACTTCATGCGAAATAAATATTATTTTCTTGCGGAAGGTTTGCTACAAGTATGGGTATATTTTAAAATCGCAGTAGTGAGTAGAATAAAATCTTATAACAATATAAGATTACGTTAAAAACGCGTTTTTAAAAGATAAGCTATTATTTTTATATTTTTTTTTGCTTTAGCTTCATACCAAATAAACATTATTTCGTTGCGGAAGGTTGGCAGCAGTAATGGTATATTTTAAAATCGCAGTAGTGAGTAGAATAAAAGCTTATAAAAGTTGTAAGCAGGATTTTTTTTTTTTAATATGTTTTCAATGAAGAAAAATTTTAAATGATTTTTTAGTTTATGCACCTGCTTTTATACTACATAATATTTAACATTAATAATATTTTAAAAAATTGTGGTGATAGATAGGTATTATTTGTGATAAATTCTTGTTTAAATTTTATTTTTTATTCAAGTATAATATAAATATTCGTTTGATAATTTATAATTTTAATTTTTCTGTCATTACTGGGTTGTGTTCAGAATAAATACCTGAGTAATGACTCGAGTAATCAAAAAATACCCGAACTGTTCAAAATGACTTAGTTGTTTATCCACGTGAGGTACTTACCATATTCCGAATAAACACATTTGCAAGTAGGTAGGCAGTTAAAACCTTCCAACCCCCTCTTACGATGGTTAAATGTTACCTTAAGAATTTTTTTATGTACCTGCACAAGTAAGTTGGTTAGTGGTTTGAAATTTGTTATCAAGACAGGACCAATCAAATCATAATTCTCACACGGGTTATACTACAAGTTTAGATTAAAAATCAAGAAACCAAACAACCTAAATGCAACCAAGTGTATTCTCCAGCAATCAAGAATTAATGGAAAGTTTTTATTCTAAATTCGCCACAACAGTCGTAGCATTAAAACCTTAAATACTTTGGACTACATACCTTCTAAAACAAAAACAAACAGTTAATTGCATTATCTGTTGATACGGAGTTATTGAAGGAGAAATTGGACAAAATATGGACCAAATTTTGAATTAATAAATTAAGTGTTTCATTTTTTTTGTGTTTGGGGGCAAAAATAAAACGGACCCACGAGCGCACAAAGGTCATGTTCAGTTATTGAATAAAATGAATTTTTCACAAAATTAGAGTTTTATTTATGAAAATGAAAAATTTTATTTTGAAACAAATTCCCAAAAATGAACAATTTTTTACGCGGATTAAAAATTTTCAAGTGAAACCTTGGAAATGATAAATACGTGTTTATCAGGGGTCTTCTCTATAGATAACAATAAATGATAGGTTGAAAAGATAAAATAAAATTCCAGCATTATCATTAACATAATTTTTTCACTGAAACGGGGTAAGACTTGACATTCTCAAATATCGAAAAAATTATATCAAAAAGTAAATAAACAATTGAAAATTTTAAAAAACCATAATTTTTTATTAAAATATGTAGCAAAAGCCTGTGTTTGATGTATCAAAACATAGCGGATCTAAAAACTTTTAGGGAAGCTATTTCGCTAATGTTAAAAATACAATTTCTTTTTATTAGGGCATGTAGTCAACTGTAGTGGAATATCACCCCAAAAAGTTTTTCCAAGTTGAAAAAAGCTAATATAATTAATATTAACGCCCGAACAGTATTTTTTGATAATAATTTGATGAAAATTCCTTTTAAATTGGCATTATAGAGGAGCGAATTGTCTGTATAAGTACTTGAAGCCATATTAAATTTGACACTATATCGGAATTTAGGATGATAATTAGTTTGAAGAATGTTTTCAAATGCAGTGAAAAACAAATTTTATCAATATTATGTTCGGCTCAATTTTTTTTGGCAATTTTTAAATTTTTCATTTTCACATTTAAAACAAATTTCAACCAACGGGACGCTACTTGGGTGGCCTTAAATAATTTCCCAATCATATTTACGCCAAAATGAAGCAGTAAGAATCTAATTCTTCGAAACATCAGTTAAGATTTTGCCAAATCCATTTATTTAAGCATAAAATGAAATTATACACAGCCTTAATTTTTTGACCCTCTGACTAATCATAGGGTACGAACAATTGAACAATCATCCAACCTTGCTTAAAATATGAATAAATTGACCAACTACGGATAAAATAAATTGAACATAAAAAAAAAGAATATCAACAGACATGTATTTTCTCACATCAAAAAAGGCCTAGTCAGATGCCACATCAGCTCAAAAAATTCCTAAAACCGTCATATATAGTAAAAATTAAATGAGTTGCTCAAAATCAATGACTGATAATTGGAAAATGTAATATAAAATTTACTGTAGGCTATTGGTGATTTTACTATATTTTTTCCTCGTAATTTTAAACAAAAATGAAGAAAGGACGTTGAATCATAATTTGGAAGATGCTTTTTACAGTTTGTTTGCAAACAAGACATATTAAAATTTATCTTACAGAGAAGCTAGAATTGGGATGATGAAAATTATCCGTTTCATAATAAAATAAGACTATTAATATCATTTACCCATTTTAAGACCCAAATTCAATTTTTTTTTATAATTATAATATACTATAAAATAATTATATAACTATATTATGTAGGTATCTACCGCCCAAATTTTGTATTCACGGTTTTGAAATAACTATAAAATAGATACAAAAAGTATTCCTTATACAGGACCAATTTCGATAAGAATTTCATAACTATTGATTTAAAAGTTTCTGAAGAAAATAAGTTTGGTGTCTATTAGTTCAGCAATTTCCAAGAAAAATATAAAACAAATAATTATTGAAAAAATGATTTTTCCAGGACTCTGAGAAAATTATTAAAGGGATAAGGCTAAAATTTTCATGAGAAATAATCATTATAAAGTAGAAAGTAGCAGATCTGATAGATGTTTTGTTACTATATTAGTTTAGTTCAATCCGAGAAAATGTAAAACAGAAAATTGCTGTAGAAAAGTCACCTGTGTTGCTTGAAGTATATCTTCTCGTATTTACGGCGCCATGAGGTTATGAATGTCTTTTTTGCATCGCATTTAGCACAGATTTTATATTTAAAACGCAATAGGCTGCAATTTCGAGGGATTGTATTCCAGAAAACCAGAAGAGAGACCATTATGGAATTGGGTGAATTTGAAGCCAGGGTTTATTAGTTTAATCGTAAGTTGATCGACATTGAAGTTTCTATGATTTTAAGATTTTGAATGATGGATGAATTGGTAAACTGGGTATTCCAGCGGAATGACGCTGCGCTAGAATTTTTTGACATTTATACCAACAAAAATCAGTGCAGCTACCAAATATACGTATCGTTTAGGTAGCCTACTCAACCAAATCTTGTTATCATTGTCTATTCCAGCCGAAATAACTGTATGTAAAATTGCAAATTGTTTGACACAGACTGTTTTAAAGGATTTCGAAATATTCAATGCTCACTTCCGCCAACCTATCCACATGAATTTCGCCATCAACACGCGTATCCATGAAGTATAGATGCCTAAAGAGTAAGCGATCTCAGTAAAGGGATATCATACCTACGGCTGGTGACTTTTTCCACAAGAAAATGTTGACAAAATGAAAGGAAAAGGTCATAAAGTTTTCAAGTTTTTTAATACCTTCATACTGATCCACATTTATGAATTTTTCTGGATCAACTCATCATGAATACTGATAAGAATAATGCTCCTATACCACAAAAATTTTTACATCTTTGCAAATGAAGTTTCTGGGCTTATAAAATAGGTTCTTCTTCATGATTGAAGACGGAGTACTTATTCCAAGTTTAAACAAAATATCCTTTCAGAAGATGAAATATTTTATTCATCTCTCTTTTGTTGGGTGTATCACTCCACTTCTAATAAATCCGCTAATTAGACAGATTACTCAGCCAGTTACCTATAAAGCTATATAGGTAATTCTGTATCAGCCTATCGAACAATAATCTCAAATTTTTATCAAGTTAAAATAAATTTGATAAATATAGCGTCATCCCTAAATTATTGTGTTTATTTATCTTCACTTTTTATCCCAGAAATTATATCAGGACTGAAATTTTGAAAATAGTCTACGTATAGCATTGCATTAATTTGTAACCTGCAAGATATTTTTAGGTTCTTAAAATTTGACAATGAATGGCGTTGGGAAGGCGATACCGTACGCAAGTGTATCGACCCAAGTTCATTACCTGCAAGATTGGGAGCAAAACGTAGATAAAAGGGGGAAAAGGTCCTCGGCGTCTGGACACCTTATTAACTCCTACAAAAACGCTCGACTTAAAAAGAAATAGGAACCGTCGGCGGTAGTAATAATGTGGTGCGGAATCAGATCAAAAAAGACAGCAGACATCCAGAGAAGATGTGAGCCCCGTCAGAACGGAGCTATCCACTTCCTTATGTTGGAACTGGAAGATGCTAATGTATCTTGTCGACGAAGAGGCTTCTCTCTCAAAAATAAATAAATAAAAAATTCAGTCGCATCTCAGAACAATATTATTGAAACAATAATTATTCTGACATTACTTTCGCAAGTATTCGGCTGGTTTAATGGATGATATGATAATTTTCGTTTGAGAATTGAACGAAAAGTTAAAAGCTATTATAATGCTAAATAATTTTAAATGAAACAAGTGTGGACGTGATGAAGAGTGCCGAATTAACCCACGGAGGCCTCTAAGCAGTCGACATCTCAAGGGCCTCTTTGTCAATTAATTCTAATTTCACCAATCCAAAACGTTCAAAGGTTATCACGGAGCCTCTAAAAGACGTCAGGGGCTTACTTTGTCAATTTGAAACTTCAACCCTGGCGGGAACATTGGTCGGCTTGAAAAAAACCTTCTCCTCCATCATTTTTTGAAAAATAAAAATATATTAAAAAATCAATGATTTGTATAAATTTCAAAGTCTGGAAAAAAAAACTTGCAAAAAATTTACAAACAATAAAATTCAAAAGATGCACGTCTCGATTTTCTTGGTACCTACGCACGATATCGCAGGGGCTAATATTATTAACATACCAACAAATGCCTTCGATCGAAAACGAAGCCAAATAAACTGTGCGCATCAACTGTAATTATTACGATGAAAAACGAAAAATATTAGCATCCAAAGGGAGAGGAAAAAAAAAAATTAATACGTTAGTCCACCGAAAATGGAAGGATGAATTATTCATCGTTGGTATTACATGTTCCACATTTTCAGCCGAAAAAAAGAACGAAAAATTGCTTTTGAAAAACTTCAAATTTGCATGCACTCCCATCTCCGCTACACCTCAAAAATAGCGAACAAAATGAGCTTTAATTAATTCGTCAACGACTACTTACTGCTGCAGACGAGAGGTGCTAACTGTGGCAGTGCAGACGTGTGTTACAAAATACCAACACAAACGTTACGTTATACCGAAACGACCCGCATACTGATACGCCGTACTTTAGTGATAACGATCTGTCAAGCTCGAAAGCTTTCCTTGCACTTAATGTACGCTTCGCATGGGCCTATCGTCGGCTATACGCCGACTCCAAACCGAGACCAACGATTGGAGCTTGGCGAACGAAAGTTATTTTGTATCCTTCGCGTACCAGCCACAGTAAACTCGCATTTGGGGGGCGGAGCATCCACATTTTGCGAAAACGATCGAGACGAATGAGAAAAAAAATTTTCAATAAAAAAATAAAACTGAAAAAAAACTTGTAAATTTTCTCTCTTCATATATACCTCCTTATTCATTTATACTCATCTACCCCCAATTTCCAGACTCAGCTAACTCGTTTTTTTTTTTGATCCTCTGCAGAAAATAATTAACACCTTAACGACTTCTTTTTTTTTCATTTTTTTTTTCTTTTCTTCATACTTTTATTAACTAAAAAAAAAAAAAAAAAAAAAAAAAAGAGAAAAGACTGAAATTGCGATAGCTGCATGACGAGACAACGAAGGAGTAAAATTAGAAACTGCTGTTTTAACTTCGTATACCTACCCCTACAGCAACGAATAAATATGTGGAGTGAAGGAGAAAGAAGTGAGTTTTTTGAAAATAGGATAAAAAAAAGTTGAATTTGCGGTGGCAGAGAAAAGACGATTCTCGATGCAGTTTTTGGTCGAGGAACAACTTCCTGTAGATAGGTACTTATTTATTTTTTCGGGTCGAATATTACGCCATAAAAAACTGAAAATAAAAACATGAAAATTAAAATTTCCACAGAAATTAATTCTCTTTGGTGCAGGACGGTAGAAAAAAAATACAAGGCTACATCGTAATTCAGCTGGAAGGCAATCGAGTGGGCCTACCTACCCATAGGTACCCATACAGTTTTTGGCGAACAAATTTAACATTCTCGTCGGAACTTTTCTTTTGAATTTTATTAGCTGTTAATCAACCCAGATGAATTTTTTTTTATTTCAAAACTTCGGGTCGGTCTCAAATTAAAAGCCATAATTTAGATAAAACCGACATATCGTTTCGATTTCAGCGTAAGGCCTCAATGAGGGGGTGAAAAAAGAAAATTTAACTCGCAGTTGTGCTTTGATCATTCAGTTTTTTCTTCTTTTTTTTTGTCATACGTAAGGGCTCAGGTGTCCCAGTTTAAACATGCAGCCATTTCTGAAGTGGCAGATAACTAATTTTATCTCCACACTCCGTCAAATTAATTAATTAGAAGGGAAAATTAATCAACGCATTATTTTCACGTATCGTTACTGCTAAAATTAGGGCATTTTCTTCAACTAGAAAACGTATTTTGCAAATATTCAGTCATATCGATATTTTTTGAAATTTAACATTGAATGATGAAAATAACTAACATGAATATCATCTTAGTGACGCATTCAGTCGCTCACGTAGAAATATAAAAACGCCCCCACAAAATATTTTATTTTAAATTATTTTAATTTCAGTTATAATTTTGTTCGAGAATTCTACTTCTATCGCTGTGAGAACTTTCCTTTTTTCTTATCTTACCATGGTGGCATTCCTATACGTTGAACCATAAAACACATTCACCCTTGGTTAGTTTTCATGCTCCTAGCCACGTACTTGAGGTACTTTTGTGTCATTAGTTGAGGTCACTACACCATTTTACCCATTAGAGTCAACTTCAACTTGGCAGATTGCCATGTGATACATATTCTAATGAAATATTTATAGGACTATTCAAGTTAGATTTGACTTTAAATGGCTAAAATGGCGGTATGACTTTAACTGTTAACAGAATAGTAGATAACTCAAGTTACCGGCTAGTTTCTAGAAAAGTATCCAAGTGTGAACAAGGCTGTAGCATTATGAAGATGGCGGCCTTGGTGCACATCCGCCCCTAATGAGCATGCAGGTTTGTCTAACTAGAAATCATAGCTCTTTACACTTGAGCTTAGGTTGCAGAAAATAACGGCTGGGGCTACAAAAATAAAAAATTTTACAAGTCCTTATCAGTTCTCATTTCTATTTTCTTGAAGTACATTCTGTAATAATTATTTAACGTCTTCTTCCCTCATTCTGGACTTCTGGAAAAGATGATGATGTCTTTTTTCAATACGAAATATGTGCCACTTAGAATGTGCAAAATGTATACCTAACTCAAATTGTTTCTTTTCTATCTTTCACATATTTTTAAACTACAGCACATATAGAGGATAGGACATCTCTTTAGCTGTATGTCTTTGCTGTCACCCCACCTTCAACTAGGCTTTTTTCAAATCGCTCGGTGATAATATTCTTACACGACTTAACGCCAAGTAAAACGTGGCCTGGGAGGCTATTCCACTATAACTTTGGCCTGATTCATTCTTTGCTAGTTTTGTAGCAACTAGTGAGCCATTTGGGGTATTATTCTATAAATATTTAAAGTCAGTTTGCTGTCTTTATCCGTTAACATTCTTCAAAAGGTTAAAATGACAAGTAACTTCAACTGTTAACAAAATATTACTCCAAGTAGCATGAAAACCAGCCAAGTGTGAATCAGGTTTTTACGTAATTCCAGCCACTTACACTATTCATCTCTCCTCTTATGAGGCGTAGAGTCCCATAAAAATCTCACAAAATCATCTTCCAAGTTAAAAAGTTTGCTAAAACAGCGTAAGTGGCTGAACGTCGTAAGTTGTTAGTGGAATAACTCCCCAGAACAATGGAAGTGACTGAAACAACGTAACTGTTAGTAGATTAGCTGCCAGGGTCGCACATTTTACAGCCCTAGCGTATGATTGCTACTCTGGAAATCTCAGGCAATTTAATTCAGCTATCTTAATCATTTTTGTGAGAGGCAGTTGGCCACCCTGCGTTGAGGTTCACTCATCTTCTGTAGGGCATATTAACCATCAGTGGTTGAATTCTATTAGCGCTTGACGACATCAACCGCAGTCAATGTGGCGAAAACTGCTGTTCTTAGCGGTTAATGTGTAGGTACCTAATAGAAACTGAAAAATTCCAACTAGAACATATAAATTAACTTTGTTTAATGAGAAGACATTGGACGCAAACACGATCATATCTTTAGTAGGGAACCTTTAATCAGAGCCTAGATACACATAAATGGTCGGTTAAGAAAATAATGAAACTGGTTTTTTTTCGAGTTCTACCCTAATCAAATGGAAGAGACAGTTAGAAGGAAAATGTTTAAGTACGTAATTTATTAGAAGATGGAATGTCTAAATACTTACCTACCTGATTAAAAACTGAACTATTTCAACATTAAGTAAAAATCGCTAAAATCTTGAAAATAACGCGCCCTCCAGCGAAATTTCTTTTCTTTCATTTTATTCATAATCTAATCGGTACATTAAAGCAACAACGCTGCTTACTCTCTTAATATTTCTCTTACATAATACCTACCAATGTAAGACGGATTTCGAAAAATTTTATCAACTGTAATGATATTACCGCCACCGAAGAAAATTATAGTTCCAGATACTATATATTTCATCATTAAAGAATAAAATTGACTGCTGCAAAATAAAGTCCCAATAAAATTTCCAACATTAGCATATCTACTTTTCACCCCTACCTTAAAGCTCTCTAACTTATAAGAATAAATTCAATTGAACTTTGAACCAAAATACTCACAATAGCCACCTACTCATCTTCTATCATAAAATTTGAACCAGACGTCAAAGCAACCCAAATGAGAGGTCATTGGAGAGAAAAAAAATATTTTCTTCTTGTTCAAACATTTTGAAAATTTCACTTCGGTGGTTGCGGTACACCTGAAAAATTTAGTCTGTTCGCAAAATAACTAATGTCCTTGGCGACGAGAAAAATATGTCTGGCTGTTGGTCTTGCAAGAGTAGGCTACAAGACCAAAACCAAATACATACAAAACTTGAGAAAAAATATGAACAAATAACTATAAAATATTCGAATTTTGTTACTTGAATAATTTGCAGTAAGTCTGTTCGACATGGAAAATAGTTTGGAATATTAAATATACTTTAATAGCCGGCTGTTCGATTTAGAAAAGTATGCAACTAGTTATTTTCTTAAAAATGGCGAATTTCCGGATACAACTTGGTGAGTAAGTGCTGATGAAAAGTTCTCCTCTAAAAAATATCGTGTTTGTTTCATGTGCCCAAGGAGTCTTTTCATTTCCTTATCGTCAAAAAAGTTTTTTTATTGTTCTATTTAAAACATTAGTTTCTGGAGTTTCTCTGTTTCACAAAATAGACAAAGAACTAAAATCATAGGATTTATGTGAGAACAATAACGTACGTATAACCGAATTTGTTCAGAATGAGAACCATATGAGTGGAACACTCTTTTACCATATCGAATACTGCTGATATTCATTTTTTCATTTCTCTTTATTCGATCATTTCGTGGTAAGTTAATGGAAAAATATGATAATTGTAAAAATATTACGAACAAGAAGTAGTGGAGCAACGAGTGAGCCTAGGAAAATACATCCCCCTGAGACAATTTTAGCCACCCCGGTCCTAGAAAATTAACAAAAGAAAATTTTCAACTATACTGTACGATAAATTGTCAGCATAATCCGAAAAAAATACTATCAATTTCATTTTATCTCGGCCCATCAAAGAACTTCCATGCCCTTCACCAATAGGCCTCCTAAAACAAATCCAGCCACAACAATGCAAGCAAGACCTATACGAATACCATGATCTAGACTACCATATAGCCTACAGATAGTCTTGATTTCGGTCTTGCTTTTACATGTACCTAATTTCACTGGCTACCTAGGAAAATAAATAGCCTACTGTAGGGTAAAACCCCCAGTAGTTGACACTTACAGAATGCATTTTGAGGGTTTTATTTTTTGTAATTTTAGCATATCAGTATTTTTTTAAATAAATCAATGTAATGTTTAGGCCAACTCTTTGAGGCCAATTTCACTCGTATTTCGCTTTCATTAATCAATTAGAGTACTTTCTAAACATTTTTTAAAAGCAGTCCAAAATTCACCAATACCTGACACCCAAAAATCAGTAGTTGACAACCCAGTAGTTGACACGCACCAATTATTGACACCCCCAGTAATTGACACATCAAAAATGCAAATAAACAGAGACAAATAGGTACTACCTACTTATAATTTTTAGCTATTATTATTGATTTTATTTTAAACTTTATTTTAATAATTATTAAAATGTATTAGGCCTAAAATTAACCTAATCAAAAGTGAATTATAAAATAACATGTAACTAATCTACCCAATTTCTTAGCATATGAATTTCAAATTTCAACAATACACGCCCAAATTTAGTGGGCGGATTCAGCTTTTGAACAATGTTTCTAAATGAAAAAGGAGACTTATCCTCCACTTGTGGAAATTGGTAAACGTATCCTATAATTTCCCTGGTAAATTTACTTCGCAGAATTTCTCAATACAGAACGAAGTAACTTTCTTTTGATGAGCTGCCAATTCAACTGTTTTCTCAGCTGCATTGTTTTGGTATTTTTCTCAGTCAAATAAGCTAGGAATGACATCAGAGCTAAATGGAAACAGTGCGCAATGCTTAAAACCATTTTCAAGAGTCTTATTTGTTAATTTTCCCAAAGAATTTTTGAGCAGTTTACTGAAATCAGTTCTTCTTAGTTTATTGTTGGCATATTTCAGTCTCTATTCACGTACAACAGACTTCCATACTTGAAAAAATACAGAGATGTCAAGTGGTTGGCTGATGTGCGTAGTGTTGGGATACAGAGATATTAGCATTATTTGTTCTTTTTCACAAAACACTGACAGTTCTAGTGAGAGATGGTAACTATGCCCGTCAAGAAATAAGATTACAGGTTTTTCAATACCAGATTCGATTATCCCCGGATTAAAAACATTCGTAACATATTCAAAGAAAATGTCTGCACACAATCGACTTTTCATGTTCTGATAGCGACATTTTTTAAATTTATTTCGTACCTATGGAGAAAAATAACAAGTGTCAATTACTGGAGATGGATAATTTTTTGGGTATCCAATATAAGACACCCGGCAAAACTGATTTAATAATACACTGCTATGGTCATCTACATGCAGAACAGAACACGTATTTCATAACCATTCCATTGATGTATTCAGTTTTCATGTGAGTTTTAAATTTGCAAGTACAGAAAATATTACTTACCTCTCAAAATTTTAAGAATTTTCTCACAAAAAAAATTATAAAAAAAAATTAAAACTGATAATTCATAAACACATTACCAGCAAACTGAATAGTAATTCATGGTATGTTATAAGCAATGTATGAAGTAATTTTTAACAATAACAGTGTTACCATAAAAAAAAAGGATTTATTATTCAAGTGTCAACTACTAGGGGTTTTACCCTACATGTTAGTTGTCCTCACATAAATTATGAAAAGAACCTTCTACATATGAAATGTCAGTTACCTATATCTTATCTATTCTCTACAAAACTGCTGTAACCCTAGAAAGAATAAAGTGGAAAAATCATAACATAGAGACTCTCTTCCGAAAATTCAGAATCTTACCCAAGCCTGACTTTCAGTCATTTCTGCTCCAAGATTCCACGTAACTCACGTAAAAAAATAGCTTCCCAAATGTTTGACGCGCAAATAACTACCGACTATTTATCATTCTCCAAATTCTACAACCGTATTTTGCAAAACTCAAATTACTGTAACCAGAAGTATGTCTAACCAAAAGTCATTTTATTTTCACCCACAAAACACATACCTACCTTCTCTTCTGAACACAATCATATCCGACGAAGTACGTTTACACCGACCGTCACGAAAGTTTCCGAACGTTTCATTTTACGAAAACTTAACGGTAATGCTGGGTTTTCGTAGGCGTCGGAAAAGCGTGGAAAATTGAAACAGATGTAGAGCCATGGGCGGGAAGAGAATTAGAAAATATACGCCCACATTTTACCTGCAGCACTCCGCTAAATTAACTGGCAACGAACCTAAATGTCGATTTACCTTTGACTTTTATGCATAGGTACATATTTTCGCCCAGAACGTTTCTCTGCTGTATGAACACCGTTTCCACTCGCGAAATACGCCGAATTAAAACCCACGTTGATATTTTTTACTAGTTTCAGAAATGCGCTTTCTCTAATGTTCAGGAAAATTATATCTAAAATAGTAGTGAGAGAATACGTATATTTTAATGTTCTTTTCCATTCAACGGAGAGCTTCACCGAAGTTTGTCAAACAGCAGAAATCAAATTTTAGCTGCGGATACCAACTCATAGATGATTTTTTGAAATTTAATTTTTCTATCAATCTCTCTCATCCCGTCACCCACCTATATTATACGGTGTATAAACACAATGAAACGCTCACACACACACACACACATATATAATATATAGCTGTTTGTTTGTTTTGACTTTAGTTTGGCTTTCCTGCTTCAATTGCGGCCACAATATTACCTTCTGCGGGTATAATTTTATAAGATTTAAATTCCTACTACCGAACAAACAAGATCCAAATCCCCTGATTTATGACTATCACCTATTTTATCTACACATACAAGATGTCCGAATTATACTTGGCATGCCAGTACAGATACCTCTGCGTGGAACTACGTCATAAAACAAACAAAAATTGTTTTACAAAAAGTTGCATATCCCCGAATTGAAGGCGGTGTAATATAATTTTGTGAATTTGCAATGTATTTCAGCTCCGTCGATTTTGTGGATAGGCAAAGCTTGATAACATAATTTTTTGTTTCAGCCAGAATTATACTTCTATTTGCCCCAGTCAGAAATTATATTTTATTAATTAATAGCATGGATTTTCAATATTCGAAACACAAGAGAGTTTTATTGTGGATATATGCAATTTTTGTAAAAGAAATTTTTTTCTTGTTTCCCTGAGATTCATAGGCTACGTACCAACTTGCCTATGTCCAAACGAAGGTCGAACTTCCTGTGTACAGGAATGTAATTTACCCATTAATGTTTTTAAAAAAATCGATGTTTCAAGAAAACATCTTTAATGTATTACTCCAACAGGACGCCTCTTAAATCATTAACAATGCCCCCAAATTTCCAAGTCCAAAATCATGACCAACTCAGCCCATTCGGCTGCTTCTGAGACAATGCTCATCAGCCAACATTTTGTTTTATTTCGGTAGGTATCTATTTATTTATTTTATCATTTATTTATCTACCAGCTACCGATGGTGTCAACTTTTCTTGACAGATGCTTAAAACCTTTGACCCTAACCCTGAGCTAAGTGTTCACTGATACATTAAGCAATAAAATTGGAAAATATAAAATTCTCCTCTTTTCGGGCCTACGTGGGTTGACTGAGTCTAATGATAAAATTAAAATCAAATTCGAATTCAGCGCCTCAAAATATATGTTCGGTGATATAATAGGCAATAAAATATGAAAATCAAAAAATTTTTTTTTGGGCCCCATTAGGGTTGGCGAATGGGTTGAATGATAAAACGAACATCAAATTTGGATTCAGCGCCTCAAAAAACATGTCCAGTTATATAAATTTAAAAATCTGGAAAAAGCCACTAAATGCAGCCCCAATAAGTTTGTATAATGCAGCACTATTAATCTAGCTATCATCAAAGTTCCTTTATAAATATATTTTCCGAATTGATAAAATAATAAAACCAACCCTAGAACCTTCCCAGTTTCATGAAGAATGTATGTACAAAAATTCATCAAAATCTGTTTAGTAGATTCTGAGATTACCCTTAACATACACTTTTCCAAATTTTCCTCATTATACATATACAGCTGCCTGTCGTGTCAGCTTTGCTTGACAGATACTTAGGACCTTTGACCCTAACCCTGAGCTAAGTGCTCACTGATATCTTACACAAAAAAATTTGAAAATATAAAATTCTCCCCTTTTTGGCCCCAATAAGGATCCAAGAATGGGTCTAATGATAAAATTAATATCGAATTCGAATTCAGCGTCTCAAGAAATATGTTCGATGATATATTACTGATGACGTCATAATTTTGGCTGTTACACTTTTTTCATGAGGTACCTTTTTTTGAAAGACGTTTTCCGTCAAAAATTTCTTGATATACCTCCTCGTATTTGTCAAAAAAACTTTTAAAAAAATCATAAAACATTACTCGGGTCGGGCATAGCCCAAAGGAATTCAAACAACAGGGATAATGATCACAGATTTGGAGACACCAAAATTAGTAACAGCAGCCACAACGCAGCTTGCCAGTTGCCAGTTGCCAGCTACGAGTTTGAAAAAAATTTTAAATAACACTATCAACAACTTATTGCAATATTGAAGATACTATGCATGTAACCCTCGCTCAGTCAATGGACACTTTTCTGGTCGGTTTTTGAATTTATTAAGAACATCAGATCGCCAATTTATTTGAATAATTTTACGTCAACTTTTGGTTGAGGACTTGAGGTACTTACAATTTCTTGTCACGAAGCCAAATAAATTGACATTATTTTGGATAAAAATAACAAAAAATATCAAAATACATTTTTGCAGGGTTTTCCTAGAGATTTTAACAAACTTAAAAAATGTCACCTATTAAAATATTTACCTATCAATAAGAATTCCTAGCTTAACGTGCATTTTTCAAAAAATACTAGTAAACTTTCCACAATAGAAGGACTTTCGAAAAAAAATTTTTTCTCAAATTTTAATTAGTCAATCATTCATTTTAGCCATCCGGCATCCTATTCCGCATGTCTCAGATCACTAATTTTTTTTTCAGCTGCAAAATAGTACTTTAATGAAATCTGATTCATGTATTATTTAGGCATAACTTTTATCAACGTATCATTAGTAACCTGCCCTCTTACAATGTTCAATATTTTTGCAGTGAAAATCAAAAACATAACTTCACCAATATGCTTTTTCTTTTTCACTTCAATTTTACTTTTTTATGCTATAGCGACGTAATCCATTACTAAATATTTGGAAAATACCATTCTTCATATCATTCTGTCCAAAAATTAGAAGACAAAGATCTAACTTTTATAAAAAGAACTGGTAACAAAAATGGACTAATTTCACTTTTTATGATTTTTTAAGTAAAGCTCATTTTTAGTAACTATCGGAAAAAATTAATTTTTCCATGCAATAATGAATTAAGGCGTAATTTACATCTACACCAATAAAATAGGTAGACTAACTTTTTTAAATTTTCACTGAATCTGTATGGAAAAGAGTAAACTTCAAATTCATTTTTTTCTAAATAAGATTTTTATGGACTTGGTCCATTTTTCTGAATCCAGGCTTTATATATAAAATTATTATTTTGGAATATAGGTACTGAATTACGATTAAATAAAAGTCAAAAAGTCTTATTGGTGGTGCAGTTTCGTCACTAAAAAAAATTTATCTTTTCATGAAACCACGGATCAAAACTATCGAAATAAAAACTATTTATAAATAAAATTCGATATGGATAGTATCGATAGTTTTTGATATTATGCCACTTTTAGGATCAATACGTGTAAGTAAATTCTCCATTTTAATTACGAAAAAAAAAATTGTTTACAGTATTGTTGTTAGTAATGAAACAATTTTTTTTTGGGGGGGAGCCTGAAGAATGGGACGGAGAGCGAAATCTAGAGCTTGCCCTTAATACCAAATTTATTTATTATGACACTGATTTCGATGGTCTTTTAGCCTGTTGTACCTCCTACATATAACTGATAAACTCACTTCAATAAAATTATGTTTTTTTACCTAAATAAAATTTTGTAAGTTCCCTGAAGAAACATTAAAACATTTCGTAGGAAAAGATGTATTTTCAGTTGTATCGAAGTGGGTACTCGGGCGAGAGTCGTGCCCATAGAGGGAAATCTCAACCATCTCGCTCATCTTTGAAAGAAAAAAAAAAATTTTTAAATTAAATAGCATCTGTCGACAGTTCACTAACTTAAAGAGATTATAAATCTAACTGTAAGGTAACTTATTATCTACTGTACATATATGGTATATGGATGTCGCAGTTTCTCTTACCAGCCCATAAGAGTATAAAGAACTCGTTCAGACAAAAAAAGACAGTTCTGTTCACATATTATGGTCATCTTCAAATTTTCGAAACTGTCTTTCAATGTATGCTATGCAACTTGTTTTATACACATACTTTTCTGTTTTAGACAATTGAGTGCTGTGGGGACTCATCGGTATGAGGTGTAGGGGCTCGGACCCCCGACGACAGTCGCCGCCCCATAGGGCAGGCAACTTATCGTCCTTGCGACGTTAAACCAACACACAATATTACGTTCGATCGTAATTATCGACGTATACGTACAAGATAATATACGAGTACGAATCGTGACGTCATCCATCAATCACTGTCACGATTCGTACACGAACCGGCCAGCCGCCACCTACGATAGTAGGGGATGATGCGACCTGGCCGTACTTAAACAACGTACGTATTTTATTACGTACGTGTGTTTGTGTGCACCAGCCAAAACGGGTATAAAAACTCACAGAACCGGCTCTAAAATCGCCAGTGTTCGGTTTGGTTTTGGCTTGCCCATACTTTCGTATGAAGTGGCTGAACACGCTTAAATTCTGTAGAATTTCCTTCTGGTGAGAATATCTCTCACGACAAGGTATTCCACAGTGGTGACCTCGACGTGATTTCGGCCACGTCGTGAGGAGTCTTAGGCGCTTCGGCGCTATTTCAACTTGGCGCAGTAGCGCTGGCGAGATTCTCGCTTGCTCGGCAAATTAAAAAATATTTTTTTACCCAGACTAAGACACCTTTAGGTCGTCGAAGTAAGAGTCTACTGAAGTGGGAATTTATACCCCTCTCCTTAAAATATACAAACAAGGAGAAACCAGACAGTAGACCTGGAGGAAGAAGGTTGGACTCATCCCCCAACTCCCCCGACTTCGACTCGACACTCATTGAATTTAGCAAACATAGAAGAAGGCCCTCAACACCCAGAATTAGCACGACTGGGAACTGCAATAAACAAAGAAGATCTTGCAGTTAAAACGTTGAGAAGTGGTCGAACTTTAAGCCAAAGTTCCGACCCGAAAACACCTGTCCTACAAACACAGGAGCCAGTGTTTTCGACCAGTAAGGAAGACAGAAGTACTGTGGAATACGCTTGTCAACAAAAAGACACAGCAATGGTTCCACCACCAACTGAAAACCCGCAACCATCACAGGGAGGCAGTAGTCAGCCGCAGCTGACACCCGAAGTTCTGGCCCAAATCTTGCAACTCCTACAAATGCAACCAGGACAGAACCCCAATCTCTATAGACGAAGGATAGATATCCCGGAATTTCTGCCGAATGAGGTAGAATTATGGTTGACTCTATTGGAAGGCAGGTTCAGAACAGAGAACATAACTCTGAACCAGCGGTATACACATATCTGTGGAGGCATGCCCCCACAGATAATCCGCCACATTCCGGACATTATGGAATGCCCTTCGACAGAAGAGGACAAGTATGCCTGGTTCGTCAAGAAAATTAAAAAAGTATTTGGAAAAACGAAAAATGAAATAATAGATGATGTGATGGGTGGTATGAAGATGGGGGACGACAAACCCTCAATCTTCATGGCGAAGTTACGACAGAAGGCGGACAATATCGTAGCCCCTTCTGTCATAGGCAATCAATTCTGTAAGCAACTACCACAAAGCGTTGTGCAGTGCCTAGCCGCCGTTGGTTCCACGGTAATCAATACATCCGCGGATCTGGACTTCCTTGCGAAATCCGCAGACAATGCGCTCGAATACACAAGGTCAAAGCCGGTGATCAGCGCAGTATCTGCAGAGACTGGGGAACTCGCTCAACTTAGAGCTCAAATAGCTCAGTTGACTGAGGAAGTAAAGAGGAACAAAAGCCAAAGCTCGACGAAGCCCAATAGTAGCTGGCGACAAAGATCAAAAAGTAGAAGCAACAACAATAATAATAGCAGCAGAGGACGTCAGTCCCGGTCAAGAGACCGCAGATCTAGTTCCGGAAGCAGGGGTCAGAGTTCAACTCCCCCTAGAACATCATCTCCCAAAACCCAGTCTCGAAATTGGGATGATAAGAGTTGCTTTTTCCATAATAGATTTGGCGCTGAGGCCACCAAATGTAACAACAGGTGCAGATGGTGGGGTAAAACCTTTAACAAGGAAGCGTCAAACTAGAACGAGGGGCCATCTGTGCGGCCGAAGACCCCTCGGAAAAATACTCACGCCGCCTGTTCATCAAGGACAGGACAAACAGGAGACGTTACTTAATTGACTCGGGAGCAGACCTGAGCATATTGCCAGTAAATAAAACCCAAAAAGTACTTCCTCCGAAATACTATCTCCGTACTGTGAATGGTCAAAACCTTCCAGCATACGGACTTGAGACAAGCAAAGTAGACATCGGACTCAGCAAAAATATGACGTGGTCCTTCACGGTTGCAGACGTTCCAAACCCGATCCTGGGTGCAGATTTTCTTGCACACTATGGCCTGATCATCGACCTCAAACACGGTAAACTGATCAATAGTGAAAATAAAAGTGTGGAAGGCAAAACGCTAGCATACAGACTGGACACAAACATATCCAGCTGTACTAAAGTCGACGGACAACTCTTACGGATCCTGTCAGACTATCCTGGAGTCACTCAACCCTCAATTCGCAGGCATCCTACGTACAAACACGACACGGTTCACTACATAGAAACCAAAGGACAGCCTTGCCATGCTAGAGCACGACGGTTATTACCCGACAAACTCAAAGCGGCACGAGAGTACTTCAATCGCATCGTTGAGGAGGGCGTATGTCGCCCCTCAAAAAGCTCATGGAGCTCTCCTATCCACATGACAAAGAAAGCAAGTGGAGAGTGGCGAATTGTCGGCGACTACAGGGCCTTAAACGCCATAACAGTTCCTGATCGCTACCCAGTCCCCAATATAATGGACTTCAATGCGAATATGAAGGGTAAAACGATGTTCACAAAAATAGACATCAACTGGGCATTCCACCAAATTCCTATGGCCGACCAGGACGTTCCAAAGACAGCGGTTATAACCCCCTTTGGATTATTCGAATACCTTCGAATGCCGTTTGGACTACGCAACTCAGCACAAACTTTCCAACGATTTATCAATGGACTGTTTAGGGAATTGCCGTTTGCATATGCATACCTGGATGATATCTGCATTTGCTCAGAAGGTGGTGAGCATCAGCACGAGGAGAATGTGAGAGCCGTGGTACAGCGTATACACGCAGCCGGACTCACTATCAACGTAGGCAAAAGCTTATATGCACAGACCGAAATTGACTTCCTCGGCTACAAAGTCTCGACCGAAGGCATTTCCCCCTTGAAGACCAAGGTAGAGCCAATATTGAACTTCCCGAAGCCCTCAAATGTCGCAGAACTTAGGCGTTTCTTGGGGATGGTGAATTTCTACAGACGTTGCATGAAGAATGCAGCAGCCGAACAAAGTAAGCTGTTTGCACTAATAAAGACAAGTAAAAAGAAAGATAAAACTCCACTCGAATGGAACGAAGAAGCCGAACAGGCCTTTGAAAATATCAAAGAAACACTGGCAAATGCAACTCTGTTGGCTCATCCAGACAAAAGTCTGCCGTTATGCGTAAGTACCGATGCATCAGACTTTGCTATTGGTGCAACATTGTACCAACTGGACACTAACAACATCAAATTACCGCTAGCTTTCTTCTCGAGGAAGCTCTCAAAAACAGAAAAGAATTACAGCACATACGATAGGGAATTGCTCGGAATTTTTGCTGCGTTGAAGCATTTCAGGCACCAGTTAGAGGGTAGATGTTTTTCTGTGTATACTGACCATAAACCCCTAACATATGCCTTCACACAAAAAGCAGAACCGGCATCTCCGAGAAGAGCACGACAGTTGGACTATATTGGCCAACTGACTACAGACATTCAGTATATAAGTGGAGAACTTAACACTCCAGCTGATGCCTTGAGTAGAATCGAAGCTATCTCGGTTCCTGTCCAATTGCCTTATGCTGAAATAGCTAAAGCACAGCTTAAGGATGCAGAATTGCAGGGGCTGTTATCGAACGATGATACTACCCTCAAATTGAGACAGCGAAAAATTCCCGGTACTGATGTTTTATTAACATGTGACATCAGTACAGGTAAGAATAGGCCATTTCTACCGGTAAAATATCGCAGGTTGGCTTTCAACAGTGTACATAATCTGTCACATGCTGGGCCAAAATGTAGTGCTAAACTAATTTCAGAAAGATTTGTATGGCCACGAATGAAGTCTGACTGCAACAAATGGGCTCGCAGTTGCCTGAACTGTCAAGAATCCAAAGTAGGAAGACACACTCGCTCGCCCCTCAAATCATTCAAGCAAACACAGCGGTTTAAAACGGTTCACATGGATCTGGTAGGCCCATTGCCACCATCCCAAGGACACAGATACCTGTTGACGATAATAGACAGGGCAACACGATGGCCGGAAGCAATCCCTCTTCACGAGATGTCAGCTCCAACCGTAGCTGCAAGGTTATACGATACCTGGATTGCGAGGTATGGCGTACCAGAAGTCATAGTCACAGACCAAGGTCGCCAATTCGAGAGCTCGCTCTTTAAAGAGCTAGCAAATAAGCTTGGTGTTCAACACAGTCATACCACAGCTTACCATCCTCAAGCCAACGGCAAAATAGAGAGATGGCATAGAGCTCTCAAAGCCTCCATCATGTCACATGATACAAAGAGATGGGTAGAAGTACTCCCTACCATCCTCTTAGGCCTTCGATCCGCCCTACAAACTGATACAGGTCACTCTGCAGCGCAATTAGCGTTCGGCGAAGAGCTACGCCTTCCAGGGGACTTCTTCACAAAATCGAAAGAAGTTAGCCCCGAAATAATGGTACAAAATATAAGAAATGATGCCAATAATTTCCTAAACCAGGCAGCTCGTCATGGCCAGCCCAAGATTTACGTCTCGAAACACTTGGCCAATACGTCACACGTATTTGTTAGAGACGAAAAAATGAGATCTGCGCTGGAGAAACCATACGCCGGTCCTTATAAAGTAGTATCACGAGATGAGAAAAACTTTGTGATACTCATCGCAGGCGAACCAAGAACAATTTCAATCGACAGATTGAAGCCTGCGTACTTGGTAAGTGACGATAAAAGAATTAGAAGGGTACAAAAGGAGAACCCCGAAAATACACAGACGAATTCCGAAACAAAAACGGAAGAATTCGTCGAAAAAAGTGAGAAAAACACCTCACATAAAGAAAAACTCAAGAAAACAGTGAGATTTTCGGACGATGTGATCACCAAAACATTTGATCCTGAGGCCCCCTTACAACCACGCAAAAGAGGTAGACCTCCAGGCACGAAAAAACGCAAAAATTCACATCCTTCCCGCACGTCCGAGAGGTTAATGCGACGAAAATAAAAATTTACTCCCGAAAAGTAATATCCGTAGTAAAAGTCGAAACCCGCTAAAAACACACGGGAAATATCGGAACTCCGCGAGACAAAGAAACTCCGGAGATAAGCAAACGAGGAATGCCAACAAAAAGAAGAAGACAGGAATAAACAAATCCACGTGCAATACGGAAACAAAACATTGCAACGTGCGAGTACCGTTAACCGCAAAGATAATCTCTACGACGTGACGTCACAAACGGAGATTCCTTTGTACTTAGAATTCGAAAAATAATATTCACTGAGTTTATTTCAGGCATAACTCTGCTTAAACCGATCAGATCTTAACCGGAAAACTTATATACGGCCGAGAATTTTAAGCGCTATCCCCTCTACGTGTAGATAAGAAGATCCGAAAATAAAGAAAAATAACTGTAAAGGTAAATCGAAAAATGAGGTAAAAACAGCAGTTCTCGAACTTCTGATTTACTTGGTCGTCTCTTGAGCTTTATTTTTGGTGCCTTTTCCTAACTACAACCCATTCTGTTCTAATGTCACGTATACCTATCCCGATGTCCGCCAGCTTCCACTTCGCTAAAACATCCGCTGAGAAGTCAAAAACTCAGCAGATGACGAAAACGAAAACGGAGCTGGATAGGATAGAGGAGGAGCTGTTGATGGACACAGCTCCTCCGGTTGCCGATGTACTGGCGGAGATGACCACTCCGTTGCCGCCAGTCATCTCTCCTCCTCGATCTCCGGAGGAGACGACTCCGACTCCGGAACCCCCGAAGCCGGAGCCGAAACCCGAAGAGAAGAAGGAAGCGATGGGCTTCCTGTTCACGGCCGAGAGGGCCGCGAACGAGCGGGCAAGGATGGCTGCATGGACATCGGGGAATACAAACTCCCCGATGCACAGAAAGCCAGAGTTCAAGCGTCCGCTGCCCCCTCACTCCCGTCATCACCCTTACGCCCACGCTAAACACGCGAAGTCGAGGCACAGGGGTGAGACTAGCCGGAGCAACTACCTGGCCCGAGCAAACGCCCGTAGAGAGTCATACGAGTGCGTTGGAGCCGCGGTGGGAAGTGCTCTGGCCAAATGGGAGGCCGACCAAAAACGGAAGTAGACCCGCACGTCCCCCAGGCCTTGCGCATTTTAGGTCGTTTTTGTGGCGCAAAAACTGGGGGGGAGTAGCTGTGGGGACTCATCGGTATGAGGTGTAGGGGCTCGGACCCCCGACGACAGTCGCCGCCCCATAGGGCAGGCAACTTATCGTCCTTGCGACGTTAAACCAACACACAATATTACGTTCGATCGTAATTATCGACGTATACGTACAAGATAATATACGAGTACGAATCGTGACGTCATCCATCAATCACTGTCACGATTCGTACACGAACCGGCCAGCCGCCACCTACGATAGTAGGGGATGATGCGACCTGGCCGTACTTAAACAACGTACGTATTTTATTACGTACGTGTGTTTGTGTGCACCAGCCAAAACGGGTATAAAAACTCACAGAACCGGCTCTAAAATCGCCAGTGTTCGGTTTGGTTTTGGCTTGCCCATACTTTCGTATGAAGTGGCTGAACACGCTTAAATTCTGTAGAATTTCCTTCTGGTGAGAATATCTCTCACGACAAGGTATTCCACAAGTGCCATTTTAAGTTTTTTTTTTCTTTTTTTTTTCTGAAATTAGTCCTTTTATCCCTTCTTAAAGGCCTATAACTCAATCAATCTTGAAGATACACCATATTTTTAAAATTTTGTTTAATTATATTTTTATTAATTAAATTATGTAAATAGTTAAATATAATAATAATTATTTAATAATATTTTTATTTAACTTTAAATTTTAAAATTTATTATTTCAAGTTTTGTTTATATAGTACCTATATAAATAAAAATATAAAAAAATATATATAATGTGAAGAGAACTTTCTTGCTTCACTCGTCGAGTTCTGTAAGAATTTTTTGGGCTTGTAAAAGACATGGAGACTTAGACAGGTACTGTATTTTTAATAAAATTTTTTGTAAATTCCGTTACAGGTGTACCTAGTTTAGTGAAAAAAAAAAAATAACTTGCCTCTCTTTACCCTTAATATTTAAAAAACTGATAATTTCGTTCGTATATTTATGTATTTACAATGCTTTTCTGCTGCTGCTAAATAGACAAAATTAAAATTTAAGTAAAAGAAAAAAAAATTACATACTTGGGTAGGTAGGTTAAATTTTTTTTTCAACTACCTAAATGGTACGTATGTGCAGTTATTTTTGTGAAGCATAATAGAAATTCAGTTCTGTAAGCAATACGAATCAATAAATTCATGGTCGAGGAAACAGTTTTTTGTTTTTCATTTCGAAAAGCAGTGTGAAATTCAAAAGAAGGAAAACAGAAACTGGGACAAATTTTTTATTTCCCTTTCTGAAAATGGGGCAAGAAATCGTTTTGGCCATTTGGCGTTCGACTGAGAGACAAAATTATAACGAGAAATACCTAAGTAATTTTGGAACGAATCTTTAAAAAAGTATCTACCTAATTTACGTTGTTCAAATACACTCACGTAGCTATTGTATAGATGAAGTGATCATCCATATCCAGAAATTTATTATTTATTACAGCTGAAGGTATAGGTAAACATAAATTTTCAAAAACGAAAGTAGACTAGATACCTAATATTTTACACTATTCTTTGCACCGCTGACTGGAAAAATTTTTGTATTTCCAACAAAAATTCAAACACCAAGGTTTAGGGTAGAAAGGTGCGATGTGGCATACAGGTATTGGTTTCCCACACCTTGATGGCCTTAGAGAATAAATTTTTAACTATATGAGGGTAGAATAATATTTTCCATTGGTGGTTGAAATGGAAAATTACTACCGCAACATTGGAAGTCTGCATCTTGTATGACGGAACTGACTGAATTTGTCTCATACTCCCAAACGCCCTCAAAAGAACATTACAAAAATAATTATAAAACAAAATTATATTTAAAAAGTTCTAAAAATAAGATTCAGACACGAATAAATGGACCAGTAGAAAATAAAAAATTAAAATATATAAAAAAATAAGATTAAACCGACAGAAGTCCTGTACTCTCATATACGTTTTCTTTGTCTCTTTATGGGCACAACCCGTAACACCCAAAACAATATCCTCTTTATCTGATCAATGATCACAGATGTTCGTTGAGTCATTAACTAAACACAATTTTAATTATTAATGAGAAGCTCTGTAACTGTAATCATAACAGAACAAAAATGGAAATAAATTTTATTTGGGTTTCAACCTCTAGATAAAATGAGTAAAAAACGTGTGCGCAGCAAGTAACGCAAGAAAAAGTAGGTTTTCAAACACACACCTCTAAATCATCGAAACACTGTAATACTAGAACGGACATGTAGGTAATCCACCAAAATGGGTAGGATTAATTCATAATCTATTGACCCTTGCATGAATGATAAGGCCAATTATTACAAAAAATTTTGTGGTATGTTAAAATAATGTAAGATCAATGCCTGTTTCTAACTGTGTGACTATTGCTCAAAAATTACGCATTTTAGAGCTATTAAACCGCCAAAAATGCAGCGACCCTCCATTTGGCTGATCCGCACCAAAATTGATAAGGTTTTCCTCGTCCTTATAGGTACAAATATCTGTACAAAATTTTGTGACTATCATGCACCACATTTTTGATAGAAAATCTCATATCATGCTAATACAGTACCTATATATAAATATGATAAGGTTATAGCATCTATTTCTCCCTTTTATCCCAGAACCGATTTTTATTTAAAAAAAAAGGTAATATTTTCCAAAATTGCAGTTGGGAGTGAATATCAAGGTGAAAAGAGTGAAGGCATGCCCAGACTAATTGCGCCTGGGTGGATGGCAGATCAGTGGTCATCAATTTCATCAGCGCAAATTATTTGCCCTGGCTCAGCTAATAGGTATTTTAATATTTATAAATAAAAGACACTTCCATAACGCTATTATGTGACCAAAGTTACAGATGTATATATTCGGCTATGCGTATACTTGAGATTTCTCAAAATCATTTCTTTCTTCGTAATATCATATCAAGGCCTATAGTTAATTGATAATTCCGACACCACTTATGTACAATCTGTTCCAAATAAGAAGGTAATTTTCTATCTGCAATACACCGATTTGGCTGGCATCGTGGTTAATAGAAGAAAGAAGAAAAAGTTAGGATACCCATTGGATGCAAAACAAAGTACGCCTTTTTGTATACAATTTTTATTTTGTCTAGAAATATTTAATTTAATTTCAGTTACGTTTATTTGAGTCGGCCTCCAATAAATGTTACTGAAATTAAATTAAACATTGTTAGGCAAAATAAAAATTGTATACAAAAAGGTGTACTTCTTTTCCCAACCATTGCGTATTCTAATTTTTTCCTTTCTCCACGATGCCATAAAATTCAGTGCATTACATTTGCAGGTAGAAAATTACATTCTTATTTGGAATGTAGGTACTATAACTCTATAGTTTATACTCTGTTTTAAGAGAAACACAAACCACCAGCCGCAATGCACAAAACCAGTGGACATCGTTGAGGGAGGAGATGGTAAGGATTCACACTGGATGCAAAATGGAATACATGAGTTCTTTTAAATTTTTCATTTTACGAAGCAATATTTAATTAAACTTCAGAAATGTTGTTTGTACCTTCAATAATTCGTGCGTTTATCTTTGGGAACAGAGTATACATAGGACCGTGTGATTTAGTGCTGCTTAGCAGCATTGGGTACTCTCTAGTATTTATACATTTATAAATATATATGAATTTGAACTGTTAGTGTCAAAAGTTTTCTTCAGTCATGAAACAAAAAATGTGGTCAGCCCTATTTCAAGTCATTTCTAATCACTTCGTGAGAACTCTTATTAATTTGTTATCACTGAGGTGATTAGTCATAAATGAATTACGATTGATTTTGTGTTATGAGGTATTTTTATGCATAATAAAAATGCTCCGAAATCTCTGACTATACATTAGTACGGTTGTGAATTTGGTGCTTTAGTCCTTTTTTTCGTAATACAGCCAATTAAGGATGGAGTACATAGTTTTTCAAATCAGAAAATTTCTGTGAAAATGAGTCACATGTTTTAGGGTATTTTCAGGCACTTTCAACCTAATAGGGCATTATTCAGCATTATTTAGCTTAATTTTGTTATTTTTCGGGAATTTTGAAGAAAAAATTGAAAACTTTTTTGAAGAATGATAGAAACCAAAAGTACGTAATATAAATTGAAATATTATTTTTTTTAAAGGGAAAAAATTCAAAAACACATTGATTTGCAGATTACAAATTCTATCAGATATCTTTGCTATAATTTGAAAATTTAAAAATGCATTTACTTATTTCTAGTAACAAATTACAATAAGTTTTTGAAAAATATAAAGTTTTGTTGAATTTGCAATATTCTTTTTGTTTTATCAAGAATTTTTTTTTTTTAATTTAACTCATCTTTCTGTTTAAAATTATAGGTACCCCTTTTGTTTGGGCCTTTTAGGACATTTTCTCTTTTTTTAGGGAATTTATGGAGCATTTTCCAGTAAATTAAGGGAATTTTTAAAATATCAATTTTATTAAAATGGGTAGTTATAAAGCCTCAGTTTTTTCAATGAAGTCTTGAAGACTAAATTGATTAATCAAAGTTACAGGGGATTCACGAACGCAACCGTGAGAAAAATAAAAATAAAAAATGTAATAAATGATGACTTCTTTGACGAGTAGGTAAATATTACATATTTCTGGTTATAAAATATCAACACCAAAATTATATTTACTTCAATGTTCCTCGATGGTTGTGGTAAAATACGAAGAATATCATTTATTGAAACCACTTTTTCACCTGAGATATTTGAATACACACCCAAATATTGACGCAAAAACTTCTGTTCTATTTTTTTTATTCTAGTCTTATAGCCTGTGATACATAATACTCATTAAAGTAGCCACAATTTATTACATTTTTCATTTTCATTTTTCTCAGAGTTGCATTCGTGAATCTCTGTAACTTTCACTACCTAATCAATTCATGTTCTTCAAGATTTCATTGAAAAAACTAAGGCTTAATAAACATAAATAATCTTAATAAAATTATGATTTTTGTTTTTTTCAATTCGAGACAGCATGTACAGCACTTTTTCTATAGGGAAGATAATTCCCTATATGAATAAACAAAAAAAGAAAAATGATTCAGAAAAGTAATTTATAAGAACGAAAAATGAAAAATAAATAAGGAGTTTAGGAATACTGTTGACACTATCGTTTCTTCACTAATTATTTGAAAACTTCGGCAAACTATGGAGATCTATAAAAGAAAGAGGGGAAGGATTGTTTAGACTTGAACTTTTTAGATACGCAACTAGTGGAAGAGAATATAAAGTTCGTTGAAATTGTCCTTTGTCGTGGTTCATAAGTCTATCTCCGTGATTCTATAATGTCAGTAATGTTCATTGCCGTGGATGGTGCGTCTTTGGTCGTGGATAAGGATATATTTTTTAATTGTTATGCCCCTACCCCCATTGAAGTTATTGTGCAGCCAACTACACTATTACCCTCCACTACATGTCTATTAATGATTCTACTCCAAAAATTGGGGAAAAAAGGACTTTCAAAATTGGCAAACATAGAAGGCAAAATTATGGTCAATTTTTGAAAATCACCCAGGCATTTTTTTACTTACTTGTTTATTTTATCAAGTTAACATACTTACCAAGTGCCAGCCACAAAGTATATTAAATATAATAGAAGACGCATATGAAACGAAAAACAGCACTACTTTCATAATAAAAATGTCCTTCATTTCTAAGGTAGGTACCGACAATTTTCAATCTCATTTTCATCCACAAAATTCGTGTCACCTAATTGCGATTTCTAAATTAATAATTATATTTATTCATTCATTTAATTAAATTATTTTGAAAAAACTTTTCTGATTATTGCCTATGGGCCCGAATGAGGGGCAAGGAAATTCGAATTTGGCACCGAAGAAGTGGAGACAAATAACTACGAAAGTGGTGCAGTTTTTCGTTTCATCCTTTAGATGAACGTGCGTTCTCTATTATATATATTTAATATACTGTGCTGGTACCAAGCACCGAAATTACTGAAGTTTGGCTGTCGATTCCGAGGACACCCTGCATACATCACGCCAAAATTAAAATCTTAAGTTTTACAGAAAAATTATTTACCTACTTGGGAAACTTAGGTATTTTAAACAGGAAGTTAATCTAACAAATATTATAAGTAAAATTAGTTGATAACGTACTTATATGCTTTGTTCCTACCTATATAAAATTGTTCACATTAAAAATCTGGAATACAATCAAAGCCCCACCAATTCCATGTTCATAAATCACAGCGACTTGATAATATAATTGTATTTTTTTTTAAATTCATTTTAGAAGAAAAAAACAACCTACAATACAGTTGTTGATTTCGAAAGGGGAGTCTTTTAATGGAGAACGCGGGAAAATGGAAATATGCGACACGGTAAAATGTTGACATCGTCAAAAAACATCCCTTATTTGCATGAAGCTGTAAAAGGGAGGTACAAACCGCTATATATATTCCTTCATTGAGTTTAAAAGGTTTTAAACATCCAAATGTTTAAGATGGGGTACTATAGTATTTTGTGTTATTCGAACGCTATGCTACTTCTCAATGCCACTTTTTCAGACGGCTACTGTTTAACGGAAGTGTTCAAAAAGAATGGTTTTCTAATTGATTTTTACTGCATATTATAATACGTTCTTCGATTAGGAAAGATTAGGTCATTATGGAAAAACTCAGTTCAATTTTTATTAACACCAAAAGCGTAAGCCGGATAGTTTATTTTTTCGCGTCGCAATCATTCTCTTTGATCTTATATGTTCTCACGAAGAAAAATCAAAGTATAAGTAAATAATTTTAAAAAATATGAAAAAAAGCAGGTTCGATGCGTAACCACCACATAAAACTTAAGAATAAATAAAATTTAAAGATAACTCTCTACTATTCACAGACCTTTTCACCAAACTCGATAATTAGGGAGTTATATAAATTTTAAACCAAGTACATGAAGTTTTAATTAAGGAAAGGTACAAGGTACCTACGTAGCTTTTAAATTAAAAACTATCCCTTCCCAGTATTCGACTTAAGACAAAAAAAAAAGGAAAAAAAAGAAAAAGAAAACTAAAAAAAAAAGAAACAATTCCAACAACTCATGTAACATTTGATTATCAGTCGTTTCTTTTTATTCAACATTCATATTAGAAAGTATAAATACAACTGAGAATAAAATCACACTTTAAAATTTAAATCACATTACAATAATAAGCGTATCACAACTTAACGAAAGTAAAAACTACAAAATTATAAAATAAAGACTAAATCGAAATTAATATAATTCTGCAACTTTCCAATCATCTACCGAATTGCTATTATAAAAAATTAAGAAGAGAAAATTAAAATGATAATCAAATCTATGCATCATTATTTTCACAGAGAAAAACAAAACTACAAGATAATGATTTATTGAAAACTTAGGAATACATTTTTCTTAAACTGAGCAAATTAAAACTAACTCAATTTAAAACACCGAAAAACAAATAAAAAAGTTAATACGGAGAGATAAGGTTAAACAGAAAAAGATGAAGAATGCACAGAAAACGTTTAATTGCTAACGTTTCATCTCTCTCTCACAGAATAAGGTAAGTTTGGTTTTTCATTAAATTATGTGAAAAAAAAAATAAGCGACGTGAAAAATCGAAAAGAATATATTTTACTATTGGTCCGGCAATAAGAATCGTTTAAATGAAACACGCAAAAAGTTATAGGTTCTTTCTCTTTTTCACTCGCGAATTAGTCTCAGGAATTAACTATAATACAATGCGAAATCTCTCAGTGATCTTGAAACATCTTTCACCACTTTAGCTCTACAGATAAAACAAATCGAAATTAGTTTCGGCACACAGTAAAATCATTAAAAATGCGACAATGCTTACTTTTCACAAGATTTTAAAAAGATCTGAATTTGTTCCGGAGAAGCCATCAAACTTCCCACCGAATTTTGATTAGGTAATTTATGTACGGATGATTCTATCCATTTTACAGTAATCTGCAAGAACAAGAAAACAAACGATTATCGAAAACCAATGAGGCAAGCCATGACTCAATGAGCTAATTCTACTCACATTCGTATCAAACTGAAGGAGATCAAAGAGTACTTCACCCACATTTACGAACGTGTAGGATGGTAATTTAAAAACACTCGCATGAATTAAGTGATAAACTAAGGCCTCGCCGTGTTTTTCATAAATCTGTCGAACGGTTTCTCTTTTCACCGCATCAAAAGTAGGATCCTGTGCACAGATTTAGAACAAATGTCAATTCTGGTTGCTATTTTCTTAGTTTCGAGTAATCAAAACGATGTACCCACATCAGTTTTTCTGCAGTCAAATATTTCGTGAAAAAATTTCATAACGGACGAATTCGCCTCTCTGTGGTCTAAATATACAGCTGCTATACCACGTTCTAGAAGCGGCCATATCGACGGAGACCGAAGAAATACAATTGGTAATCTCTGTAAGGTTCTGGAGAAAAATTACACACATTAGTGTAAACTAGTCTGCAGGATTCAAGTGGTTTTGTCGGCAAATTAAGACCAACCTTGAACATAATCTAAAAAGGTCGTCAATAGTATCGGGGTGGTCACGAAAGCTTCTTTCATCTGGTAACAGGGCACAAGTTGGTTCGACGAAGGCATGAATCATTCGTAATATTATGTCCCAATTCGATGAATCGTTACCATATTCGTCAACTAAAATTGATCCTAGATACAGGAAACAGCTATGACCGTTCACACGGTATAATTCTACAAGCTAGTAAAAATAAAATAAGGTAAGTTTCTTCTAGACGATACAAAAAAAAAGCAAATATGCAAGTTGCCGAACAATATTACTTTTTCAGCCAATGCCGGAATAATTGAAACACCAAACTTTCTAAGAGCACGAATAGCAAATCGTATACATCTACAGCAGCGTTCCATTACAGCTACATTCGACTGATAGTGATCCATAACTTGGAACAAGACAGGTTGTATCTGAAAACACACCGATCTCGATTTAGTGTTCAAGATCGTGTGATTGTACCATAATAATAACAGAACATACTTCAGAAAATGCAGGAACGCACAAACTCGAAGAAATAGCGGTTTCTTTTTGCTCAGCATTTCTGAAAACAGCGGCTAATCGATCTAACCACAGCACTGGATCGTTTTTTGTGTTATTCATGACTGCACCGTGAGATCCATGATTCTACAATTCGATCGAAAGGTTCACAACTGAATAAAAAATTAATTAAAAACGTGGAATGGGTAGAAAAATTGCTAACTTCAACAATTTTCTGAAGAGGATATGCCTGAAGCAAACAAGTTTCCTTCAGTGCAAGCGCGATTTCTTCAGAAGGTAAATTTGACATAACAGCCATAACTCCTGAAATCAGTTAAAATTTTATTGCATAATACATAAATAAAAGTTTTTTGAAATTAAAAAGTTGAAAAAGATATATAGTACCTTTTATAATATCGATTGCTGACTTATTAGATAAATTGTACGTATGTAAATTTTTAAGAATATTTGACAGAGGAGAGAAAAGATCACGTAGTTTTTCTTTGGCTGAAAAACAAATACCATACATGGATTGGCCCACCGCGTCAGACAATTCTTGATGCTGTAAATTACTCGCCAAGTATTCGAGAGTAACAACTACAAAAAAAATTAAAATTTAGCGAAAAATTGAATTAAATCAAGGCAAGTCATTATCATCGTTTCACTTTGGGAGTGATCCTAGATGAGAGCACATGTCTTACTTATACTGATTATTTTCCAAGCCTTTCCACTATTTTAAATTCATAAAAAGTGTGAAGCAATGAATAACGTTTCCTCATATTTACGATTCGAATGAGGGCATTGATCAAATTTTCATTTCAAATGGGAAATTATAACAGACATTCAAACTTCGTAAATTATTTTTTCCATTGCAAAGGCTGCATTAAATTATAGAATCTGACCTTACACTGTTCAAAAATAGAAACTCGTGAAATTCTGTCATGTCATCTTGGAACACATATGCATCGATGACACACACCGACTATAAAATTCAAATTAGACAATATTTCCGGTTAGAACCACGGAGAGAAATGCAAGATAAAACATTCAATACAGAAAACAACACCAAATTTCGACTCGCAAAATTTAAACATGGTTCACACTTGGCTAGTTTTTATGCTACTAACCAGGCTATTGGGGTACTGTTCTATTAAAAGTTGAAGTCACTACGCCGTTCAACCATTTAAAATCAACTTAAACTTGGCAGTTTGCCATATAAGATTCTAATGAGATTCTTAAGTTGACTTTAAATGACTAAAATGGCATAGTGACTTCAACTGTAAACAGAATAATACCCCAAGTAGCTGGCTAGTAGCTCGAAAACTAGCCAAGTGTGAATCAGGCTTTAGAGTCACATGCAATAACAAAATATTGAAATTACAAAAAATTTTTGGACATTATACCGTTCAAACACCGATGAAATTTAACCATTCTAAAAATCTTCGCAGTATAGACCCTAGATACCTCTAACTAAATTGAAAGATTTTCTGACGCCTTCCTATTTAGAAGCCATTACGATGAAATTTATAAACAAATTTTCCCATTATAATTTAGCCAAATGAGAACAAAAAAAAAAACTTTTATTCTGATAAATTATAATAGTTTTGACTCCTTCATATTTGGTCGGTTTGGGCGTCTAAAGAAACATACTAAAAGTCACATTTCCCCCGCCAAGAACGTCTACATATGTAAGAGTAAATATGCCCACCAAAACGGTTTTTTACGTTTACCTATATCAACAAATATGTATTTTTTCGAAAAAGTAGTACAGTATAAAAATATTCGGCACAAAATTTCTTAAAAAAATGATCATATTCATTTTAGTCGTTTGATGTCCCCCTCCTCTACCAAATGAATTTGAAACATAATTTTTCATTAAACACTGAAAACATGAGAACGTTGCTATACTGACGCAATAACTTCAAATTATAATGACACAATATTCACGATACATTCATTTTTGCATGGGAGTCAAAATTGAGACAGGGGGGTTTAATGCCACAAGTTTTTCATTTTTCGTTTTTTTTTCTGTTTCACTTGCTGAAATGAAAAATTGTGAGGAAAAAAAGTAGAATACTTAGGAAATTTTTCTTCATTTTGGTTTTTCTCAAGTTTTAGGGCCTCTTATTTTATCCCAAACCCTGATACAGATATATCGGCCAGCCTACCCTCTCGTCAGATCTGAAAAAAATTATCGACAGAAAATTAAATAAATTCTTTTTTTCACCTTACTATTTTGTAATAGCAGCTAGTAAAAGAAAAAAAAACTGGGGGTACTTTCCGTCTTACCCTATTTAGACACACACACAAAAATGAATTCATCGTTAGTATTACGTCATCATAAGTTAAAGTTATTGCATCAATAAAGCAACAGTACCTAATTATGGTTTCAGTGCACAGTGAAAAAGCACAATCTTTTGCCCTCATTTGATAGGGGAAAGGGACATCAAATGACTAAAACGAATATAACTTCTTTATACAGGAAATTTAGTACCAAACATTTTCATACTGTACAACTTTTTTTCAAAAAAATCAATATTTGTTGAGATAAAAAAACAGTTTAGGAGGCATATTCACTCCCATTTCTCTGGAAGGTCGCGGTGGGGGGAATGTGACTTGGAATGTGTTATTTTAGATGCCCAAACTGACCGATTAGTAAAAAAATCAAAACTATTCTAATTAGTTCGAATAAACCTCTTAATTGGACTATTCTGAGAAATATCAATTCTCGATAATGGGAAAGGAATTTCGTACAAAAATATACATTACAGAAACAAAAAGTAAAATGCACAAATCAAGAAAAACATAACAAACCCAAGGCTGTATAATACTAAAAAATACTGTATTAATTTGCTTAAATTGAGTCACTAAGAGAGTAAAAGATAAATAATTACGTCGCACTATTATGAAACAACTAAATTTGACAAATCATTAGCAATGGAAGCAAAATTCTGCTATTACATGGATATAGTATTTTCGATCAGCAGGAATAATCTTTCCGCCGACTGTATAAAAAATTCTTCGGACAAATATACCTCAGCTGATATATTATAAGTAATGTAATATGTTTAAGAGGAAAAGGAGTGAAACGAAAAAAAATACAAATTCTTGATTTTTTAACACAAAATTTTCAAAATGATAGTACAAAAAGATTTAGCTATATTTACGAAACCTATTTTTATCCTTTTTTCAATTAAAATATTCCTGCGAATAGTTTTACGAATTTTGAAGTAATAAAAGATAGTAAATTGAAAAAAAATTCCTAAAACAGCAAAAAAAACATCGACAAATTTTCAAAGAACACGCCAAGCACATAAATTAACTTACTCAGGTAATTCGGATGCTCATCAAACCAATCACGAAGTTCACCGAGAATTAATATCGCCGTATATTTTACAGCAATATGAGTGGACTCTGGAAGACTAAGTATACTTTCTACAGTTTTAGGAATCACTTCGTTTTCGTCTCTGCGACAAAATCAAAATAATAAAATATATACATGTTCATTTCATAACTAACAATAAGATACTCATTTATAATACTATTCTCTTACAAAATACTCACAATGATATTTTCCAGGCCACAGAATACATAATGAATAAATTAGCTTCGATTTGATCCCACGAAAGGGAAGTGGAACTCTGCATATTGAGAAATACTTGACAAAATGTGTTCGTAGAGCCTACGACGAATACAACATCTCTGACCAGATCACAAACTTTTTCGCGGAACGCTTTAAAATCGTCATTGTCATCTAGCAGTCCTTCCTAGAGATTCATACACGACAATAGGTTTTTTGTTTATAGAGACGAAAATCGACACAACACCAAATACGACGGCGTAGGTCAACGCAGTTAACAGCAACTGGTTAATTATTATTATTTTCAGTGAGCAAAATCAATCGTCACTAGTGAAAGAAAAACACTTGATAACGAATACCAGCTAAATTAACGCGTGCGTTCAACACCATAATTATAAACACGTCCTACACAGACAAGCTTGCTTACATGATCAGGTTCCATTTGAACTTGACGGGACAGAGCGACTAATAAACGACTAATGTACGGCTTAAATACATTACATAGAGCATCAGTGTTATTAGCATACAGTTGTTCGCTTAATGAAAACCAAAAGTTGAACGTAACTGAACTGACCTGAAAATAATCGTAAATTAAAGCAAATACAAAAACATGAAAAATTCTAACCAAGCAAACACCTTACTTCATAATCTTGATGACCCACGCAAGTTAGGATTAAATCAAGAATCTGAATAGAAAAATGAGGATTGCCAGGTTCACTTTCATGAATCATCATCGAAAGGAATGCTTCACCCAATTCGGAAAAGATACGACTATAATTCATAGATCTGAAAAGAATGCTTATTTTACTTTCGACTGACATATTTTATACAAAATTATGTATACACTTATTTTATTTTATTTATTTATTTATTTTTTGTATGGATCATGTCATACTTTTCCTCATCTTCTCGAGCAACAGACATATGGTAAGCATTTTCAAAAGCAGCTATCCTAGAAATTAAATCCATATTCAGCACGTTAGTAAATTTCTGATCTTTAATACAACGTACAACTCCGCAAATGAGATCAGACGCAGCATCGTGTAATTTTGATTCAATGCTTGAAGGTTGCACAAACATTTCATCCTAATGAAACATTATTTTAGAAACAAATTCGCTCAGTACATTTCGCTTATCACCCGAAATAAAACTAACCGACGGATCGGAAAGAATATGAAACACTCTCGGAATTAATTCACATCCTATAACTGAATTAATATCTTCAATAATGGTAACCCAAGAGCTAAAACATTGAATAGCTTTAAGTAAAGTTTCTGGCGAAGTATCTCTGGTTATCACTTGTTTCTGAAAATCAAAAATGGATTACTCAACGAACATTTTTCATAAACAACAATAATAATGAATACCATACTAAATAATCATTCAATAATGCGGCGCAGTTGCTTAATTCAAGTTGAATTTCCTTGCGGCGATTGGCACCTAGTCTTATATGAGTCGTGTCCACTTCCTCAGGAAAAACGCGTAAGATTTCTAATAGTACTGTCGGAGGAATTTCATCACATCTTTGTAGGAATGAATAAATAGGATTATTCCATGTGCTCATTTGCAACGATAGATCCACGACAGCGACACATAGCTAACGACAACAATGAAGTTGAATACACAGTATCAGCATAGACTATACAGAAGAAATTTTCAGGTACCGGAGTCAGTATAATGTTTTCCGTCTTATCAGTAATTTCAGTAAGTTTTTGCATAAGAGAGCTATGCAAAGATAAAATTTCTTCTTGAGGTAATTCATGAAATGAAAGTGTAATTTTGTTCCTAATCATCTGAGCTCCGAAATAACGAAGATCTACATCTATCTTCTTCTCCAATAACTGATCAGCTACTTTCCAAGCATCGATCTATTTTTCAAATCAAAGCAATGCTGTTAAAACCACATAGAAACGAGTCGACTCATTTTTAAGAACTATTATAAGCACTGACCGATTTTTGAAAGTTTACCAGCCATAGATTAGCTTCATTCTTTTTGCTACAGTCCGGATTACGGTATAAATTAAATATTGCTTCATGAACACTCTCAATCAGAGGTTTACCCTCCATCACCTGAAAAAAACAAGTAAACCACAATAATGAAGTAGCAATGAACCCGTAAAAAACAGATATAGTCAGTAATACGTGCATGAAACGAAAGGAATATTAACTCCTTCAAATAAATAGATTTTCAAAAAACTTCTTACATTACACATTCGACCAACAACCGATCAAATTTGTTATATACTTCTGATGTTTGGAAACACTCACCATTGAGAAGTATCTCTGAATTTAATAAAGCAAAAAGGTAAACTACTCACGTTTATTAAATTGATTTAACCACCAACCACAAATAATAGGATGTGGAAATTGAAAAGTATGAGTAAATTAATAAATTCAGACAATTATTGAAGTGAAACTGCACAAAATTGAACAAAAAATTATAAAACAATCTTCATTCTTGGTCGTTCGTTAAAAGTAGTTATTTTCGTATTTTCTACAGATTTTATAGGTTTGTAAGGAGAGGTAAAAAGCATGAGTTTCTTCATTTCGTAATATAAAAAATTAAAGTGTTATTTTTTCTATGAAACAAAAATTACCTAATTGGGATCTAAATGTTGATTTATTGATCCCGAGATTGACAAACTTGCTCGTAGCAGGGGCATGAATCATGAGAAAATGATTCGAATCACAGACGGTATTTGTTGTTCTACACTCCACCTACACTCGTTCACTAACCATTAGCACTACTACTTTCGATAACATAAACTAACACTTTCAGGTTGTGCGAACAAACACGACTTTTTTCGTCCGTTCACCCGAGAAAACTGAAACTCGTTTCCCACTCAAACTGTAATCTCGTAATGGAGGGAGAGCGTTCATCTTCCTCAAACTTATATTTTGTACTTCCGTTTATTGCATTAAAGTTGTTGAGGTGGACTTTGATCTTTTCATCCAACGAAAATGAAGCACGGACATTTATCACTAAAAGATTTATTTACGACGTTAGATAAACGACTGACGAGCGGAGAACATTCTCCGTCGAGCAGTGGCGGAAAAAATATTATGCTGGCGATCAGTGTCGCCACATGCAAAACGAGTAAATGTAATTTGTTACATGCAGTGTTGATTAATGTATGATTACGTGTTCGTGAGGTAGTGAGGGAATCGTATCCCAACACCCCCCTGCGATTCAAAACGGACGAACGAACATGTTAATAAAAAAGTGTCATGTATTGCATGTATTTAAGACAAACATATATACAAAAAACAATGGTAGTCAAAAATTATTACATGTAATTGTCATATAAAGTTACTATATATATAAAATGGTAGGAAAAAAATAAATTCAGGTATGTCGTTGACTAGTATAATATTATATGATAAATGTTTATGTGTTCATGTATTGTCATATCTTAAATATATCGTGTATTGGTTAACATGAGGTATATATTTGACCTTATGTTATAGTGTCACGTCTTATAATTATTATGTGATTTTTGATAATTTAAAATATATAAAAAAATTGGTAGGTCGGAGAGATCAATATCTCCTCATCGTCAGCTGTAGTAAGAAAACGTTATTCTATATATATATATATCCTTATAATTAATTGTGTTTTTAGTTTATGTTTACTATTGTGGGAATCAATGGCATATATTAGGGAATGCTGATACCAATAAGAGAGGCAGAGCAGCGACGGGGAACCTATTGAAAAAGATGATGTGAAGTGTGAAACGATGTATGGACCGCTTGGTTTACGATAGGCGCTAAAAGACCGACGCCCATCCGCAGTCCAAAACCAGATATCAAAAATTTTGAGGGTTGAGTCAATTAAGACTATTGGCCGAAAAGTTGACTTGTCCGGAGTATTCTCATTACAATATTTTGGTACGTTTTTCGATCAAGTGCCTTTGTTAAAATATCGGCCACTTGATCGGAAGACCTAATATCGTTGAACCTTATTAACTTGTTTTGAAATGCTTCTAGAATTGCATAACATTTGATCGCTAAAGACCTGGAGCGTTTCTGGCCTCCCCCAGATGCAATGCGTGATGCGGATATATTATCCTCGTACACCTGCACTGAGTCGGTTACAGAAAAAACGCTCTCAGTGAGTCTCCAGATCACGTATATGTCGTCAAGTGCGTCATTCAACGCAATTAGTTCGGCTGCAGTTGACGAAGTCGCAACCGAATTCTGCCGATGAACGGCCCAATTCAACAAGTCTCCGTTTACAAAAATCATATAGCCGGTGGTGGAGCACCCTTTCTCCAAATTATTTATTTCAATGGGTGAATCGTCTACGTCGGGTGCATACGACGCATCGACAAATGCTTTAATTTGAGCTTGGTCAGAGTGGAATACTAAAGAGAAATCCCTCGTTGTTTTAAGGTATCTGATAATACGACGAACATAGTTCTTTATTTCGCTATTGGAGGATGCTTGAAATCGCGACAAATAGTTGACAGCAAAAGCAATATCCGGGCGAGTGAGCCTTGCTACATATAGCAGATTCCCTATCATGGCCCTATATTCAGTATCATCCAATCCGTTTGTTGGCTTCCTTATTTTAAGCCCAGTTTCCATTGGTGTGGCTGACGGTTTACATTCTATCATGCCAAACTTCCTTAATATTTTGTCTATATATCTATTCTGAGTTAATATTATTTCTTTTTTAATTATATCTCTATTTATTTCAAATCCCACGAAAAAAGTAGGGTTATCTTCTATTTTTAAGGTGAAATTTTTGTTGAATATACTTATCAAGTCTTGTGTCCACTCGTCGTGGTTGCTAGCCAACAACATGTCATCCACATAGACTATCAAAAATGCCATTGCACCAGTATCGTCCTTTTTTAAATATAGACACCTATCTATTTTTGATTGTGTAAATCCTGCTTGTATTATCGTTAAGTTTAATAGGTCATACCAACTTTTGGAAGACGTTTTCAGTCCATATATCGACTTAATTAGTCTCAGGTATTTGTTTTCGCCCAGTTGGCATCCCTTTGGTTTAGATATAAAAATAGGGTATTTTATTTCAGAATTAAGAAAAGCTGTTTTTATGTCAAATTGTGTAATGTTTAAATTATATTTATTTGTGATTGATAACATCCACCTAATGAGCCAATATTGGATTACGGGGGCATACGTTTCGGTGAGAGAATAGTGGGTAAGGTCCTTGAAGCCCCTTGCAACCAACCTGGCCTTCGGTATGTGAACACCTTGGTTGTTGGGTTTCGTTGTAAAGCACCATTTTGTGTCTACCAACCTCACATTTTTCTCTCTAGGTACAACTTCCCACACACCCATATCAGATAGTGACTTCAATTCGTCATTTATAGCTTGTCGCCATTCCTCCCTAAAAGGGTTGTTCTCAACATCCTCCCATGTTTGAGGGATGTGGTCCTCAATATAATTTTTATATCTAGATTTAAACAAGTTTAAAATTACAGGGGTTCCTATTGTATTATCCTCTTCTTGATCTATGTCATTATTATCATCTTTGTTTATTATTTTTGTGATATTCCTCGTTTCATCGAATCTAACATCGCAAGTAACATGCGATTTGTCTATCAACGGGTTCCTTATACAGTATCCGCTATTCGTGTATCCCACGAATATACCCTTATCGGATCTTTGGGTTAATTTCGGATGTTCCACACTGGTTTTATTTCTTTTATTTTTTGTGGCCTGTTGTTGACGGATTTCTATTGGGATGTGCCTAAATGCGAGAGATCCAAAAACTCTCATATTTGATAGGTCAGGCTTTATGCCATAAAACATTTCGAACGGGGTTTTATTGTCTTTATTGGCCCTAGTTGGGCTTCTGTTTATTATGTAAACAGCCGTCAAAACAGCCAATGACCAATAACTGAAGTTCAGATCAGAGTCGAATAGCATGGCCCTCGTTCTAGCCATTATCGTTTGGTTCTGTCTTTCAGCCATTGCATTTAGCTCTGGCGAATACGGAACAACGGGCTCAAGGTTCACGCCATTCTCCTCACAAAATGTTTTCATACTTGAGTCAAGATATTCCCTAGCATTATCACATCTCAAAGTGGCTATAGGGTGATCCGGGAATTTTGATTTTAGTTTCCTATATAGTTTTTTAAATTCTTCACAAACCATTGATTTTTTTTCGATGGTGGAAATGAACGTATATTTTGTGGCATGATCCACGAATATTAAAACATATTTTTCACCGTATATTCCCGGTGAAAAGGGACCCATAGTATCTGATGAAACGAGCTCCAACTTTCTTTCAGGCCTTGTCCGGTTTCCACTATGTCCCAACCTTTTGGAGTTAGCCTTTACACATATATCACAAAGGCTAAATTCGTCATCACGGAACGTGATTCCGTTCGGAATACCCCTTGAGACTTTTGTTAAAAGTTTTAAGTTTTTTCCGGACAAGTGTCCCAATCTCCTATGCCATATTAATTTTTTATCTATTTTCTGTCTTTCTACCTCCTGGCTTACTTCTAGATTATTTTCTATTATATTATTATTATTTATACCTACATCCTCATTCAATTCATTCTTATTTTCATCTATTCTATTTTCATTTAATTCATTATTATTATGTTCGTCATTGAGACTTATTGTCTCATTATTATCTAAGTTACCATTGTTTATATCATTTTGTATATTATTATTAGTGTTCTCTCTATTCTCCTCCACCTCTTCCTGACTTCCCTCAACAATTTCCTCCTCTATCTCGTATTCCATCCAATCGTCCTGGGAATTTATGTTAGGCATACATGCCAGTTTATTCGATTCATTTTTATAAGGACATATTTTATCTAACTCATCTTCGTTTTCTATTATGTTTACAGTGGATTCCGGTACGATTTCGTATTTGACCATGTATACCCCCCTTATCTTCGGGGCTGAAAATATTATTTCATTTGTTCCTCTGACATATATATGTGCTGCAGAGAAATTTTGATCTATTCCTAATGCCCTATTCTCAGTTATTTTTATCCCTGACATCAGGTCTACGTTTAGTGACGGTACATAATGTACATTTTTCAATCTTATGACTTTTTGATTGCGTTCTGAGTTTTCCACTCTAATGAACATTGTACCTATATGTGTGGCCACTAAGAGTGTATCTTGAATTGCACATTCAAGTTCAATGGGTTTGTCTAACATTATTGGATTGGACAGTTTTGACAGGTCTGATATTACGTGGGCAACAGCTCCACCGTCTAACATAATCCTTTTAGTAAGGGGAACGTAACTAGAGTCTTGCTCCTGCTTAGTATCTTTTGATGTTATTAAATTTATTAATTTATTATTTGAATTGTCATTTGGTCCTTGATTTTTATACCTAATCATCATTGACCACTGAACGTCATTTTCTTTTTTATTTTTGTTACTATTATTATTATTATTTCGCCCATATCGGGTATTTTGTGCAGGGCCATCTGGTTTATTTTGGGGTACATCACCCTCTTTATTCGACGGACATATTTTAGCTATGTGCCCCTTGCCATGGCACTTATAGCATACTAAGTTATTTGGATTTGGCAAGTTATTTTGATTTTGAGCATATTTTCTATTCTCGTAATTGTTATTATTATTATTGTTTTGGGGCGCGTCTGACTTTTGATTATTATTATATGTCATCTTCGCCTGGTCTATATTTTGACTATAATTTTGACTTCTGTTTGTATTATTATATCTATTATAATTTCCTCCGTATTGGGATCTTTGATTTTTATTATTTTGGTTAAAGTTACGAAATTTATTATTATTATATCTCGACTTTTTCTCGTCGTATAATCTATCTGACCTTTCGATCAACATTGCATGAAGGGTTTCGATTGTTTTCTGATCTTGACTCAAAGTGTTAAATTCCAACCTAGTCATATCATAGTCCATATTCAGAGATATTAGGAGTTGTTCTATCTCCTCTTGTTTGTCTAAATTTTTCCCACAATCCCTTATTTTTTGGGCTGCCCTCGAGAAAACATCCAAATAACTTCTCATGTTCCCATCACTATTAAATTTTAATCTTTGGAATGCTTGTTTAGCGTTAATATATGTGACCTGTGTGCAACTTTTATATCTCTCATCGAGAACTTTTAGGATCTGATTTATAGTTTTAAGATCTTTTACTCTTTCTATTAATTCATTATTTAGTCCCTGATATATAAGAGCCTTACCCTTTTCCTGATTTCGGAAATATGTCATTCGAGTGGCTGGGTTGGCATTACTAGACTCAGGGTTCAAAAAATTATTCAATTCTAGTCCCAAATAAAGTACTTCCGTTTCTGTATCGTGCATTATCGGGTATAATCCCTCTGCATAAAGTGTGGAGACCATCATGGTCCTCCAGGCGTCATAATTCCTCCCGTCAAATACTTTCTTTGCGTCAAAACGTGACATATTGTTAAAATTTCCTATGGGGGTTTATGAGTCCTGCCTCAGAAACACGAGAACTTAATTCTAGGGGGTATCACGGTCTCAACCGCACGATTATGCAAAACACGGTCTTAACCGCTCGATCGGGAATGCAAATTAAAATATTATATTCTAATTCTTAATAATTAATCACTATTTTACTTAATTCTTACGAAAACTGCCGCTGACGATGAGTTGATCTCTCCGCCGTTGTTTCAAATTCTTCTCAATCTATCGAAATTCTGGTATATTATCGCCAAAAAAAAATTCTAAGTCGAAATTGGTTTCTGCGTTTGGTCTTGTTCCAGAACGAAAAACAATTCTGTTGAACACGTTAAAACATAAATTAGGTTTCAAAGCAAAAATTATTCAACAGAAATACAAAAGGTTAATGCTGAAAGGAAAAATAATTCATTATCTGTTATCGATTGGAAATATTCTTTATAAATTGTGAACAGGAAAAAACTGTCACTCAAGTCAAATGATATTCAATATTCTTCTTTTGTTATTCAAGATGTATTTTATTCAACCAATATTTCCTGTTTTCGACCACTTTCAACCAACGAGATAAAGTTTGAAAGGTTACTAATGACACCTTTCAAGTCTCAACTTTACTCGAATTTTGGTTTGGAGCTAACATGAAAATATATCGAACTTTTTACTTTACTTTAATTAATTTTCGAACTTTTATTACCAATTTTGGGCAAAAATCACATCAATTATTAATTAATTATTCTAGGTTTTACTTATCTTTTATTTTCTGTTTTTCTTTTCGGCGTTTCCCAGTGCTTCTTTGCGAAGTTGACTTGATTCTCCGATATTGAGACTTTCAGACTTTCGACTTTTCGACTCTGGTTTCTTCTCCGGAACACAGCACAAATAATTGCCAGCCGTTTTTGACTCTGCAACTTGGTTTTCCAAACCACAGGATTCTCTCGTACCTGATTTGCCTGCTCCAAACTTTCGACTTTGACGTTTTACTCGGCGCCCAGGATTTCACTGAAGTTTTCATCAACTTTAATTTTCACTTTTGATTCATCGAATTTACCGCTTTTTCAATTACTCCAGGACAATTACTTTAGCCACTGGATTCGAACTTTACGTTCACGAACTTTTATTTAAACTTTTCTTCCACTTTGCACGGAAATTATTACATGGCACTAAGCCCTTCACTTTGCGTGAAACACAAAAACTTTTTCGATTAACGAATTACACGATTAACACGAACACATTTTAATTTCCCGCACTTATTTTCGCTGGTCCGCAGCTCTGGCTACCATGTTGAGGTGGACTTTGATCTTTTCATCCAACGAAAATGAAGCACGGACATTTATCACTAAAAGATTTATTTACGACGTTAGATAAACGACTGACGAGCGGAGAACATTCTCCGTCGAGCAGTGGCGGAAAAAATATTATGCTGGCGATCAGTGTCGCCACATGCAAAACGAGTAAATGTAATTTGTTACATGCAGTGTTGATTAATGTATGATTACGTGTTCGTGAGGTAGTGAGGGAATCGTATCCCAACAAAAGTATCTCTAACTAACTCATTCCTTTCTTTGGATTTCAACCTCACTTCATGGTAGGCAGAGCTGCGATTTCTGAATAGTTAGTAGAGTGATACTTAAGCTTTCAATTTAATTTTTAGCTATAGTATCCAAAAGTTTAAGGAACTATAAGCTTTTATTTTCGTTAAAAGTTGTTTTCTTTACGAAATATATTTTAATTCAAGAGTTGTTAACTCAAGTGAATTTTTTTTCGTTTAATTTTCGAAAAGTTTATCGAAAATTATTCGAAGGTTACCTCAATCATATTGGCGCCAAATTAACTCAACGCCATTTTATCATCATCCGAAAAATACTGGATCGTCTTTTTGCGGCAAGGTGAAACCAAAATTTTTTTTCGTTCGTGGGATTGCTGATTACTTCGGATCTGGATCGTCTGTTACAGCAAGGTGAAATACAGTAAATTCAAAAATCGGAGATCACTAATACATCAAACGAAGTCATCGTAATTTTCGAACATCATCATCAAAATCTCGTCGATTGAATGTTACTAATTTCGTATGCTGCCGAGACTGAAATTTTCTGAGGACGACCTGAAATTAATCCGAATAATGACCCATGGGAAGACGCCGATTACTCACGAACTCAGCTGGGAGATATTCAACGGAATTCCGCAAGTCACTGGTAATGTAATTTTCGATTATTTCAAAATTATATATTTCATTTACTATTGCGGAAAACGATGGGATATATTCAGTGATTTTGTGGGATATTGAGCGAATTTAGTTATATAAAAATTAATTTTTTTTCCTTGAAATTATTTTTCTTCTTCATTCTTTTAAATTCCAAAACGCTTAAATTCAAGAACCCCCTTTAGTTCGGTAAAAATCAAGTGAAATTTCACAGGACACTTAAGCTTAAAAATAAGTTCGAATAAAGCAGGTTACGAATGGTAAGGTTATGGAAACAAATTTCTAATTGTAGAGTGAATTATGAAGGAATAATAAAAATTAAAGGAAAAGATTACAAAAAATTATTAGATATTTTTCTAAACGAAAAAATAATAGAAGTAAGAATAAACTTAGTTGAATTTCCATTCTGGAAAACATTTTCGGGAGAAATTATCTTAGAAACTTTCTCAGTAAATGTTGGTGGAATAATTCATTATAAAAGAGGTATCGAAGTCGCAAAATTTGTGGAAATTACAAAAAATATTTTTAGTATCCAAGCTTTAGACTCGATAGAATCCTTCAGAATTTTCCTCGAAAACTTTGAGAGAGAAAATCCACTTTAAAAATACTTAAAATTACGAAAAATAAAATATAATATAATAATAATAAGTGAAATAATTTCATAGTTGAACAAAATTTCATGTTTCAACAATTTATCGTCACAAAAGGAAAATCTTTTGTCACATTGAGCAAGTTTAATCATAAAACTTTCATGTCTTGAAATTCCTATGTTTAAAATATCAATGTATAAACTTGAAAACTTATTACAATAAAAGATCATAGATAATATTCAAGGACAATTTTCAATACATCCTTTGTCATAAACAATTATAAGAATTCAAATTTAAACAAGACTTATTCAAGTTTATTTTTGAAATATATTCTCAATTGGAAATATTTTTTATTTTTATATACGAAATATATTACGAAAAAAATAATAAATTAAGAACAAAATTTTTTTTCTATTTTAGAAAAATAAAATAAAATTTTTTTAGAAATTAATTTTTTTAGAAATTAATTTTTAATTTTTTAATTTTTAAATTTTTTTTTTCAAAATTGAGTTGTCAGAACTAAGTACATTACCAAGTACCCCAGAAAGCATGAATACTGCAAGCGAAAGAACCGCTACACCATCCCCTCAAGGAGGATCAGGATCTGGGAGTACACACCCTCAGGTACATTATGTCATGCCAGCTGATGAAACTATACGTCCAATACAAGGTCCAAGTGGGAAAATATTTGATGGCCAATATTACTTGGACTGGAAACAAATGATAATAGCCTTGATAAGGGGTTCAGGATATTGGGATGTTTTTGGTCCACACCCTGAACTTAAAATTTATATGGAAAATATGGATAATCTACAATATAGACCTTCTTCGAATTCTGCTAAAGCTTATTTTAAAAAACAAGAATGTGCAAAAGCATTTATAATGGAACGAATGACATATAATGTATCGAAACAGATTAGGGAATGCAAAACGGTAGATCAAATTTTTGAAAAATTAGATATAACTTATGGTTCCAAAACAAAAATAGTTGCAAATATGGCAAAGTCAAAATGGACTGCTTTTAGATTTACACCAGGTGGAAATATAAGAGGTTTCTTGAATAAATGGGATATATTGGTACAGGAAGTTCGTGATGCAGGGAAGGAAGTATCTGAAGAAGAAGAATTAGAAAATCTCCAATTGGCATTAGGATACGAACAAACTATTGCAAAAATGCAATTTGAAAACCTCCCTGAGAATAAAAAAAATTTAGAGGTATTTAAACAGATATTAAAGGAAGACGGTGATCAAAAAATAAGAGATAAACAAATTAAATTACAATATCAATCGTCTAACAAAAAATTTGATAATAATGGAAATAACAATAATAACAACTATAGAAATAATAACTCAAGAAATGAAAATAATAATCATAATAATCAAAATAATTATAATAATAATCAAAATAATAATAGAAATAATGATCAATCACCCAGAAAAAATAATAAAGAAGAAAGATGTTTTATATGTAA